>CM075851.1:120578841-120957963 GCA_037975125.1 Latrodectus hesperus
TTGATAGCATTTTATTATTTTTTATTTTTATTTTATAATTTGATAATTATTAATTTATTCAGTAGAACATTTTGATCGAATTTATTTATTCAAATGATAAATTCTTTTAATTTTTTTATTTCAGTATAATGCCGCGTAAAAATTTTTTAGTTTTAATATAATTTAAAATTAAAATAATAATAGTTCGATGTCAATATTATCTACCTCATTTATAACAATTTATTTTTAGATGTCTTTAATTTATATAGTATATTTTATAAGTAAGTCACTGATTACAAACTATAATTTAATATAAGATGAATAAAATGTAAATTCAAAAAGTATATGTTGATTTGTGCTTAATTTCAAAATTTCGATTCTTTTCCTATTACTATTAAATTTTGGAGAAACGTTTTATTTTTAATCTCCTATGAATGAACCTATTCTAAATTTTCTTAGAAAATATTAATTTGATTGAACCCAAGAATTAGTAAAAAATTGATTCAATGTATTTTAAAAACTCAGCCACTGCAACGCGTGGCTGGGTCAGCTTGTATATATATATATATATATATATATATATATATGTGTGTGTGTGTGTGTGTGTGTGTGTGTGTGTGTGTGTGTGTGTGTGTGTGTGTGTGTGTGTGTGTGTGTGTGTGTGTGTGTGTGTGTGTGTGTGTGTGTGTGTGTGTGTGTGTGTGTGTGTGTGCGTATGTATATATATACGAGGGTTACTCTGAAATTTTTGAGATACGCGCAGATGAGAATTTACAAAATAAAAAAAAAGTTTAATTTTAAAGTACAAAGTATTTTAACACAGAAGATGATTTTTTACTGACTTACTTCAACTTGTTTAGCGTGGAATAAATTTTAAACAGAAGAGAAAATGGAGTTGACGCGAGAACATTTTCGCGCTATGATTTTCTACGATTTCAAAGCAGGATTAATTCAAGAAGAATGCGTTCAACGGTTGCAATTAGCATTTGGTGATGAATCTCCAGCTCGTGCTACTTACTGTATTCAGATGGTTTAGAGAATTTCAAAGAGGTCGCAGTTTTCCTCAGGATGAAGAGCACACAGGAAGGCCACCGTCGGCAGTAATCCCGGATAATGTGTCTGCCATACGAAAAATGTTAATGGATGATAATCGCTGTACCTATCAAATGATACAGAAGGAACTTAACATTGAATCCGCAGCCATACATAAAATCATTCATGAAGAATTACATATGAAAAAAGTAGTTTGCCGTTGGGTTCCCCATAATCTAACTGAGCATCAAAAAGAGGAGCGTGTCAGAATCAATAAAGAAACTCTTAATATGCTGAATGATGGTGGCCACCGCATCATTTCTAAACTTGTAATAGGTGATGAAACGTACATACCGTTTCTTGACGTTCCAATACGTCAAGAAAGCAAAGTATGGGTCTTTGAAGATGATACCTCGCCGACAATGGTGAAAAAACAACGCGCACCGAAAAAAGTGATGTATGCCGTTTTCTTCAGAAGTACGGGATTGGTCAAAGCCATCAAGTTGGAAGGACAGAAGAGAGTAACAGCAAACTGGTATACCAATAAATATCTTCAGAAATTCTACAAGAACTGAATGTTAGGGGACTAATGCTTCACCATGACAATGCATCTTGACATACAGCCGGATTAACAGTTGAGTTTCTTAAACAAAAACAAATTAAAATGATTGAACATACGCCGTATTCACCTGATTTAGCTATGTGCGACTTTTGGTTATTCTTTAATCTAAAAAAGAACTTACGTGGACGTCGTTTTCATTCAGAAGAAGAGATTGATGTGGCTATAAAATGCATATTTTTCATCTATTCGAAGAAATGAATGGCTTGAGGCATTTAATCTGTGGAAAATTCGTCTACAAAAGTGAATTGATGCTGGAGGAGACTACTTTGAACTCACCTAAAATTTTGTAAGTTAACTTTAAAAACCTAGTTGTATCCAAAAATTTCAGAGTGACCCTCGTGTATATATATATATATATATATATAATAAAGCCATATTAATCTGGCTAGTTAAATTCCAAGTCGTGTTGCTTAAAATAAGTATCTATGAAATAAATCCTCGTAACATTATAATGCCTTTTTACAAGGACAAAAAAAAATTGTATCTTAAAATAACGCAAATTGTAATTTTTAAAAAAAATCAATGCACACATTATTTTAAAAATTATCAAAATACATATATATTTAATTTTAGTTGTATTATGAAAAACATCTAAATTCATTTACAGTATATATTCTCTTATAGAGAGATATATTCATACACGATCAATTGACTCATAAATTTCAAATATCCCAAATATTAAAATATGTTGACAAACTTCCATATTTGCCTAAAAAATTGACACAGATTTTTTTTGTAACTAACTTTCTGGATAAAGTAAAATCATTGTTATTATAATTCATTAACGGTAGTAATATTTAATATTTTAGAAATAAAGTGCCAAAAGGTAGAAATATTTTTATCTTTAAACACTACCCACAACACAAACTAGCATTAAAACAAACATTATACAAAGTGAAATTCAGAGAGGTGAACCATCATCTGCTAAAATTTATCAGACCTTGACCCCCACAGAAGAGCTCTTCAGGGCAGCAGAAAGCACGCAATGGTTGTTAAGAGAAAATCACTACAATTTTAATACAATTTGGAAATGAATATTAAATATTAATATTCATTTTCAATTAAAAAAGTCATAGTTTATGCTTTACAATAAAATATATGATATATTTTAAATTAAAATTTTTCTCATATTTTTATGGTTATTTTGCACTTGATTGCACGGATTTATATTCATATTTTGTTATTGTAAATAAATATTAATATTGAGTTCGAGGAGTTGTATTCTACATAGAAGTCATACTTTAATAAAGTCCCGACGGATATTAAATGCAACATATGCATTTTCAACGTCCACGAAACAGATATGTTTCTCTAAATTGGGATTACACTTGAGCTACTACCTTTTTTCTCCAAATTTTACACCATACCAATCTTTTATACAGTGTAGTACCTTTTTTTCCAACGTCGGGGAATTGGGTGACGAACCATATGCCACAAGGGCAGAAACTGCTACTCATTTGCCGTTACCAGCGGGCACCTGTAAACCAAGTCACGGAGAGCATCGTCCACGCCATACCACCACAAAGCTCGTTTATTGGATGGAGCACATTCATAGATCATCACAGAAGAAAGGACAGAGAATCACAGAGAGAACAGAGAAAGAAAATAACCATGCCCGAACCGGGATCCACAGTTCAGCGGTCAGGAGCGCTAACCACTCAGCCATCACTCGTCACAATATAGTACTTAACGCTGATGAAAATTCATTCAGTTAGACTGAACTCGAATCTGAAATTATTGCACGAGTTTGATCGATGTTGCAAAGCTTGTTATTATCTCTAATTTTTTTTTCTTCCATTTTTCATGTTATGTTGATTTTCAGTGGCTCGGTAGCTTCACGCCGATTCCCGTTAAGATCAGCAAAGTGAAGCATCATTTGCCGCAGACAGAGATTGGGAGGGTGACCACATTCTCCCTATCTCAATGGGTTGTTGGAACTTTATGGGTTGGGGGCGTGTTCACGTTAGACTGCGATGTCCAAAGTCTTTCTGTTCGTGTGGCGTGGATGTAGAAAGGAGATGACAGTTCATGGGAAACCTCGTCAACTGACCGTGGTTCAAAATGACGAAGCACTTACAGATGAGTGAGTTTTCTAAACCGATTAACCTTAAGCTACAGTCCGAGCTCTCCTAAACTACTATGTATGTATGAATGTCATTTTAAGATTCCCCTCAAATCATTTTGAAAAACCATTATATAGCCTAAACCTAGATAAGTTTTCAAGGGAGACAATTACAATGAAATATTTTGGTATGACATTAAGAGACTAATTATATAGTTGTCAGTTGAAGCTAAATTTTGTACATAATAAAGGCAAAACTATATTACTTGTACTCCTTCCAATGTTTTATTCAGGTGTAAAATACATTTTTGTGCTATATAAGTTAATATTTGGCACATTACCTATAGTGAATATAACCCAACATTTAAAACTGTGCTAAGATTTATTTTAATATCCATTCAGGATTTGGTTTAAAGAGAGTTTTTCAAAATATGTCTTTTCATGTGTCGAGAGGTAAGAAACATGGATGATTTTCGAATGCTCACCAAAATGACTTAACCTGTAGGAAAACAGCATTGTTTAACAATGAATAAGGTCAAACCTTGGATCTTTTACTCCAAAATGTGATATTTTTTCTTCTTCTATTAAGCCATAATGACCCTTGTTTGTCAAAGTAGTGGGAAGGCATTGGAACATTCGTCGAGGAAGACCTTCAGGAAAACTTCTCAAAAATAGTGATCCTTATTTAAATGCTGCAAGGGTGGAAATCTAGAAAACTCCCGAGCACGCACTTCGACAACAGAAAGAACAAATTTTAGATCTCATTCCGAAGAGAACGGTATGCCATAATTTGCATAATTCTAAGAGTAGTCAGGCAGTTAAAAACGGTTTTTAGAACCTTTTGCGCAATCTAATAGTGAGCTGTATTGCTCTCGTGTTGCAGGACCCAAAAAGAAACGAAACGAAACACCCAAAAACATCCACCTTGATGAACATGTCTGTAAAAAACTTCTATCTTACGTTTTTTTTTATCATAAAATCTAATTTATAATTCAGCGTACTAAAAAGTGAGGTAGTAAGAAGAGAACTTATCTCGAAGAGGAAAATATCTTTTGTTTTTCAAGAGTGGATAAGATCTAGCATTGGATCTATCGATCACTCTAAGGAGTAAGATCTTACCACAAAGTAGTTGAATAGGTTAGTATTCAAGTAATAAAAATAAAATATCATAATTGTGTACTACATATTTTTAAAAGGAAATATATAGCATTTCATAAAAATGTGTTTGAAATATAGCTATTGATTAACTAGCATAAGAATCGCTTTGTTCTTTACTTTTACGAATTATGAAATTCCACAAGTAGACAATGAAAATATTTTGTCATAACGTAAAATATTTTATTTATCGCGTACTTTACAGTCAACTAATAAGACTGCATAATTTTAATATATAATTATAAATTTAATATAAAATTGATATCTATCTGTATATTTATATGAGCGTAATATCATTGACTTTATTTTACAGATAGTCTACAGTACTTTCATCTTTTTTTACAAGAAGATATTTTATTGCGTTCATTTTTTGGCGCAGAGTTGAGAGAGATGAAAAATGTGTATGATTCATTGTATGCCATCTGGTTTTAGGCGAAAGACAACTTCCTCGGTCTTCCAGACAACGCAGTTTACCCTTCTACCCCTTTCGCGAATTTCCTCAGATTTCCACCATACAATTATGGAGAGAAAAAAATGGCGGGAGTTATTCTTACCAGAGTACCATGCTTTTTCTCTTATCGCTACAGTTTTTTTTTTTCGATATTTGAAGTTTCTCATATATATAATATAGAAATCTATGTGAGGTTAAAGCGGTTATTGATATTTTTTTCCTACTTTTTCGAATAGAATATTGCAACCCTTGAGGGGGTGGACGTTATTGTTCCAGACGAACAAGAAAATTCATTTCGGCTCGGATAACGGTCGCCGACTGTTTTTTTTTTTTCCCTTTCGCTTTTCATTTTCCCAACAGGCCATACGGATAAATTTTTTTTATAGATGGTACCACTGGCTGTACTCAACACGTGTATTTGCTATAAAGAATATAAAGAAGAGAAAATATTGAACACTACGATAACCGCCAGAACAGATTCTATTAGTTTTGCTGAAAAATTAGCGCCTATTAGTAGGATGAAATCTGTCTACTATATTTTTCATATCTGCATTTAACAAAGTAAAATGAACGAGTGAAAATCGTGAGTTATATAATAATAATAGTTTGCATTATATGGTGGAATTATATGCATAGGCCGTCGTAACCTAGTGGTTAGGGTATCGGCATTTCATCCGGAAGGGCGGGGTTCGATTCCCAATACCGCCATACACCCACCGAATACATGCGATATACGTGCTCGTTAAATCTGTGGAATCGAAAGTCCTGTGGTCAATCGTTGAGCAGTTACCATGGGTGCAAAGGTCTGGAGAAAATTTCCTCCCCTTTCAGTTCAATGTCAAAATTGAGGGAGTGCATCCTCTGGTGGTGCCATCTATCGGAGTATTTAAAAAAGAGCAAAATACGTACTTTCACCTTTGTGGTGCTCTGATTAAAACGAAAGACGCTCCCTATTGACTTAAATTCGCATTGCCAAGGCAAGGCTTGGCTTGTCCAAGTGTTATAAGCAACACAACAACATTATATGCATAATATATTATATAAAATAAAGTAGTTATCATAATAAATTAAAATAATTTATTGTATAAAAGACAGAAAAAACTAACTTGTTTAAATAATTAATTATTTTAAATATTCTTTACAATTTATCGATTTCAGAAATAAAAATTTTTTATGAAGTAAAAAGGCTAAATAATTTTTTTCAGTAATGATATATATACTACAGGCAAAAAGTAAGTACATACTACTCAAAATGTAAGTTACACTCGAACAAAGTCAAAAAACACTTTACTGAGAAGTGCTCTATAATACAATATGATATACTTAGAACACACTATTTTACTAGATAATTTCATTCTCGCTGCAGATATTTGTCGAAACGTAGCACTCATCGCTTGATGCCCTGACGATGGTTCCTTGGTCCTTGAGCCAGCTTAGAACAACTGTCTGAACCTAGTCATCGTTGGAATATTGTCTTCCACCAAACCGTTCTTGGAGCTTGCCGAACACATGGAAGTCGCAAATCCTATGCTGTGTGTGCCTTGTGAAGTCTTCATTGTAATGGAAGAGGACAACACCTTTGTTTAACTTTCCACGTCGCAGTAGGACTCAGCATTGATGGTGGTGCCCTTCCACGTAAAGTCGGTCCAGACAACTCCTTCCCATTGGAAAAAACAGTAGCCATGACTTTACCCGCTGATGGGGAAGCTTTGGATTTTGTTCTCATAAGCTCCATTCTCTCAACAATTGCATCGTTTCATTATTCTGTGGAAGGCAATGATTTCTTAAGCGTTGACGCAGCTTAAGAAATCATTGTCTTCCACAGAATAATGTTGAAGCAAGTCCAGGGAAGCTGCAGACCTTATTGTTTTGTATTCGGAACTTCAAGGATAAGGAAAGTGTCTTGAACATAATTTGTGATAATTTATGAGGTAATGGATGATGGGGAATGGACACTGCAAATTAATACTTATAACTGCTTCATAATTTGAGCAACCCTCACTCTGCGATAGGTGAGAATAATGCCTTCCACCCGCACACCATATCCGATGTGCTCACTATTTTTGACCTTCCTTGCTTTTACCTAATGGGTAAGTCTGTGCGACCGTCTTTGAACTGCTGCCATCATTTCACAGTGGCTATGTGTGACCTTGCACGTGGCCTATTATACACTGCCAATATTTCACGATGAAATTTCTATGAAAGTACAGCGTGTTTCTACGAAAGTACAGCGGTTTCTACGAAAGTACAGCGTGTTTCTAGGAAAGTACAGCGTGTTTCTAGGAAAGTACAGCGTGTTTCTACGAAAGTATAGCGTGTTTCTACGAAAGTACAGCGTGTTTTTGTTGCGGAAGGAACTGAACTGGTTTGAAGTTTCATGGTTCAGCAAAAGAATATCATGCTGAAAGGGTCTAATCACGTTAAGTAATCGTAAAGGATAGTCTCTTCCTTCCCTTTTATAGAATGTTGAAAGGAGGGTGCCCTCTCGAGCTTCAAAGTATCATTGGAATGTTATTCAAGTATGGATTTAATTCGCTTACTAGTTGGTTTGCTTGTCGCCCAACTGTTATTTTTTACACATGAAAGCAAAACTGTCTTTTTAGACCGGGACTTAGGGTTTAAAGTGGATTCCGAACCCCTACAAACATCCAAACCCTAGGTGGGATTCGAACCCACAAACTGTTGAACCGAAGGCAAGAGCTAACCATTCGGCTGCCAGCTCAGCACCAGTTCATATAATCCTCTATTCTTTTGCACTCATGCTAATAACATATACACACACTGCTGCCAATACCTACTTAAAATACATATAGATCAAGAGTTTTTTAAAAAGTTTCATTTACTGGTTCCCCGGATGTACATAAAAAAGCTCATTGAAGTCTCCGCGAATTCCACTCTTTCTATTTATATTAAGTCTAACAATACAACTCAGCAATAGGATCTGAATATATATATATTATTATTATTATTATTAATTTCATTTATAAATCATATTTGACCCATTCTAAAACATTTAAGCAAAAACTATTTTGGTTTTTTGATGCAAAATTTATATTGTAATTCGTTTCTACTAATATTAAGAAAAATTTAAAATCACTTTTTGCAGATAAATTTTATAAAAATTGTAATTTTCGACGAAAATATTCTAAAATTTTATTCTGGATGAAGCCTTTGAAAATCATCGCAAATGAAAACTCACAAAATATTCTGTTAATCACAAATTGTTACTGTTACATAATAATGCTTTTTTAATTCCAAAAAAATTGTGTAAATGATAGGCAGCCAATTGGTTACCACCGACCTGATCTTCGGTTCAACAATTCCAGAGTTCGAGTCCTATCTTGATGTTAAATCTGTGTGGTGGTACGAGTTCCATTTTAAATTATAAGCCTTAGTCTGATTAGTCCTCGTATGCATAAAATGACCGTTGAGTGACAGATAAAAATACACTAAAGATATCAAATATTTACTCAAGATTTATTGCTAACTTAAGATTGTATGTGCTATTTAAAATAACAACAAAACATGGAAACTATCTTTCAAAATTTCGACTATACGTTTTTTCCTTATTTATACGTCATTTCAAAATTCTTTAATAGTGTATGAAAATGTTTTATTGAATATCAAATATTTGTGATGCATCAGAAGTCAAGCTATAAAAATTGTGAGACGTTATTAATACAAAATTCTAAAAGCTATTGATAATATATGAAAAAATTATATTTTAAAGAAAACTTGATATATTCATATTTTTAAAAACCAAATGTATACTATAAATTATTTACAAAATAAATTTAAATTTTGAATAATATGTAGAGAGAACTTTATATATTTTAATACATAATTAGCAAATCTGATTTAAAGAGAGAAACGATTAATTAAAGGAAATTTTATAGATGCAGAATAACAAGGATACTGTTGACATGTAGGTCACCATTTCTTAGTTCAGACAACACCATAAAGGGTTATGAGTTCATGCCGCAGATTTCATACATCGGCAGACGTTATTCTAAGATTCTTTTCTTCCGAAATGAAAAATAACTTACACGTCTTTCGATGTCAAGACCTTGAAGACTCAAAAGTGAACGACTTCTTGAAAAGACAGGTTAAACCAACGCCTTTAAATATCGAAAAGGAAATTTCTTAAGAATGAATCATTTTTTGCATGAGTTTCTTCAGTTTAAGTAATCCGGTTAATTTTTTTATCAATGTGTTAAAATTAAAAACTTCGCAAGAACTTTTTTTTCCACTTTAGAAGAACCTTAATCCATTTTTTTACCATAGCATACTTACAAAGCAAATAACTTTAGTAATGCGAAAAGTAATATTAAATTTAAATAAAAAGAAAAATCATAAAGAAATAGAAAATATTATTAAAAGAAATTAACCATGGTAAAACAACCATTAAGTATTTACGAAAAACTGAGATTTTCTAGAAAGGGAAACTAGGCTGAAATCTGATTGGTTATCGCTCTGCTTTTTGAGATCATAAGTTTATGAGTTCGATTCTTTTCTCTCCCTAGATGCTTTGTAATGGTTCAGAGTTCATTTGATTCTGCCCAAAATAAGGGAAAAAAAGTAAACTTCCACTATCAAATAACACAGTAACAAAATCCATATAGTGATTAAACCTAGCAATTGGGAAACTCAAAACCAATGACCAGTACTCAAATTAAAATTGTTCAGAGAGAAAGGATAAATACATATTTTAAATTCCATTGAAATATCACATAAGCTATTCTTGTAAAATTAGGGAAAATTAGGAGACTCATAATTGAAAATGTATTGTAAATGAACATTTCACGCGATGAGTGATATCTTGTGCGTGTATAGTTTATACTTCGCGTTTAAGGTTATCCTTGCTTAAGCCAACTTCTAAAAACGTTTAAAATGAAAGCTCAAACACATCAAGACAAAGGCTTACATTTTTGCAATGAATAGAAAATATTCACAAATATGATCAAAGTTTATTTTGGTTGGCTTTAGCTCAATACTATTTATGCATGCGAGAAATACGATATGACTAGGACCTACAATTTGAAATAAATTTTGAACCATCATCTACATACATGGCGAAATTGAACTTACAATCTATTGAAATGAAGTCCATCTAATTGAATTGCTCAGCGGAAACAATTTTAAAATTATCGACTCAAAAAGAATAACAAAAGTCAGAGAGATTAACTGTGTGTGAAGACAAAGGTGTTATTAAAATGATTAACTATGGTAATGATTTGATTATGATATGGGGCTATAAGTAGTAGGTATTAAAACTTTTAATATTTGAAGTCTACTCTTTATAAGATAGAATATTTAATGATTTAAAAATAAGATTATAACATCTTTTATTTTCAAGTGAACAAAAATTAAACTTTTATGGTAAAAGAAAAATTATATAAAGCATGCAAAATTTTATGAAGTATGAAATATAGCAAATGTTGTATGAACTATAGCAAAAAAATTGCACCATATACTCTAATATAGAATAAAATAAAAGTAAACAGAGAAGCAAAATTTTCATTTCTTAAATTTTTAACTAAATTGCGATTAATGAAATTCGCCAAATATGGGCAAATAAAATAATATGAATGTGTATATCTGAAAAAATCCACACATACATTTACTCCATAGATAAAATTTTGCATTTAAATGCAAATTATAGTTATGAGTATTTAATGAAAGAAATTATTTTAATGTAGTTTATAATTCCAGATATTTAAAGATTTCACAGCCGAATATGTTATTTTTATTTATAAATATTGGAAATAAAATAATTAATTATAAACATTAATGAATAGAAACTAATAAACGAAAGTCTAAAAATCATTGAAAGAAAGTGAATTTAATTATTATTTTCCACTTTAAGTTTGCATGAGTACAATCGCATGATTTAGTTGCTATCAATAACAAAAGATGGAAACTAGATTATTTTCCCTTAATTATTATTTGAGGAACGAAATTAATTATTCATCATAGCTGTAATTGAAAAACTAAATATTTTTTATTCATTAAAATAAGAATTACCATGATTAATTACTTAATGTCTATTAAATAATCTCTCATAGGATTAATTACTAATTATTTTTATTACGTATATTAGAAAAATTGAATTTATTTATTATCATAAATAGTAATCTATATTATTATATTAACTATTAATCTAATTAAAAATTCAACTGAAGAAAAAATTTTATTTAAATGATAACTCAAAGTTTTATAATTTAATTCATTTTTAACTAAAATTATTATTATGAGGACTAACTACTTATTGATAATAATCAAATATAAATACTGTATAATAATAGAACCGTCTACATATGTAGATAATATTATTCCAATATGTGATATTGGAATACATGTACTGATGATTAAAATCGTTGAACTAGTTTTTATTCCTCATACGTTAAAAGAGTTGAAATTTATTAATCTATATTATTAATTTGTTATATTCAAAAAAATAAATTTTCTCGTTGAATTTCAATGTTTCTGTTAAAATTTTGAAAATTGAGACTTGTAAATCTTTAGTTTTCACAAATTAAGATTATTTTCAATTTAGTTTTTATTTATACTCCTATTTCTCTTCCTTAACTTAAAAAAACCCCTTCTTATAAAATTATTGTAAATATAAAATGTTCTTGTTAAACCCTTATTTTTCTTAGTGATATTTTCCTAAGGATTCTAATAGTTTGAATTTCAATAAAAGATAATAGTTTGAATTTTAGCAAATGATCTTGAATATTTCAAATAACTTATAGATTCTGGGAATCCATTACTGATAAAAACAAACTAATGATTTTATTTCAATTTATTACATTTACATATATTTCTGTTAGCACGTTCAAGTGCTAAATAATAAACTGCAATTCGATTTAAGAACATAAAAATCGAAAAATTTTTAAAACAACGGCAAGCCTGACTATATGCTAGAAAATCAAAAAATAATTTAAATCTATGTCCAACAGAAAATCCAAATTAAGATCATCTTACAAAGTTGGCTTATGGATGTAAAAAATTCCTTAATGTCTAGTGAAAAAAATTGTACTAAATCAGATATTAATCTCTTTACTTGCTCATGATTCCAAACTAATAAGACAATTGTCTGTATTTATCAGCTTCTATTGACAAAAATAACTAGTCGAAAATGTATTGCAGTATAATAGTTTCAAACAAAAATAGAGAAAAGTATTTTTTAACTTAAAGAATCATTTTAAAGTTAAAACGAAAACAAAAATGGGGTATTCAAATATAATGATCATTACTTCAAATTTGTCTCGAATATTTTGTTTAAATGAATCTTAGATTGTTTAAAATCCATATAAAAAGAGTTTTTTGAACTATCAATATTATATAGCATAATTTGTTTTTCTTTTATTTTTTTACATATATTCAAATACCGGAACCATTAAATCTGAATTTAACAAGTTTTTTCGACTATCAAAAATACTTTTTAAATTTTTATTGAATTTATTTTTACTCTTTACATTTTATTTTTTTTATAGAAAACATTTTAAGCTGCTTTTTCTAAAAACTAGTTTAATGTTTTTTCACTCTGATCAAAAATATACCATGATATAGCTAAAGAAATGACGGAAATCGAAATGAATTTGTTTTGCAAAATATAAATATTTCCAAGAGATATATAATCTTTCAAATATAAGAAATATAATGATGGTATATTTTTATATAATGTCTTATTTTCATTTATTGTCGTATACAAATGTAGTCTTTTATTTTATTTTCTAGTAATTATGTGTCTCATATCAATTTATATTTGTAATAAAGATTTTTTTAAGATAAGTAAACTAAATTTTGTCTCATACATTAAATATCTCTATTTATTTCTCTTTGATACGCTTCACTGTAAGTTATTTTGTTTAAAAAATGTAAGATATTTTTGTATAAATAAACTTAATTGAAGTATGGAAACATTTTAAAGAGAAAATGAGTTTTTTTTTCGAAAGAAAAAAAAACAATTTTTAAGGCTTCTCTTTACTCTATACATTCTAAAAGAAATATTTCTCATTGATTGTTTCTCTAAATAGTGTTTTGCAATAAAAAATTGATCCCACATAAATATTTTTACTTGAATTATTGATTTCGCTGGAAATCCAGATTACTTATTGCCGTCTACAAGTATTGATGCAGATTAGTATTTAAAAGTGAATCTTTCCAATATCTAAATAAACTTTTTTTATCCTACGCCCGACCTTGGTTTTTCAACCATCAGTCTCTGTCGGGCAGCCCAATACAATCTGGAGGTGAATGAAAAGTCATCTTCCGCAGAATTTCTACCTGCGACGTCCGAAAGTCCAGGGCAAGTGTAAAGATGGTCACCAGTCATGTCCTCTAGTCCATAAAAAGGATCGGAGAGTCCTTCAAACCCAAACGTTGAAGATGCTTTTGCAGATAATCATACCCAGTTTTAAGGCGAAAATTAGCTACTCCCACAGCTCTGTGGAGATTGCATGGAATAGGCTTTGTTAGTAAGGAAGCCCATGCTTTCCTCTTTGTGCACATCTTGTAAACATTTCTGCGATAGGAGGCTATATTTGACTTAATACGCCTTTTAACAGTATGGTACTCCAAGGCTGGAGAAGGCTGTTGTAGATTTGAGCCAGCCTTTGCCAATTTGTCAGCTGCGTCATTTCCCGTGATACCACAGTTGCTGGGTATCCATTGCAGCACAATTTGACGTCCCTCTTCTAGTAGAGAACTAATTGCCTTTTGACAGAGATAAACAGACCTAATACTGCTAGAAGCAATTGAAGAGAGAGACCTGATGGTGGTCTGAGAGTCTAAAAGAATACTCTGTTGTTCTCATTACCCTTTCTGATCTTCTCAAGTGCTAATTGCACAGAGGACACTTCTCCATTGTAGCTGTTATACTATTTCCCAACAGCCTGGCAAAGCCTGAAATTCTTAGAGTTTACTCCTGCACCAGCATTTCTAATGGCATCCACAGCTGAACCATCTGTATAGACATGGAAACAAACAGATGATGGATAATGCTCATCAATAGTAGATATATAAATAAACTTTAACGACTCTTACAATGCATCTGCAATACAATATATATAAAGCGAAATTATGTTTTTACATAATCAAAAATTTTTATTATTAAGACAGCATGCTACCTGACTGATGATTTAACATGATGATTAACATTGCATGATATGAAGTATCAAGAACTAATTCATCGCCAGTTTTGTATTGTTCCCGTTAATTAATGGTGATTCAGAATTGAAAAATATAATTTTCGCTGATGATCTAAAAGTACCTTCTAGATGGTCGCTCCTTTTACTATGTTACACTAGTATAATGCAAGATATAGATGTTTTTGGTAAATGAGAGAAATAATGTCGTAATAGCCAAATTTCTGGGCATTTCTAATAAATAAATGTTTTTGGTTAATTGACTGATAATTTCTCTTTCTCATTCACAGTTCATCAATTTGGGAGTTTGATTCCCGATTCCAGCTTGGGTATTCGTAGTAATAGGAATCCCTTTTTAAATAATAAGTTCCGGTTTAATTAAATTTTTTGTATGAGAAAAATTAAACAAAAACTATTACTGATCAAATTAGAATTTTTGTTTGTCATGTTCAAATCTTTTAATTAATTCGTTACAATTAGTATAAATAAATAAGTAAGGACTAAGTCCAGTGGAAAATATCGATGAAATCTTTTTGAAGAACTTCATGTAAAGTCTGTAAATAAAATTTCTTAACTAAAAAAGAACTTTTTATTAAAGTGAATACTTTCACTTATTTTTTAAAAACTTCTGAGATTGCCGGTAATGAATAGTTCTGGCACTAATTATGTATTAAGTCACTCACTAGTTCTTAGCAAAAAATTTAGTTAAAACACCAATTATAAATTTAAGCAAATGTTATTATAATGTTTATATATGACGAAGAATCAAATCATCAATTGATATTTTATGTAAACACAATCAGTGAATATTAAAAGTGAATTGAATGCATTAGCAATGAATCTGTGAAAATTATAAAAGATTTATTAATTATTTGTGAAAGTTATAAAGGATAATTTATAAAGGATTAATTATAAAGGAATTCGTAGCTATGAGACAAGGAATAACCTATGTCTCATTGCTTCAAAATTTGCTATTAAAGAATTAATTTTATTTACAATAAAATTGCAGTTGCGTGAAAATCCATATAATATAGGAGGTTCTTGACTTATCTAAGGATTAGAAAATTTTCTTAGATAAGTCAAGAACCTCTAATTCTAATTTGTTTTAAGCCAATTCCTAAAAAAAGTTGAACAAAGAAGGCATAAACATTTTAGAGAAATCTACTAGTAAAATATTTAGGAAAGAACTATTAAATACCACATTAAGTTCATTTATACAGGAAAGTAAAAAATAATTATGTTTTCTTATGTAATATTAATTAATAATTCAGGGGTTGTGTCCAAAATAATGAGAAAACCTCGCTGAAAACTTCAGTATAAGATAGTAAAAGACTAAATTCGCAATTCTTTGTTACCAAACTTTTTGTGCTGCATTGTTGCTTATAAGGTATGTGTTAGTGTAATATATACTTATCAGTTTTCTTAATTTCACTTAGGGAGAAGCTAACATAAAAGCACATTCCACATACAACAAATAATCGTAATCTCTCTTGTCGGTGACAACAGTGGCACAGCTATTATACTAAGCACTATGCCGAAAGTCATAATAGCATACAATGGTGGTGGGAAAACAATATCAGCGAGATAGATTTGGAGAAAGAAAGTCAAAACTGCGTTAATCAGGCTGGCATTAAGGAAGATTTCAACCACCTGAAGGAACACTGCGGCTACAAAAGTTACAGATGAGCTGAATGAATATCTACAACCCACTATCGACCCATAAGGTCGGAAGGAAATTTCATAGAGTTCTTTCTATTGAAAGCTGTAACAGCTCTTTGTTATTGTGTTTGCTGATTAGAAAGAGAGATGTTATTGCAAAACCCCTTGTGACAGATATAAATCGAAAACGTTGGGTACAGTGATGAAAAGACCTGGACTGCAGATCAATAGAAACATGTGGTTTGCCTTCTGGTCTGTTCCTATTACATTTTCCATAAAAATCTATCCCGTGGTGATGGATTTATGTGTGGAGAACCCCCGCAGAAGTATACAACCCAGGCTGTCTCCTTCCTAGGGGGAAGAATGCTGGTGGTTACGTAATGATTCGAGGTCACTTATTTAGGATTTTTTTGGGGGAGGCCGATTAAGTGCATCTAAAGCGCAGATATTGTTTCCGTCAGGAGATACTCCTATTACGATGATAATAACCTGATTCATCGTAATCAAACGATTCAATTATTATTTCGGGAATACGACGATACAATTGCACATCTTCAAGAGAATATTCATTGAAACACAACAGAGCACTAGAGATTTGTTTTGGAAGAAAAAGTAAGTCCTTTTTATCTTCTTCTTGCATCTTTCCGGCAGTAGGAGAAGTTCCTGCATGAAGAATGGTTTAACACAATCTACTCTAACCACTACACAGAACTTGTACATGTAATTCCCATGCCATATAATAGATGTAAAAGCACTTCTTTTTAGTATGGGTTTTCCATTATTCTAATTATTGTATTCACTAAGTAGTGTGCTTGTAATTTAATTTTAACAATTTTAATATTTTTTAGTGAGTTCACGAAAACAAGTAATGTTTTCACTTTAAATTTTCTTATGCCACGATGAACAACGTTTCGAAAGTTCCAAGAAGTTCCAAGAAGAGATGCGTGTGTTGGTTCTTCCTCATTTTTGAAATTTTCATGCATGTGTAACCACTAGTAATAAAAAAATATCTTAGACATTCGATACCTCTTTCCTTTCTACTTTTCTACAACGTAATGTCTTTTTAGAAAATAAGAAATAAATATTATTTTGATTTTTGAAAAAGTATTGACTTTGCCCACTGCAACGAACATGTTTTCGGTTTTTCCAATATGTTGCCGATCAAAATCTCATTGGATAGCAAATGTGAAGATCTCTGACGCCAATATTACATAATTTCGTAACTAAAGGGATTTTTCAAGCTTTCCATACCTTTTCCGGTTTATTTCTAATTGATCTATACGTGAGACTTTATTTCGAGGTATAAAACAACTTTTTTGAAAACTATAATAAATATCATTGTTGTTTCAAATCAAAATATTTCTCAAATAGCTTGTAACCCTTTTTCTTCTGAAGGCATCAACTAAAAAAATTGGCGTGCTGTACCCAATAGTTTGTTTAGATATTATTTTTTATCATCAAAATACAAGTTGCTATACCTGTATAAAACTTGAGAAATTTATTGCTACAACTTTGATAACATATGTGAACAACGTGAAGAAAATGTTTTCTGATGCCTGTATTTATTCAGTTTAATTTATATGTATATATAAATATATATATATATATATATATATATATATATATATATATATATATATATATATATATATATATATATATATATATATATATATATATATATATATATATATATATATATATATATATATATACGAGGCAAAATTCCTGTACAATTGATATCATGTGCATAATAAAGCAGTAACTTCCCATTTAAGCCAATTTAAAATATAAATTGGAATCGTATAACTTATATTCTATTATTCTATACAGTTTATATAATTTAAGACAATTTTTTTTTTATCTTTGAACATTAAAGGGAAACGAAAATGATTAACATTCTTTATCAAATAGCCTTTGTCCTTTATAAAAATAGTAAATTTATGGAAATTACGCGGCTTAAAAATTTTTATGAGTTTGTTAGCGTCCATTGTAAGAGTTACCCAGAAAAGGTAGACATTATTAGGTTAGAGGCACTTGCAGCATGTAGCTTAACTGGGACCGGAACTCCTCGGTCATCTCGCATTCCCGGCTGGATGTCTTTTTTCTTAATTTGTGTCCGAATAAAAGCGGAAAAAAAACTAATATTACCCCATTCAACAGGTGGCTGCACAAGGGGGTGCGTCACGATCTCTGGAAAATTTAACGGCTCGGGCATAAAATGCCTGCTATTGTTTTCACGGCGACCACATGTTGTTTCTCCCCTCTTGCTGGAGACAAAGGCATGACGTTGAGATTTACCGCAGGAATTCTGGCTAAGGTCTGCTCCAAACAAGGGTTGACTGTCTCGTGAAACGCTACACTTTTCCAGGAAAGACTACGGGAATGCGTACCGAAAAAAAAATTGTGATATCATGAAATGACTCATTTGAAATAATATTCTGTAAATGGATGTTGCGTTAATTGCGATTTTGCTGAATGACTCCAAGCATTGTTTGGAGCGAGAGGAAAAAGTTTTAAATTTATCGTTTAACTGCTGTTGAATTTATGGCAACTAAATTATAGATATAATACCACAAATGTTTTTTTTTTTTCGAAATCAATGGTGTCGTTGTAACCTATGCTGTACTATGAAAGAAATGCAATGTTAATTCAAAAGAAATATGCAACTGTATTACATTATTCAAAAAATGATTTATTAAAATAAAAGGAGATGTACTGGAATTTTTGTAGAAACATAAATTTATTTGGTAGTGCAATAAATGACTTGTCGACATTACATCCATCGTTTGTCAACATTACTTCCACCTCGAGTTTGGTAGAGCAATAAATGATTTGTCAACATTACATCCACCTCAGGTTAGGTAGTGCAATAAATAACTTGTAAACATTACATCCACCTCGGGTTTGGTAAAGCAATAAATGATTTGTCAACATTACATCCACCTCAGGTTTGGTAGTGCAATAAATAACTTGTCAGCATTACATCCACCTCGGGTTTGGTAGTGCAATAAATAATTTGTCAACATTACATCCACCTCAGGTTTGGTAGTGCAATAAATAACTTGTAAACATTACATCCACCTCGGGTTTGGTAGAGCAATAAATGATTTGTCAACATTACATCCACCTCAGGTTTGGTAGTGCAATAAATAACTTGTCAGCATTACATCCACCTCGAGTTTGGTAGAGCAATAAATGATTTGTCAACATTACATCCACCTCAGGTTTGGTAGTGCAATAAATAACTTGTCAGCATTACATCCACCTCGGGTTTGGTAGAGCAATAAATGATTTGTCAACATTACATCCACCTCAGGTTTGGTAGTGCAATAAATAACTTGTAAACATTACATCCACCTCGGGTTTGGTAGAGCAATAAATGATTTGTCAACATTACATCCACCTCAGGTTTGGTAGTGCAATAAATAACTTGTCAGCATTACATCCACCTCGAGTTTGGTAGAGCAATAAATGATTTGTCAACATTACATCCACCTCAGGTTTGGTAGTGCAATAAATAACTTGTAAACATTACATCCACCTCGGGTTTGGTAGAGCAATAAATGATTTGTCAACATTACATCCACCTCAGGTTTGGTAGTGCAATAAATAACTTGTCAGCATTACATCCACCTCGGGTTTGGTAGTGCAATAAATAATTTGTCAACATTACATCCACCTCGGGTTTGGTAGTGCAATAAATGATTTGTCAACATTACATCCACCCCGGGTTTGGTAGTGCAATAAATAACCTGTCAACATTACATCCACCTCAGGTTTGGTAGTGCAATAAATAACTTGTCAACATTACATCCACCTCGGGTTTGGTAGTGCAATAAATAACTTGTCAACATTACATCCATCGTTGTTTTGTTACCACCTGATGGACAACTTAAAGCTGTTCTAAGGTGGTATTTTAATGCTGCGTAAAGTGCTTTCTGAAAGGACTTTCTCATAGAAAGTGTGACGTATTCTTTTATTGCAAAGGAGAGAAAGCCTAAAAGATCAACAGTCATCCAACCAGTCGGGATCGAACCTAAAACCTTTCGTTTGTCCAAAATAAAGAGCTTGCGAAAACTTGATCCATCGTTGTTGTGTATAAATGGTAGGAGGTTAAATACCTGAATAAGCTTAACACTGTCATAATAATTGGGGTAGTTTAAGCATGCTGAATATTCTATAAGGTCCAACGACGTATCCTGATATGTCGAGAAAAGGAGAAGACAAGCCCCGATCCCGTCATTGGACGGTAGTTTGAAATTACAAGGCGATCAGTTGAGATTAGTAATGTCGATCAGCAGATGTAGTCAGCCTGAAACATATTGCAATAAACGAATTTAATATAAAACGGAAAAAAATAAGCATTAATAAGAAAATTAACATAAAACATCTTAATTACTGTTTAATTTTGTTAAATAAGTTACGGTTAATCCATAAAAAGATAAATGACCATTAACTAATAGAAAAAAAGCAAAACGAATTAAATTACGGTTTAATACAGTTTTATGTTATTAGCTTATTACCGCTACACAACAACGTTTCCGAATACATTTTTTGGAGGAACGTGGATAAAGAATTTTCGTCGCACTTGTTCCGCATTTATGATGAAATTAATGCCGAGCTGGTAGGTTAATGGTTAGCGCTCTTTGCCTCCGTTTCAACAGTTCCTGGATTCGAATCCCACCTCGGGTTTGGATGCTTGTAGTGTTCCGGAATCCACTTTAAATAATAGGTCTTGGTCTAATTCGCCAACGTGTGCTAAAAATTAGCGGCAGTCAAAGAAATCAAAATTTAGATCAAATTAAGCAATAGAGCACATTCAGAAATATAACCGCCGTTAATAAAAATATAAAAAAAATATGCTACAACAAATTTAAAAAGAATTAGATAACTGGTATATATCGCTTGACTAATAATGAACACACTGAACATCTGTAAAAATTTTAAGAAAGAATTTTGACAATGATGCACCACAAATTGCTTTTATTTTATTAAAATAATTTTTTAACATCATTTTGAAGTTTTGTACTTTTTATTTGTGTTTATCCTGTATTATATGGAGAGAATATAATTTGGTAATGCCTTAACATTAGACAACATTCGTAACTCTAAGTATTAACTCTAATAAAAGTGAAGAGGACCAGGTTAGTAAGATTATTGACCTGAAACACAAAAGAATTCTTCCTATAAATTTAAAAATTTAAGAAATAATAATAAAATTTTTAAATAAAATTTTAGTATAAACTCAAAGTAAGCATAGTTGATACCGTTTTTCAATAGTAATTTTAGTAATACTCCTGTGTATGAACTCTGATAAGTATCATTCCTCCCAGATTTCGTAACATCACTTGGTAATTATCATCGTTTCTATGGTTACGAATCGAAATCAGAATCGTATTTATATTTAAATGTGACTTATAAACAAATGTGCAAATTATCTCAAGCTTATAATTTTATTAAGATAATATATTTTATTTAGAACGCACGGAATATGAATTTTATGTGCTTTTTGTGTGTTTTCCCCATTAGTTAAAATAAATTTTACAAAAATTTTAATATTACTAGCAGATACCAAATTAGAGTTTTATGTTTAATTATACTAACATTATTAAGGAAATATTATTCATAAAATTACCATTATACAATTAATTTTATTTTCCTGAGCAATAGTATAATGAAACTGTGTTCATAAATTTGCTGTCGGAAAAATTCTTTCTAAATAATAATGTAATAAAACTGAATGCACAAAATTACTGATTAGAGAGACTTACTTCTGAACGATAACATAAGGAGAAAACATTAAATTGTTGTTTTTAAAATGCAATATTATAAAATGGAAAACATAAAATAATTGCTCATTAATAACGTTTATAATCTATAATATCATGAAATGATATGCACAAAATTACTGATCAAAAGTGTTCTTTTTAAGTAATAATATAATGTAACAACGTACTTAAAATTTATGTTCAGAAATACTGTTTGTATACGGTAATATAATGAAATGGTATACATTAAATTACCGATCACAAAAATTGATGTTTTTAATGGGTGATATAAGAAAATGGCATGGATAGTATTATGGTTCAGAAATATTGTTTTTAAATAGCAATATAATAAAATTGGACACTTGATTTACGGTTCAGAAACATTATTGTTTAATGTCTCTAAACTGTAATATAATGAAATAGTATTCACAAAATTATCATTTAGGAATGAATTATTTTTTAACTATAAAGCGATTGTTTCTTTCGTTACAGTTGAGATCGGTAAAAATATACTTGAGGGTTCCCTTGGCGAGATTGGCGATTTTTGTTAGGCGCCAATCCTGTTCGCGCGGAACGCTGTGCAAACAGTAATAGCGGCCAAAACACAATGAAATTTCAAAAATAATGCAGTAAGCACATAAAAAAATGCACTCACTTTATTTTGCTAGAATGTTCTCACTTTGAGGTACACAGAATTCTCTAATAGCACCTACAGATATTGCTTAAATGTATCCTGAGAAGAAAACCAATCACAACCGTGAATGGTTTTCAGAATAACGTTTAGGGTTATCATAAATAGAACAACATCGCCCAACTTGGTGATAAACTTGGCGAAAATTCAAGGGGCACCCTCAAGTATAGTCTAACCTTGAGATCTTGAATACACCACTTTATTATGATTCTCATGATTTAAAATATCCATGGCGTATCAGATAACGTTTTATTCATGCCACACTGTATTGAGATGGCGTTGTAAATCCGACTTGTCGACGAATTTGCTGCCTACCTTCAAATCAAATTCTTCGAGCGGCAGCAAACAAGGCGAAGTTCACCATCGAATGTCTAAGAATAGTGTCGAAGTTCATTTTGTTAATAAAATGATTTCTTATATAAGGAACAAAGCATGGGTTTGAGAAGCTGTTTTCCATTGATTCAAGCCATTAACACATGGACAATAGAATAGCAGAAAGAAACAAATTGAAAAAGACGTAACTAAACATTCATTTTATAGTTAGTTTAAATCGGCAAGGACAATTTAAAATTTAAAAATTTCATTAATTAATAGAATTCTAAATTAATAATTCCAATATTTGTAAATAATCTCTTTTGAATCTTAAGACTATTGCTTTGCTTACGCCAACATTTAACATTTTCTTTTAATTAATATTGCTGAAATAATAAAAAGCAGATTTCTAAAATATGGGCTCATTCAGTTCATTAAATTTCTTAAAAATGTTTCTTTTTTTCCTTCTAAGAATAAATTTGATTTGATCCTAAATTTTCATAAGCTTTAGAATCCAGAAAATTAAAAAATTTCTAAATTATTTCCAACATTTTTATCATATAAAAGAAAGAAAATATTTTTTTAAATATGGAATATTTAATTCAAATTCAAATGAAATTATGAATGTAAGATCAGTAATATTACTTTACTTTATCAATAATATTATTCACAATCAAGATAAAACAAAGAAAAACATTTAATATTTCGCTTAAATGTTGGTGAATTGAATAAATTTTATTTGAGGTAGAAACAAATGTTATACTAAAAATGTTGCAAAATCTTGGTATAATTTTTTATTCAATAATTCTTGAGCAACGTTAGAACAGAACAATAGTTGGTTTTGAAATATTTATTTAAAAAATTAACTAACAAATAATTTTATAAAGAATTATATGAAAAATATATCGTATGTAATATTTAGCAATTGCATTTAATTTATATCCCCATAATTAGTGTAAATTGAATTAATAAATTATGAAGTTGTTCGCATGAAAATTTGAATAGTTATATTTTTTAATGAATTGCTTTATTACAAATTAATAAAAAACCTTTTTTGAATTTTCAGTTAAATTTTAATTGATTTCCATTTTAGAATTTGAAACATACGAATTGAAGAAAAAGACAGCAAAATTCAAGTGTAAGACTTTTTTATTGTTCTAGAAAGATGTTTTAAATATCTGTAAGATACTATATTACAATGTGTACATTGTATTTGCCGTACATATATTAATATAAACATACAGAGGATTTTTTGTTTATATAATGAGTCGTATCTCTTTGAACCAATTAACTTAAGTCGATGTATTAATTACTAGTTGCTTAAAATTGAAAATGTAATATATAGAGAAAGAATTCAATTAAACTTGTTAATATACATTTTAATATGAAATTCTATTTGTTTCCTTTCTTGATTGAAAACTCTCTATAATCAATAGTTTTAAGAAAAACGAGCATTTTGTTTCAAAAGAATATTTCATTGATCAAAGACCTCATTTTAAATGGTCAATTTTGTCCATGCACATTTTAATTTTTCATCATGAACTATCGATGAAAAACTGTTTGGTGGATCAGAAATCTCAATACTTAAGTTGTTCAGCTTCTTTGTGGAGACATTTTATTCTTTCATCAAAAACCAATAATTTGATGGCGAAGGTATAATATATCAGGCATCGCAATATTAATCTTTATATTCTACACCTCGTTATTGGAAAATATCTTATGAATTCTTCAAAGAAAGGCGAATATTTTGATTAATCAGAATCAAACATGCATAAAATTCTCATTCCATTAGATGACCAACTTACTCACAATGAATCTTCTTTGCAGTTATGTCTCAGACTTTAATAACCTATTTAACTTCGTTCTCACGCCATGGGTTTCGTGCCAAAAATGTATTATAAAATCTTTCTCCTTCATAAACAGCGAGCCAATCTCCGCTCTATTATAATGAGAAATGAAGAAGATTCGGTCTATTGTCTTTCCATGCCAAGGACGCCGCCATTTTCGACAATTGTCGCCAAGCCCTTAAGAATGGTATTTGACTCTAGATTCTGTGTTAATACACGTTGCGCTTCGAGTATTCTGTAAAGAATACTCTCGATGCCTCAGTAATATAATATAATATCCTTTTTCAGTATTCTTTAATAAAAAAGAAAAGGAAATATACTCTCTCTTTTTTTTCCACACCCGTAGAAATGTAATTATACAAAAAATAGAACAATCTTCAATTGTTTTCAGAAAACTAATAGATGTGCTTTTTTTATTTTCTTTACAAAAAATCTATAAACTAAACACAGAAATTATAAGATTTATATGCAAATCATTATTAACAATTTCAGTCAAGAATTCTTAACATAACTATGCTTCTATGCTCAAAAGAAAAATGAATGCAAGAATAGAGAATATGGAGTCTGAAGACAGAAAATTAATAAATAGCTAATAATGTATTTTAAAAAGATTAATATATATATATATATATATATATATATATATATATATATATATATATATATATATATATATATATATATATATATATATATATATTTGCATTAGATGAATCATTATTTCAAAAAAGTTTCCTTAATGTGCGTATGATGTGTTTATATGAACTTCTATTTTTAAAAGTTTGAAATCAAATAGTGAAATAGTGACTAATAATATAACATTGGCTAAGGATTTACTAGATGTTATTATTATTCTGGAAAAGCTTTCAACTACTTAGATGCGCATTCTGTTCTTAAATGAGTTTCGACTTTGAAAATTTTAAAATCAGAAAGTGAATAATTGGCCAAAAGAGAATTTAAGGATTCACCAGAATTTTTATCATTCTCTAAGAAAAATTCTTTTAAATGCACATTAGGTTCGTATCTAGGGACAAATATTTTTCCTCATTGTTTTAATAAATATCTAAATAATAATTGATTATAATTCATTCTTAAATAATATGCAAGTGAAAGTAAGAGCAAAATTGTAGTGTTAAAAAACAATGCTCAACAGTAGAATTCTATCTTATATGGAATTACCCCAAAAATAATTTTTTTATTGGTCAACACAATAACAATTTGTTGTTGATTCCAGTTTTTTATCATGCTTAAGGGAGTTTAGAAAAATACCTATAAAACGTGATGTGTAAATTTTCATGTACATAATTTCTTTACACGACTTTGACTTCTAAGAAGTTACATTTTTCTGTGTAAAAAAAATTTTACTTTTAAAGATTGCTAATGAAGGATACAAACCTTGGAATATGTAAAATTAATATTAAATCTTCTATACTTAAAAACGTAGGTTATTCAAATTAATTTTTCTGTCAATTTTCATGTACAATGTTTTAATGGTTCAAAATGTTTACAAAAATCATAGGAAGAATCATATAAGACACATTTACTTTTTTGAATTTTTTGTTTTAAATTTGTTTCCAGTTTAGAGAAAATAATTTGCTTATATTTATAGATCGAAATTCAATTTATTCAGAAAAAAATTCCTATTTATTCAGAAAATAATCTCCATTTATTCAGAAAATATTTAAAAGAATTTAAAAATCTATTTAAAAATGCAATGCTTTTGGTTGTTTATGGCCATGTCAACTAACGTATCTAATATACCACTAATTGGAAAGTGCTTTTGAACATGGATAAAAGAATTCTTAATGTTTAGTAAAATTTATAGCTTTTAAAGAATTTTCAAATTGTTTCAGCAGATATATGTATGAGGCCTTATTTTGTGGTCTTTATGTTTTAAGGTTATTTTAAAGTCTTTATATATGCTGTTTTCCAATTTGAATTTTGCTTAAAACTTATATTGGAAAACAGCATTTTATACACAGTTTAAAAAAATTGTAAATGTCATTTTTTTCACATATCATTAAAAATTTATCTCAAATGATGCATAAACTTCTCAGCTGAAATTCCGATCATTATTAATTAGACAACCAGGCAACTATTCACTTGTAAAAAGAATTCTAATAACAGTTATAAGTTAAAGCTTTTAAAAATAAAATTGATACGAAATATGAAAGGAATAAATAAGTTTTTTATTGGAATGTTCTTCAAATATTCCTTAGC
Organism: Latrodectus hesperus; assembly: GCA_037975125.1. Taxonomy (NCBI): domain Eukaryota; kingdom Metazoa; phylum Arthropoda; class Arachnida; order Araneae; family Theridiidae; genus Latrodectus; species Latrodectus hesperus. The sequence goes on from CM075851.1 coordinate 120,605,795, forward strand.
AACTCTGCGAGTCAGTTCAGATTTCAGAACATTTGGCTCCCCAATCAGCTGCAAAAGATCTCCTAATATGTTCCTTTCACCCACAATTCCCTCTTTCGAAAATAAAGCAATTTATATCATTCATTCAATAAATTATGTGATAAAAACTGACTCATCACACACACACAGACATAGTTATCTGAGTTAATATTCGGAGGGTGAGGAAATAAAAGTCAACAATAGATGATATATACTTGTTTTGTATATAAATGCTAAGAAAGTTATTTTTAGAGATGCTTAAGTTTCTTTTATATCGTATAATATTTATACTCGCTATAAGGAAGAATATTTGGAATATTTTATAACATTCCATTCGAAAATTCATAGAAATAAATCTGAAAACTTATAAGAGCAAAATATTATGGTTAATCGGAATCAAAATAATAAAGTTTTGTTGTAGAGAGTTGATGGTATGAAAGTTTTCGGCAATAAAATACATTTAAAATATTTTGTGAGAAAATAACTAATGAAGAAATTAAAAATAAAACGCTTCTTTAATACTTTTTTCTTTTCTTTAATTCAAAAGTTTCAAAGCTCTTTAAAATGAGTACTTTAAATCTAACAGATTTATTTATTCCTACAAAGCTACAAGAATGTTGTGACATAATGCATTAAATTTATCCTATTTAAAGTTTGCCATGTAGGAAAACAAAGATAAATTTTAAAAAAATCTACAGTTTAAAATAATAGAAGTTTTTTAATTCAAAATACGAATTTAAATAATTGGGATCGAATGAATTTTTAGTATATTTACGATATATGCCTTGTTAGATATTCTCGGTTATTAATAGTTGAGATTCAGTGTTAAGTGGTAAAAAATAAATATCACACCATTGTGATTTTTAATTTATATATCAAGTTATAAAACATTTCTTATTTAAATATAATTTTTGGTGAAACTAAATTATTGCTTTAGTAAAATAAGACTTGAATCTTTAAAATCATCTGAATTTTCTGAATAATTCTTCATTTTTTCCTCTTTTTGTTTGTTACAATCATGGGATTCGGATAAGAATAAAATAAAACAGGAAACGTCAGATATACAGTCCATTGGGCTTACCAATCTTTTCATGTAACCAGAGTAAAAAATATGTATATAATCGACACAAATAAAACATTGAAATTAAATTATTTTTGGCGATTCATGTTACACCAGAATATTGTAAAATTACCGAAGTACACTTCTACTAAGGTTTGCTTGTTCACAAGATTTAGCAGAACGAATAGAATTGTTAGTAGTAGATAGAGTAGAATGAATGTTTTTTGTCAATGGCAATCTTTTAAAGAAACTAGAAAATCTTTTAATTGGTTGATACTCGACAAAACACTGTTCGAAATATTTTTATTCATGGAAAATTTTTAATTTACCTTAAAATTTTTTGTAGGGAAGTATATAAAACTACTTTTGGTGAATAAGCATCGCCAAAATATTTATTGAATTATGAATTTATTTGAAAAATCACGTAATCCGAAACTCATAAGCTCCGGTACATTTAAATTTAGGAAATGATGGATGATAAGAGATATTTGAATGTTTTAATTTCATCAACTAAAAGCTCATTGACACAGTCTGAATTAAATTTTAAAACTCGAATTATTTTTCATAAAATGCTATCTTTATTTTATCACATTAATTTCATCGATTGTATTTAACAACTATCCGTCAGATATTTATCAAACAAGTAAATTTATAGCACATCGTTTAAATTTGCAAAATAAAATTCATGTATTATTATCATGTATTCAATAAAGAATGTATGTTTGTTTAATTTAATATTTTATGCATTAATACATATCTGGCCTTCTACAATATGATGTTTAAAATCTGCTTTAAATGGCTTATATTGTATTTAAAACAATATAAGGCATTATATAAAACTTTTAAATATAGTTAAATAATGCATATATTTTTGTTTTGAATCTTATCATTTTCTGCAAATAATCCTTGTTTTCAGGCACAACAATTAAGGCAGGCAGAATTTTCGTGATCAACCTCATTAATTTCTCCGTGAGTTATTAACTGTATCACTCGCATCTATATTGGAAAAGGGTCATTCCATTGTGTCCATCGACATCAAGTCGCGCTATCTTAATGGCGAGCTCATGCCTTTAATCGATACTCCCCATCACACATTTTAATAAACATCAACAATTCCCAGGTCGTAACCGTGGCTCATTAAGCCAGCTAAGAGGCTTAATAGCCACACATCGATGGAAGATTTAGAAGCATCCGGGAAGCGGCTGCGGGCAGCTTTCACTCTCCGTATCACGAAGCCTGGCTGGCCACGCCTTCCAGCTCTATTTTCGAAAAAGGAGATCGGTAAAGCATAGCGATTGACCGGAAGCCCGTCGTCAACCAGAGCCTTCCTGTCATGAGGGGTTGACTTGTTTAGTACCGATCGGAAGACATACACTTTCGTCAACAATGAACGTTTTTGTTTACGGTTACAGTGTAAGTTTACACGAAGACACATGCTCTTGTTGAGGTTCCGGTTCTGCTTTCAATTTTAAATCATTGTGATCACGCGCTTTGCTTTATTTACTTCCCCTGAAAAATCTGTAATGGAAGGGGTGAAGGGTCAAGGATTGTCGCCAAAAACACGCAAAAGATTCTAAACCGCGAGGATCTCCACTCAAATAAGCACAATAATCCAAGAGTGTTGAACTTAAAACCAAAAATTCCATGTAAATTTTGGAGTGTGTACCTAATTACTATGGTAAAGATTGGAATATATTTTAATTTATATTTTTGTTATTTGAGCATTTACACAGCTATATATACACAAAAAATTTTCTATAAATAGAATCAAATTCACAAATTGTTAAAAAATTAATCCAATGGAAAATAATTTTTTTAAAAAAATTATCTCTTCAAATTAGTACTTACTTTTTTTAATTGATGTATTTTAAGAACAAAATCAATTCAATAGTTTCACTGTAATTTTTTTAAAAGAGAATATTTATTGCATTTATAAGATTGAGGGGGGAAAACGAAAATATTATAGTTTCCAGACATCTAAACGGTTAGTTAGCTAATATTTTGTTATTTTTTGCTTAGTATTATTCAGTAACTTAGATTTAACTAATTTTCCAAAAAGAAATTTTCCCCAATTGGATACATTAATTTTAACATTTTTTGCCACCAGTAGTTACTTAAGAGCAGAATAACTATCTGAATGAATCAAAGTTTAACACTTTAAAATTAACCATACCATAAAAAGCGGTTAAAGAAATAAGTAATGAATAACTGACTAAAATGAAATCATATTTAAAAAAAATCATTGTAAAAGATTACAATTATACTACCATAAAAAATCTTAATATACAACATCGCATACTGGGTTGTTTAATGCTTTAAAAATTTACAAGGCTCTTTTGAATATCCACAATGTAAAGGGTTCCGTTCCTTTTCTGGAAAGAAAAAAATACCCAGAAAATTCCTGATTATAATTCCCATTTACCGTTGTTCAACAATGTCTGTGTTCAACCTATCACTCGGAAAAGATCGGTATTTATTATTTAGCTCTCATAACAAAAAAACATTCAAGATTTTCAACTCGTCCATCAATCAAATTTCCAGGATCCGAGGCAACTGCATCACTGTTGCTTCGACTTTTTTCAACATCGACCCCAACTACTTCCATGACACCCTTTATACCGAAACAGATGAAGATGTGGCCAGGGCAGTCCTCCATGCCTTTGGTCCCATATGACTCGTCTTTTTTACCTTTTTTTCCACTTGTCACACGACAACAACAACAACAACAAGCCTAATAGCTGAACGCTGTTGAAAGATAGGTATTTAGATGATTTGGATAACCACCATCAATACTATTCCTTAAATCTTAATAATCACTTTAAAAAAGGAGTATTCGATGCATTATTTAAAACGGACTAGAAAGAAAAATACGTATACACAATACAAAAATTTCAATTTCATAATATTTGATGATAAAGTATTTGATAATTTTATCAGATCCTATATATATACATTTATCAAATCCTAGAAGAAATTCCCCTACAGAATAGTTTTATTCGATCAGCTATATATATTCCAATTATAATAAATCAAGTGCAAAATAGTGCTGAAAATCATACTTCATAAGCATAGGATTTTTTCAGATATTGAGTCCTGTTTTGCATACATTTCACTTGGTGAGATGAATAGCTTAATGACTCTAAACAGACAAAAATTCTACAAGGTGTGCTTGAAAAGTTCGGGGAATTTTGCCATAAAAAAGGAAACAAGAGAAAGAAGCAAAATAGCTTTTCTTGCCTTCAAAGTATTCGCCATTAGCAACAATACTCTTTTGACATCGGTTGTACAATTGTTGGAAACTGTCTGCAAACGCTTCTTTCGGTATGGCTCTAAGCACCGCTGTCACACGTTGTTGGATCTCAGTAATCTCGAAAAATTGTTGGCCTTTCAGAACTCCTTTAAGGCGGGAAAACAGGAAGAAGTCCGCGGGAGCCACATCTGGAGAATATGGAGAGTGATCCAAAACTGGAACCTGGTGTTTTTCGATGAATTGGGTTACACGGATAGCAGTGTGGAACCACTCATAAACACGCTTTTTACTCACTGCTTCCTGACCGTAAACTTTCTCTAACATGTCATGTATCTCCGTCGACGTTTTGTCTAACTTGAAGCAAAACTTTATGTTTATGCGTTGCCCCATGTCACACTGACAATCTTTTTCACACTGACTGTGTTAAACTGCTCATAGCGTCCGCTTCCTCTCATCTCTCGTAAAATGGCCGTTAGATGGCTCTAGATGACATTTCTCTCACTGCGTCTGCGTGAGTGCAAGATCCTAACCGGCGAGGTTTTTTAATTATGAGATCAATCACCAAACTTTTCGAACACACCTTGTAATTTCTTATTGAGAGTCGTTCTTAGAATTAATTATCTTTTGAGGATCAATCACTCTTAATTAATCTCTTAAGAAGTTTGAGAATTTTCAAGTTTGTACTGGCTTAACGTTTGCAACTAACGTAAAAAAAATACAGTTTTTTTGCGTCAGTTGCTTTATAATATAGTTGGATACGCTTGCTTTAAAATATAGTTGGATTTTTTTTATAATTAATGATTAGATTTAAGTGTGTACTACCAAAAAATTTAGAATGATTAAAAAAATATTATTTCCCAAATTATTTTATTTTTGGAGAGCTAAGCAAAACTTAAATTAGCTGTAGATCATTTTCAGCTTCAGTCGATAAATTTTAGCTTTCAACTTTTACTGTACAGATATAAATCACTTACAGTGAATTATTTCTCAGCTACTAAATCTACCTCTTTCACTTAGATCAATAAATAAAAAACATATAATAGCCATCAAAATCATATAAAAAGCCAGTCTGAACAGCAACAAATACACTCATTAATCGTCCTTCTTTTATGTGATGGTTGCGGTCACGGTCTTTTGACGGGAATCGGATTAATTCCAAAATTGGTTATTGGGAGAGACCTAGAGAAGCGATTTTCCAAAGATCAGATAAGTCTGGTCTCGAACACTTCATTTTTTTCAATCCTGTTCTTGCTACAAGGTGTGACCTTCCGTAACATGTGACCTTCCTCAAGAAAGCTTCAAAAACATTCTTCAGGTTGTAGCACTACAAAAGATCTCCACTTCCGCCACAGGCAACAAAACAATAATTAAAACCAGTTCTCGTTAAGGAAATATGCGGAAAAATTTATGTACTGAAAAATGTATTTATTGATGTTTGATAAGCCGGTAAATGACACCACCAACAATAAAGCACCAGATTGGAGTCGGAATTGATGACAATAGATACTTTTGATCAATCCCAAAAGCCTTGTTGCTATTAGAGGTTAATTAATCATTATGCTGATTGATATTCAGACCATTTATGCGTTTTATACCACTTTATATTCACGCGTTGCTCTTTTCTTTTATTGTGTGCAATTGTTATTTTTATTCTCTTCATGTTTCAGTTTTATTTAAACAACGATAATCGCATTATATTAGCACTTGTTTTAATATTGTTTACATATGGGATTATTCAAAGATTACACATTTTATGACGTGGTTATATTTTTGATTTATTTACAGTTGAAGAAATTTCTCTATCGTACTGATTTATTGCCTTAATAATTATAACATTTCATAACATTATAACATGTTTTAATAACATATCATATTAAAAATGCATTTGTGTAAATTATTTTTATTGTGAGTTCAATAGAATAAAATTTTAATTAAAAATATTATTAAAAAATTAAATACTCTTATCTGAGTGATGAATTTATTCCAATGTAGAAGTAATGTTTATATGTAAAACTATATATACATATATATATATATATATATATATATATATATATATATATATATATATATATATATATATATATATATATATATATATATATATATATATGGTAAAAGTTTTATATAGAATTATTAATGGAGACGGTGTTTTTCAGTGATTTACAAGCACCATCTTTGCTGATAAAGTTGTTATTTATGATAAAGGTATTATTTTACTATTGGATGCTATAATAATTTAAAGTATTACAACTTTTCCATCATTCTTCATCAAATTCTGCTATTAGATAAAAAAAAAATTAATTCGAAACAAACCTATATGAAATTTTAACTCATTATATATATTAACCTATAACAGAGTCCATATTTTTTTACTGTTTAAATACATAATTTTGTTTTATTTTAATAATTTGATATAAGAGGTCAACTATTTAGAAAAACAAATTTCTTGAGTATTATTTTGACACCGAATAATGGATAACAGATCAGAAGATTTTGTAAGGCATTTTTATATTTGCCAAGTATAATTTCTTAGGAATTTTATTAGATAGTGGTCCATATTCACGTAACCAAAGGAAGATTTTATATATATTACTTCCAATTACTTAACCCAACACACAAACGTTGACAGAGCATAAATGTAGTATATACAAAATCTATCAACTATCCTCACTGTGGCCAAGTAGTTAGACAGCTCTTCTTGGAACAGAAGGTCCTAGATTCCATAAATTATGTAAGAACATAAGTACCAAAAACTGATCACAAGCATATTTTTATGAAAGAGAAAAATTATATCAATTCATCAACTCTTTTTATAAAGATATAATTTCATAATAAAACTACGAACCGTACCATTCAATTTCAAGTGCAAGCTTACATTATAATTCCTGTACCTGGTCTGGTGTTTTCACTTCACTTCTGAGCAGTTTTCTTTTTTCTTGTATTATCGAAATCTTTCAGTTTTTACCCCTCGGAAGAATATAAGGCAATTGTACCGTGTAATTCCTAAAATTCTCCGAGTTAAAATCTAATGTTTGTCTCAAAAATTTAAGTGAATACTGAATAATTGAAGAGAAATAAATAGATTACGGTAATAAGAGAATGATAATATCAACTACTTTCAATTTGTTTATATGAATATATTAGCACATTAATGAATTTATAAATGAAAAATGTTTTTTCCAATCTTTTCAAATTGTAATGCCAGGACAATTTATTAATGATTTGTATCTCTACCTGCAGAAATATTTTTTTGCCCTTTTCTGCCCTCCTTAAATTACTTAAGAACTATACTTACATATTCATCAGAAACTTGAACAACTACACAAAAAATGAAAACACTTTTGGAATCGGAGTCTAAGAGCATTTTTGGAAATACATTAAATGATGGCTTATATCACCGACATATAAATTCAGAACTCTATTGTGCCCTCAGAGAACCTGATGTCCTTAATTACATAAAAATAAAGAATTAAATCCCCTAGTCATGTTATTTGAAATGAGAAAAGAACTTTCAACGCCCCACTCCGAAAAGATCATGGTGGGATCGAACCCACAAAATGTTGAATAAAAGGATGGTTGTATCAACAATCGTATTATCATCTCGGCAATACAAATGTTGAAATAAAATTAATTCTATGTTCACACAAAATTTTAATTTGGTGATATTTAATAGATCATATCAATGGACTCATAAAAACATTTACATCACCGAAAAAAATAAAATATGTTTGTATTTGAAGTTTCATTTGGAAATGTAACTGAACAAATAGTAGTTGCTTTAAAACAAGAATTTTTACGGTACATATACCACCTCATCATATCACTATTTATGCAAAACTTACTTCACATAGTTTTTAAGGACAATGTGATTAACACATTATTTTCAACATTTTGTCCTTGAGTTTTATTTTAGTCATCTGCAATCAACATCTTGAGACTAAACTTAAAACATTTCCAAAACACATAAGCAATAAAATAATGAAATATGAAAAAATGGATAATGAACATGACTTCTCTCAATTATATATATATATATATATATATATATATATATATATATATATATATATATATATATATATATATATATATATATATATATATATATATATATATATATATATATATATATATATATATATATACATTTACATTTTAAGATGAAATGAAGTATATTGATTACTACAAACTTCAAAATAAACCATAACATCATCTAAAACACAATAAATCATTGAATTATCAATAATTTTGACATATAGTTGTCAATTTACTGAAAAAGAAAAGAAACCATGCATTTTATTTCTTCTGAAATTTTATTGAATATATCGATATCAACTGAGATAATTTTTTGCCATTTCTTTTTCAAATTAATATCATCAAACAATTTGCATACCATTCTGATTCGATGGAAAGATTACTGGCTTTTTCCTTCTCTCTGAGTAAACTATAAAAGCTGAGTTCGCCATTCCACTGTCTACTTTTTACACGGGAGAGTTAATTCGACTAGTACTTGTAGTATAAATTATGTTCCGAACAACTACAAGAATACATGATCTAAATGAAAATCGAACTTAAAAACTGTTAATTTGAAAGTCAATATAATAATCATTCAGTTCCCACTTCCACTATAGAAGTTGTGGATAAACTAATAAAAATAAAGACAAGTCTATTAAAATATGTTTAAATAAGATTAAAAAATAGAAGAATTCTTCAAAATTCAGCCGAAATATTTCTTATAAATCGGCACATAAAATTCACAAGTTAAAATTGTTTTTTTTAAATTCCAATGGCGGGCACACTTGGGTGACGAACCCTATGCCACAACAAGGCCAGAAACTGCTACTCATTTATCGTTACCCAGCGGGCACCTGTGAACCAAGTCACGGAGGCGAGTAGCGTTACCCGCGCCATACCACCACAAACCCGTTTACAGGGTGGGCCACATTCATACCACATCACAGAAGAAAGGACAGAGAAACACAGAAGGAAAGAAACATCCATGCCCGAACCGGCATTCGAACCCGGGACCCACAGCTCAGGAGTTAGGAACGCTAACCACTCAGTCATCTGTCGGCAGTTAAAATTGTAGAAAAAATTAAATATATTTTTGGTACTTTCCATTTCGAACTTGTAAATTGACCTATCACAGAAGGCATCATATCTATTCTTTTAAGACGCCTAATTATCAAGTGCTGAATAAATTATATTGAATATGTTCGTATAATTCCTAACCGAACATTGTATTTATTATCTGCCTTCAAATCATGTAAAATGCTTTGTGCAATCAGTGTTTTATATTCATAAAAATTGCTCCATTGTATCTACTTATTATGCTAAAATTGTCACATTGGAAAGCATCTTAATATTAGTATATTCAAGTATGGATTGATTTCTCACATGAGGATCATTTTTAGCACACTAAGGCTAATTTCATCAGAAACTAAGTTTCAAATGGATACCGAATCACAGCACAAATACCGAAGCTTGAAGTGGAATTCGATCCCACACGAAATTCAGAGCGCTTATCGTTCGACTGTCATCTTGGCTTAGTAAATTCAAGGGCGATGAGAGAAAGTTTTATCGGTAATATTTAAAAAATATTTTTTACACTGTACCGTATATTATTTTGCTTATAAAGAAAGAACATTTGGAACAACTATTTTATCGAGCTTCTATTAGCAACAAAAATTTATTTGTCATCTAATGGCAACAAGAAAAATGGGCGGGTAGTCAAACTCCAATTGCCAATAAATAAAGTACTAAAATAATATGTTCACCAACTGAATATTAATTGTTCTATCTTCGTGTATAAAATTTGAAACTGCTCTTTCATTATGCTCCGTTATTGAAGATATTAAAATAAATAATTTGCTGGGCTAGATGACGTTGTTTTTATTGCGGAATAACCGTAATAGATTATTTTTCCAACATCCGTATTATATTCTATGCTAATATTTCCATAACGATGAGAATAAGTAATTAAATATAGAATAAAACGAGCAAGTTATAGTTTAATATATGTTTTTCTTTTAAACAAATTATGATTAGTTGGGCAATACAGAGCAAATGACATTGAAAGAGTTGCATATAAGTTATTCTTTGTTATTGATTTAATGACATATAAATTACAAGAAAATATACATAGCTTTATAAATAAAACAAATATTTTGATAATAATGGAAATTATATTTTTCAACTAAAATCTCTTTTTAATTTAACAAATTAACTAAAATATTTTAACACTTGTTTCATATAAGAGTAGTATTCCCATTTTAATAATTACTGTTATTTGCTATTAAAATAATTAAAAGTATTATTCTAGGAAAAAGATAAAAATATTATAAGTATAATTGATGTCTATGTTTCCATGTATTAAAAGGAAAACACACGGGATGAAATTTATGAAACAATTAAAGGTAATATTGTCCTTCTTAATTCAGCTATATATACAGCTATTATAAGGATATATATATACAGCAATATATAAGGAAAACTGTGTGTAACAATAAATGAAGTAGCATCTTAATATTCTTATTTTCTTAACAGCAGATTTTATACATTTTCTTATTGAAAAATAAATTATGGATATAAATTTTTAATATTTACTTATACTTTACGTAATATATAATGTGTTTTAAAATTGCTTACGTAATAGGAATTGGAATTTATGTTTTACGTTCTATTACTGCCACTTCAAATTGATAAAAATATGAGTTGATTTATGATTGCGAATAACAAGATGATTTTACATTTTTAACCAAAAAATAAATTTGATAACCAAAAAGTTATATTATTTTACTACAGATAAAATAATAATAAGAGTTTAAAATGTATTTTACATAAAAGAGGTATATGATTATTTTTTCATAGTTACAAGGTAAACAAGAAAGCTCTTGCCGTTTTTAATGACTCAGAAGAACATGACCTATAGAAAATGTATCCTATTGTTAGTCAACGAAGCAATCACCATTGGCATCCAGCACCTTCTGCCAACTCCAGTTGTGCAATTCCCTTGCGGTAAAACTTGGAGGGTTGTGGTCATAAAGAAGTCCATGAATGCTTTGCGCAAATCTGCTTCATTGGTGAAAGAGTTTTCACGAAGATGATTGTCCAGGGAATAGAAGAAGTGGTAATCTGATGGTGCAAAATTAGGTAAGTAAGGAGGGTGGCACAAAATCTCCCAACCAAGACACAGTAAATTATTCCTGGCCATCCGTGTGACTTATGGCCTCGAGTTATCGTCAAGAACAGTACACCAGCGTTGACTCTTTCTGTTGCAATGTTTGTTGCGCACGTTCCAGTAGCTGCGAGTACAGGTCCACAGTGACCGTTTGGCGTGTTGGGGGCAACTCATTGGAGACCACTTGACGACTTGTCCATCAGACACTAGCTTCATAACAAAGGGACAAATCTGCCGACCTCAGTTTGTGAGACCCATTCTTTGTCCTATATTCATTCACAGCACTGTCCTCAAACACTTGACATATTCAGTGACTTGATGCAGCAGCTAATAACCCTATTTTGAAGTCGCAAAGCAAAAATCACCGAACACGTCCATTTCTCTTCGCTACTGTACAAGTTACGATTGACAAATGTGTACGGTGGACTTGGTTTTATAGCTACTGCTATTCCTACTCTCGACTGATCAGTGTCAACACGTCATACACTATAATTTGTATGGTTATTTTCACTTCATTCAATGGTAACGAGAAAACGGCGAGAACCTTCTGGTTTACCTTATATATAAAATATGTTATTATTATTTTGAAATATTGATTTAAAGATGTCGTAGATTCTTTTAAAATATTAAGATATGTTCGGTCATTTATCGTATTTTAATGTTTTTATGTATTTACAAATAGTTATAGGATCATTATTCATCCATATCCTTAAGCATTCATGAGACTCCATACTATAATACATGAAAAAATCCTTTGGTGTAGTCAAGATTCACTTTTAATTCCATCTTTTCACTCTTAATTCAACATGAGAGGTATAAAGCGTCATCAAAATACGTCATTTGGCGCGAGTTTTGTTAACTTTAAGCTCATCGGAGATATAATAATTTTTTAGATAGATGTTTATATTTCTTCAAATCAAAATTTTTGGTATAACACACAGAACTTAGTTTGTTGTAACAAGTTATCCTACCATGGTAATTTTGACATTGTTTTATTATCATTATAAAAAGTTGCAATTGAGGATGTTTAATTTGAGATTGGCAAGTACCATTTGGCGTCCCTTGCGTTGCCAAAATGGAATAACATAGATTTTTTTTTCCATTTAAGCTAAATATGCGGGTGTTTCTATCATATGAAAAATTATTTTATCCTTGTGTTTCTATAATATGATATGAAACTAACCAACTATAAAACATAACATTAAAACCAAATTATTTCATATATAAAATAATTTTTATTACATAGAATTTAAATATTCGATAAGATGCAGCTTCTTTGGTTTTAATCTAATGAATATATTTGTTGAAAAAACGTCGTTGATTTATTTTTATGGAAAACATTTACTGAGTTTGCTATTTACAGTTAAACTTAATAATAGTTGACACGCTTCTCAAAATACGCAGCTTGAATTCGTGCGAATCGCTTCACTGATTTAATGATATTTAATGAATTTAAACTATGAAAACACACACACACACATAAGAACCTGTCTCAAAACACTGAAGGGAAATCTACCATGAATTATTTATAAAGCAACTAACTATAAACCAATCTATTTTCACGTATGACTAACTAACTATAACCTAACTATTTTCAGGTTAGTGAGAATTCGATGATACTGAAATAATTGTTTTCATTTTAAAAAAATAGTTGGCTAATTCTGATGTAAATATTTCATCAACAAATGATATTTCTACAGCTGTGTTTAAAAAAGAAAGATTTCAATTTCTTTCTTATTAATATAAGCAATTTATTTAGCCTATGATATTTTACTTAAAATTAAAAATCTTTATATTTATTATTTTAATTAATTTAAAATAATAAAAAACTAAAATGATGTAAAACAATAAAAGATTAAATTATATTATTTATAAAGGATTTTAGGAAACTCTAAAATACTGATAATATTTTATTAAATTGAATAATTAAATTCAACCAAGACAATATCAATTGTGATACAACTTGTAATTGATAAAAAAAACTATTTTTAAATGATATTTTTTTAAAAAAAAACTAAATAATGTTAATCATCTTTGGACTAATGTGAATAATTTTTAATCTGTAATTTAAAGTCATCAAGGAATCAATTAAAAATAAAAATTGACAGCAAATAATGTCATGACAGCTATACTTCATTTAAATATATTCCTCATAATTTTCTTAATTCATTGAAATACTAAACATTTATTGGCTGTAATTTTTAATTAAATAATCAAATCTTATGTTAAGTAAGACAAATACGATATTTTCAAATTCTTTTGATTCTAGAGTCCAATTTTATTTTTATGTTTGATAATAAGCAGAAAGAGGCTGTTTATTATTTTAAATAAAAATTACTTGTTTATTTTATAGGACCAATAAAAAACTACCATTTCTCAAACTAAAATTGCTTCTTTTGGTTTGCAAATTTAATATAAAAACTGGCTTTTTTAAAGGAAATCAATGATTTTTTTTGTTTAAATAATTCCTTATTTCTATAATTTTTTATTAATAAAGAATTTGAAAATGATTCATCAGTTAAACAGAGTTAATGCAAAATTATTTATGACTCAATTACTTACATCTAATTAAAACCATTTTTATAATTATTAAACTTTTTTAAATATAAAATAATTTAATAAAGAAATTAAACAATTTATTTATAGTCTTTATATTTCAATTATATTCACAATTTGACATCAATTATTAATCTTTTGCCAAATTAATTTCGTAGCTACATGATAATTCAATTAGAAATCCGCTTTCATAAAAAATGCGAAAATTCATATCAATTTTTTAAAAGTAATTACTTTTTTAGTGCACTAAGATTAAACTTTTGGCAAATATTCTATATTAAAATAAATATTTGCAAATACTATACATTTTTATTAAGAAATATATGATTATTTATTAATAATAAAAGGAATTATTTTTCAAATATTGAATTGAATTGTCGCTTTTGTTATGAAAAAAGATTTCTAATTAAATTATTATGTGCCTATGAAATTAATTTCACAAAAGATTTATAATTGTTGTCAAATGATTAATAAATATTAATATTTCCAAAAATTTGTGTATTACAATTTTCTTTAAAAAAGTAATATTTTTTAAAATAAATTGAAATTAATATAACTTTCTACATCAAGTATATAATCTTATATTGTAAATTTTTTACAATTATTAATTTATATTATTTTTCTAAAATCACCGAAAACCACATAACGTTATAATAATTTTATAATTCAACACATAAAGTTTATAAGTTTTGTTACCATTTTACAATTATTTCTTCAGCGATAAAGTTATAAATTTAGAGTTTTCCGATTTGAAATAAAGTTTAATTTTAAACAACTTGGTGCTATCAACTTTCTCAAAAATATTTCATCTTTACCTTTTATCTTACATCAATTGTGTAAAATCATTATGTCCTTTTGGTAGAACATTTTTATAAAAATAAAATAAATTGAAAAAAGTATCATATGAAATTCAATAATCGAAACTCTTTAGCGGAATAAAGTTATTGAAATACGTCTGTAGTTTCTTAGTAGCTTGGATTATTTAATAAGAGTTTTTTGTTTTTATTCTTAATAAGCTAGAAGTGTCCTTGTAGTATTTAATGAGATTATTTATATAAGCTTGAAAGTTATTTTAAAGTTAAAAATTAAACAGAATGAAAATACAGTATAAGCAATAATAAATAATATGGAATAATATATAATAGGATGTTATTAAAAAATTGAGATAAATTACTTTTCTGCTTATTAATAATAAATATCACTAAAATAATTTTGAATGTTAACGTTATTTTATTTTTTTGCATTCTTTGATATATGAGATAAACATCTTTTTTTTTCAAAATTATATATTTCCTGCTAAATAAACAAAATAAATAATCAAGAAATTCTAAGAACCATCAGATATTGAATGATATCATTTCTAATTTATCACAAGTTCTAAGAAATCAAAAATAAATAAACAAATTGGTAATTCCAAAAAATTCTACACCTTCTACCTAAGTTATTTTGAACTTCCGAGCTATAACACATACGAAACATGATCCAGTTTGTGAACTTTTAAAACATCCAATAACATCTAATGTTGCATCACCATTTCATTAAAACGAGTAAGATTTCACAACAACGTGTTTTATTTCTTTTTATATCTACCATCAAAAAATAATCATAACCTCAAAAAAAAACTAATAATCTTAAAAAAAAAGTGAAAAATACGTATTTTTTTAGGTATATCTATACCCCATTTTCTGATCAGTATCATCAATCATATTTTTAAAATCATGCTTTTGTGTTCAGATAAACATACCACAATAAAGAACCCGTCATTTATGAAGAAAAATAGAAGTAGCATGGAGTTCATTTTAAATAACACAGCTGCGCCATTTTGAAAAAAAAAATATTCCTTCTACTTATAACAACGTTCACTCGATCGCATGGTTGCGATAGGAAGGAAAATTCGATATTGAAAATGCGAAGAATGAGGATGTTTCTACCATTTCAGAAGGATGTTTTGATTTTGATTGTTATTATATAGGCAATTAACGAGTAAATTAAATAGAATATCGTATAGTTTGTTTGTTAAAAGTTCAGGCTAAAATAATATGATTTTTTTTTATTTTGAAACAAGATCAACATAATATCCCACTAACAATTGCAAAATTTTGCTTTAAAACAATTGAAAAAAAATTCTGCGGGTAATATATAATAATAAAATCTTTAAAAAAAATTATATTATAATTCAAATGTTATATTCAAAATACGCCTAAAAAAAGAGAGCTATTTTTAAGCTCTGTTTAAAATTCGTAAAAATAAAAAGAAGTATAGAATCTGTAATTTAAAAAACAAAAATTATCTATTAAAAATTGAGAATTGTTCTTAAATTATATTTACACTATAAAAGAAAAATGAATCAATCCTATACACTTTTTATTTCTTATTTCACAACATTTTTCTCAAATTTTATGAAAGTTAAAAATTTTTATCTGTAAAAGAAAGATATATTAAATAATGAAGACCAAGAAAAAAATATAATCTTCAGTACTTAAAAATATTGCAATTCTCTAGATTACTAACATTTTCTGCACACGATAGTATCCAGTGCACGATATATCAAAATTTCATGATGGGCGACAGGATTTATGAGCTAAGATCTTTAATTCTATAATCTCTCTTTCTGAAGGCTTTTC
This sequence comes from Latrodectus hesperus, assembly GCA_037975125.1. Classification (NCBI taxonomy): domain Eukaryota; kingdom Metazoa; phylum Arthropoda; class Arachnida; order Araneae; family Theridiidae; genus Latrodectus; species Latrodectus hesperus. Next base: position 120,622,486 of record CM075851.1, read on the forward strand.
TATTTTAATAGAGATATTATGATAAGTAGAATATATTTAGAGACGAATTTTAATAGAAAATGCCCAAGTACTGGTAGGAATACTTTTTTCGAATTCTGGAAAGTCTTTCCTATTCTATTTTAACGATAGTTAAAATGTAGGCTGTGGTTGTTGTATTTCTGTATTCATGTTTTTCAATAGATATTTGGGGATTTTACTAGTTTCCTCATTTATAACACTTAAATACAGTTCATTGGCTAAGAAAAATCTTCCTAAAAAGTAAAACGCCATAGATGTTCAGATGATTTATAACAACTATCAATTATTTGGCTTACCAAATACTTGCTCTATTTATGAGTAAGGCTATAAATGAGTACATTTTGGCAAAACGCTGTGAATGGTAAAAGCCTCTCAATAGAATTCATCTATTAGGTTGTCCATAGCCTATATTGTTTTGAATAAGTACTTTTATAAGATAAAAATGCCATGGATGGTAAAAAACTTAACTACAGCTTTCATCTATCAGAATGTCCATTATTCGGTTTCATACGTATAAGAAGAGCCTTTGAAATTTTTTGAAATGCAAAATTCTCTCATGGGTGGGATTGTGTCCACTGATCTACCTCATAATTAAAAATAAAGCTATGAACAAGTGCCTTTGTAAAGTGCAATTCTATGGAGTTAAAAATCTAACTTTCATATGTTAGACTGGTTTCTATTCTATTTCATACCAATAAATAAAGCCATGAACAAGTGTTTTTAAAAGCAAGGATGCTATGAGTGTTGATATCCTAATACCAACATTCAACTTTTAGATTATCCGTTATTCTGTGCCACATTTATGAGTAGAACTTCGAACAAGTCCTGTTAGTAAGGAAGATTTGGATGGTGAAAACTTTCATCTGCGAGGTTATTCCCTACTCAATGTCATATCAGTAAGTGAAGCTATGAACTGGTGCATTTGGAAGATAAAATTGATAATTAGATTTTTACCTCTTTACGGTGTCCTTTAGAGTGTCACGGTTTTAGCCTTGTTTACGGTGTTAAAATAAAAGACATAAGAAGTAATTATCAATTTCATTAAGTAGCACATTATTAATTATTATGTTAACTTAATATGTATAGTACTTTGGGATTGTATTAAGCTATGTTACAGTTTAGTTAAAAAGTGGTATGAAAAATGTAAAAAATACCGATGTGAGCAGTTGGTAAAAACAAATTTACTACTGTTTTAGAAATATACTTGAAATGTTCAATATTTTATTAAAAAAATTTGCTCATTATCTGAATTATTTAGTGGATAAATATCGTACCTCAATAGATAAAGATACAATTTATCTTGCTATTTGAATAAAAATTTCATTGGTATTTATTTTATAATAAGAAATCAATGAAAATGACAAAGTTTATTAAGAATGCATTTCAATAGATTCATGATTTTTTCATTATAAAAAATTCCATAGAAAATAAGGAAAATACTAAATGCAGTCGAAGGCCACGGTGATCTGGTTGGTTAATGAGTTGTTCTCATTATTGGAAGGTAGTGAGTTCGAATCCCTGCATAATCAACCTTCATATTAGCTGAAAGCGGCTGGAGCACGTTAAAACTAGGAATGATCGCAATGTCCTCCTAGTGAAATGATACTATGAAGTCGGCAAGCCAAGTATTGAGGGTCATCTGCTTGGTTCTCGCTTTAAAACTACGAACACTCCACTCGCATGTTTCTATCTAACTGGTTGAGCCCAACTCAGAGCTAGGTACAGGGAAGCATACTGGTGCAAAAACAACTAAATGCAGTCACCCAAAATTTTATACATTGAAAAAAAGTGTAAAAAAAATTACGAAATAAAAAAATAATGAAATTTATAACTATATACCTTCTGCTGATCATTTGATAAATATACTTAAATAAAATAAATATCTTGAAAAAGAATTTTTGAAAAAAAAAATCTAGTTGCTTTGTATGACTAAATGTCACACAATACATTGAAAAAAAAATTAAGAAAACAATTTCCATTCAAACCATTTTCAGAAATGCTTAAGAATTACTTTGGTAGAATGAGATACCCAATAGCAGTGTCACAATTAAATACAATATACTTCATAAAACTATATTACAACTGTTAGTATAAACAAATTTTCGTTAAATTGTAAAAATAATGCAAATTTAAAATTTGCATTGCTAGATTAAATTAATATAAAAAACATTTTATTTTTTATTAAATAAAGGAAGAATTAATTGTGCAATATTGAACTCAGATGGGTTGATTTTTATGAATGATGATGAAACATTTTTTTAATATTCTAAAGCGTTACAAAAATATTAACTAAAAAATATGTAATAAATTGTATAAATCTATATAACATTTCTTTTTATAATTACATTATGTGTTCATCGAAAACAATTTAAAACGTTCAAAAATGAGATTTTATATTAAAAACGAATTATTTTTTTACTAAAATTAACATTATTAATTTCATAAGCCCTTTAAAACCTTCATTCAAAATGTCACAATCTTAAATCTTATGGTGATTCAGACCCGAAAAGTATGTTAAAATAAAGAAAGAATATTTTTTGTCAGAACGGGAACAATAATTTAAAGGTCAGCGCACTGTTTCTGTCTTTTAAAAAAGAATAATAAATTTGATTTCCTATTTTCAGCTACATTGGATTAAATTCTGCAATTTGATTTATTTTTTATCTGAATATATTAAATGTTAATTGAAAATTACGATATACATAAGGAAATGTAAACAAATAAAAGAATCCTATAAAATGGAACATATGGGGAACATCTATCAACGATAGGGCCGTTGCAATCAGTATATCTATCATAATATTCATTAACAGACCTTACCGCAAATGATTAATTGCTGATAATAAATCATTTCCGCGAAAAAAAGTTACTAAATTTTTATTTTTGCTGATGAAAGTTTTCTTGGATTTCTCGATTCCTTTTTCAATGTTGATTTTTTAATCATTATAGGCAAGTTAATGAATGTACGATTCTTTCATCAATAAAGACAGAAGAATAAAATTTAGAAGTAGATAAAAATTAAAAATTTTTTGTTGTTATTAATGATAAAGATAACTGAGTTAATAATTTTTAAATGAAATTCAATGTAATCATGATGACGGAATATTTAAATTTCATAATATAAAATTTATATATGTAGACAATTCAGTATCGCTTTTTAAGAAAGTTTCCTAACAAGGTAATATTTATTATATATATATATATATATATATATATATATATATATATATATATATATATATATATATATATATATATATATATATATATATATCTGCCTTCAAATCTTCCTCAATTTGAAAATTTATCACGATATTTTAACTAAAAAATTTTTAATCGCTCATACAATAGACTTTTTAGTAAAAATATAATTTAAAGTTTATATAGATATGTAACGTCACGCGTAGTACAATTTTTTAATTCATGCAAAGTATAGTTCTAGGATAATCTAATGATATGTGTTATATTATCAAACGGAAGTATAGCTCATAGGTTAGGATTAAAATCTGTTTTGGAGCTTTATGCTCGTAGGCTTTAAGCTGACATTGAGTATTATTAAGTTTTAAATTGAAACTTAACAAAAATTGAAGGATTGATGATTTTGAAAAATTGATCGAAAATCACTATGATGTATCCAGAACGAGGAAGCGTTTGTTGGCAAAAAATCTAGCTTATTAATCATAATATTTGCTGATCAATCTTTTATCACTATTGAAAAAATTTTTTCAAATATCTCAAAACTAAATTCTTTACATTTCTCTTTACATAAGTAAATTAATAGAGTTTCAGCAAAGATTTCAAAATTAATATTAGTATTTTTGGTCTAAAATCGAAGCTAAGGCAAGAAAAAATTGGATTACAATATTAATTTAAAATTTAGTGTCTTATTAGTTAAATTGCCGCCCAACTTGTCTAGTGGTCAGGTCTACGGATAAGGAGGTCCTGCGTTCGAATCCCGGTTCGGGCATGGATTTACTTTCTCTCTCTCTATCTATCCTGTCTTTGTCCTTTCCTTGTATGAATGAGGTGTGAATGGTTGCCTACCCTATAAACGGGTCCCTATATCATGTATGTACTGAGGAAGTCGGACTCCACACCAAAATATGTTTTTTTTCAAAGTATATTTTTGGAGCTCTATGCTAAAGTGCTTTTAGCTCACATTAAAATATGGTTCAGTTGGAAAAGTGGAGCAGCGCACCCCATATTGCCAGTTTAGCTGGCAACACGACAATGAATGAATAAATTAGTTAAATTTTTAATTTGAGTTCTGAAAAACCATATTTTTATATATGTTTTTCAAATAAATGAAACGACAGCTTAAGCTTAGTTTTGATAACAAAAAACCTTTAATTTGATGTAAAATGGCTGCCTTACTTTTCATCCATTTTCCTTACTCTTAATCAGAGGATTTAAAGATCGATTGATACATATAGAATTTGAAAATCTTTTTAGATTGTGTTTGATTTCTATAAATTTTAGGATTCATCCCACTTTTGTTATTAATTATATCTGGAACTGCAAATATTGTCCAATCTCGATTCTCGCTTATACTTTGTTTCTGATTCTTCTGCTCTTTTAAAAGCGCCCTCTATTGACTAAGAAATAGTTCTATTTGTTCCAGATCACCTTTTGGGAGAAGGCCCTCACCTCTGGCGGAACAATCGGAAAATCGTGAATTGGAATAACCGGAGGATTGGAGCCAAAAGATAAAAATGGAAGGTGGGGATGGGACGCGAGCACGTGAGAGGAACAAAGGGAGAAAGATGACCCATGCCACAACAGGAACCGTTTGTGGAACCCAGGTAACCTGACCATGTTCTACGTTGTCTCGGGCTGGGTCTTTGTCTAATCTGATCGGGCAGATGCAATAGGTAATGGAGCCTATTTGTTGAGTCTTTTGTTAGGTGGAGAAGATCAAATCTTTTTGTCTGAATAGGCAATCAATTGGAGTATAATTAGGTCTACCCACTGTCGAATCTTGGATGCCACGGTGGATATTTTCTTCTTGATGGTGGTATTGGGAGAAAGTATATCGTTCAATTGAAGGAGTTTCTGTAATAACCCATTTAATAAGAAGTCAATTGTATGGTAATATATTAGCTATATTATTCAAAATACATGATTTGTTGGTTCAAGTGTTCCGTATAACAACAATAGCTAGTGTAATATGCTATAATAGCTTTCTGAATTACGGTATGAGAAAAAAAAACCCTAGTTCGTGTGATTATTTCTCAATGTAGGCCTAAAATGGGAGGAGAAAAAAATTAAGAGACAAAAGTCGCTAAACAAAAACTGTAAAAAACCTGGGAAGGATTTTTCCTCGGGAAAGTATATGTAGTATATTTTTCAGTGATCTTACATTTACTTTATTCGATTTAATTCTTTTTACAAATGTTATTCAGTTAGTTGATATTTTCGGAGTTTTCTTTTTCCTTTGTTCATGTTAATAGAAAATGATGTTGCCTCTCAATTAAGGCGAACCTCTTTCATACATTTGTCTACATCAATTTTTAAGAATCCCTAACAATAAAAAATAAATTTACATATTTTTTAATTAGGATATGATGTTTTATTTCTTATTTAATGGTGAAAATATTAATTTGAGTATTATTTTTCATTGCTTCCTTCGAATGTCTTGTTTTTCCTGATGCATTTGGAAAAAGCATAATTTATAGTCTTTAATATATAAAATGCAAAGTTTTCTTTAGTACCAAATTTACATTTATATTAAAAAATATATATCTAGTCTAGGTTTTAATTTAAATGTCATAATGAAGAAAATTTATATAAATATCCTTATTCTGTGATTGCTGAATTTTTATTCGATGTTGATTTGAAAATGGTTCCATGAAATGGAAGGAGCCTAATGCCATGATATTAATTTCTAGTTAACATAAAATAAAAGCTATGTTTCATTTCGAAATTTTAATTAAAGCATTCGCAATTAATTTAAAGTGTAATAAACACTCATTTGAACTTTCTGTAGAGCTGATTTTGATAATATACACATCTTTCCGACATTGTGCTTGCTTCAAGGCAGGAGACAAGTGGTTTTCTCCCCTCCCCTTTACTTAAAAATTATTATGTTTACGTAACCACTAGTTGTACAAAAAGTGATTGTTTGTGCTCCTCCCCCTACTTTCACTATTTTTATAATATAATTTTCTTCTAACTAATAATTTTTTTCTATTTTAAAATTGTCATCTATATATAATAGATGAAGGTAGATTTTTTCTACTCTTATCTTTCTACATAATCTAGGTGTACTTACTTTAGAAAAAATGTGTGATTATTATTTTTTCGTTCTTTAAAAGTGTTACTTTCTCTATTGCAGGAAGCGTGTTTTCGGTTTTTCCAATAAGTCGCTGATCAGAAATGAATTGGAAGAAAGATATCTCGATTGCAATATTTATTAATTTCCTAGATAAAAGAAGTTTTGAAAGGTTCCAATATCTCTTCAAAACCGTTCACCCAGGGACTAGAACGCATTTCCCACTGAATTCTACTCCCAAGAAAGAAAATGCATATAAGGTAGTTAAAACCTAAACTTAATGCTCAACAATCAACTCTTTTTCAAAACCATTAAACCAGAATAAATCAACATTTGAGATCTTTCCATGTTTCAAATGTACTTGCAGAGAATAAGAAGCTATTCGAAGACTGTGAAAAAACTGCATTTTTTAGAAGTTACAAACACATTATTTGATAATTTCAAGAATAAACTCATGGTTAATTCAATTAAATCTGTGAACGATTCTGCAAATAGATTAAGGTAAAAGATAGAGATTTTCTATTCTAAAGTTACTTTACTATGCAAAATAGAGTTTCATACTTACAGCTATTTCTTCATGTAACTTGACGAATCGATTGATATGGTTTATACAGCTGTTGACAATTTTTATCATTATATTATACATCACAAACCACTATGTGGAAAGTTTTGAAATATAAACAATGCATTGAAAACTAATATAAAAATATCAAGCAAAGTTAAATCACATAAATTGCTGAGACGTTTATACAAAACACTTACATATAAATTAGATTGACAATATGGTGATCAATCGCTACATTAAATTGCTCATCAGTTGATCTAAGATAGGATAGTTAAATCTATGATACTGGATAATAGGTAAAAAATTCCTCACCGTATAAAAAAGGGGAAATTACTTCTGAAAAAAAACTGCATTACACTAAAATGCATTACACAATATGATTTCGTCCATTTTTAGTGATGAAGAAAAAATAATTAAGAAAATAAATCAAAATATAAAAAATTATTTATTTTTGTTTATAAATTGCTTCAAAAATTTCATTTGAAAGAGTACACTGATTTCATATTTTTATGTATAACACCATTACATTTTTATTTAAAAAAATAACTAAGAAATATGATAATATTGGTAAAATGAATAGAATTAATTCCATTTTTTTGTATCGCTTTCATGCTACATTTTTATTTAAGGTTTTATAAATGCGAATCATTTTAGCATTAAAAATGCCTCGATAAATTTCAACACACCTCGATAAAATATAATTTTCTTTCACATAAATTAATAAGCTCTCAAAGTTATTTTCACATATGTTGACTAGTTCTCAGAATTTTCTTTTAAATATGTTGAAAAGCTCTCAAATTCTAATTTTTATCTTGAATTATTTTACAAAAATGTAGCCCCTGTAAGAGAAAATAAAATAAAATTAAATTAAATAGTTAAAAATTTATTAATTTTTAATTAAATAAGAATAAATATTAATTTAAATAATTATTCTACAATATATAAATTTCATTATGGATTATAACTTGTGCTGTTTTTCCACACTGCTGCCCACTCAAACTGCAACACCAAGAACGACAAGAGATATCACAACAAAATTTATTTGGTAGATAATATGTTTACCAAGTATCAAATGATTAAATTTATAGACTTCAGTGAAGTGTATCAAAATCAGTAGCCAGAGTAGCTGTCATTGTTGGAGATCACCACTGCCACACACCTCGGCATTGATTTAAAGAGACTTTGGATGTGTTCTTGGGGTACAGCAGACCAAGCAGCTTCCACATATTGCCAAAGGTGATCTGGTGTGGCAGCTGGGGATGTAATATGGGTCAATTTTTGAGCAACCATGGATCATATGTTTTTCTATTGGCGAAAGATCCAGAAAGCCAGCCAGCCATGGAAGCAATTCAATCTAGAGATTGACGAAGATCATTTGGACAATGCGTGCCGCTTGTAGTTGCGCATTATCCTGTTGAAATATGACTGTGGGCAAGTCCTGAAGGTAAGGAAGAACAACTGGCTCCAACACCTCGGAGATAAAGCTCTGGCTGTTTAAAGTACCTGCAATGTGTTCTAGAGGAGTGGGAGAGTGATATCCAATACCGCCCCATATCCACGGTGTCTCCAGACTCGAATGCGACCATCGTGGTATTGCAGACAGAAGCATGACTCGTCAGTAAAGACAATTTCATTCCATTCTGTCATCTACATGCTTCTTTCATCGCAGCATTGGCGGCGGAGACGTCTGACGTTCAGCGTCAAGAGTAGACGAAGCAATGGGCGTCTTGTGGACAGACCTCTCTGCTGTAAATGGCGTCGAATGGTACACGCAGACACTGGATGATGCGTACCAGACTGAATGTGCTGTGCTATGGTTCATGATGTGGCCGAGCGATCCGTCACTGCCATGCGCACAATTTACCTGTCATCACGTGAAGTAGTGCACTGAGGTGGACGTGATGGAACACCTCGGTCCGTCGTACCCTCCTGCATCCAACGATCACATATCCGCATTACAGTTGTTAGCTTTCGTCCAACACGACTACCGATCTCCCTGAAAGATAAAATCTTGGTTGGTCACTATCCTTCCTCTGTAAAACTCCTATACTTGATTAAAAAATTATCGCTGTTTTCTAAGAGGCATAATTGATGAAAAAACACGAGAAAATCACAATTGCCGAACTTGAAATCGTCAAAATCTCCTAGAATTAAATAGCGCTTTGAAATGGAGCCTCAAGTGTGTATGATGTGCGTCTGAGCTGAAATTCTTATCGCTTACAAATCTCACCTCCGTTAATGCATGTTGTAAATTTCATGTTATTTGCATGCTCCCTTCAGGGTCTTGCATTTACGGTGGCTAGCAGTGTATTAGCAAAGACTTTTAAAATAAAAAACTATTTTTAAATAAACAAAACTAAATTCAATAAAGGTTTCTACTCCTCGTTAACATAAATGAAGACTTTGCGACCAGTTCTTGCAAATAATTTTTTTCCTGTGCAAATTGGGCAATTTTTTTTCAAAAGTCAAAATATACTATGAGATAAAATTTAGCATGAGCTTTTGATGTTTCAGTGGTTAAACAGATTCCTTCAGCGTTTAATATTCCAGATTCGATTACTGAACCGTTGAATATCAAAAGATGAATACTTCTGCTACTTGTTTGCTCCTCAGTCGAGGTATTTATGTTTGCGTTATCTCTTTTTGATGCTGAATTGATACACATTTATTTCTACTCAGCTCTTTTCCATGGAAGAAACCTACCATTCCTACCATACAGATGTCTCTAAGTTTCCTAAAGCTTATACTATCGAAGGAAAATTCTCCCTCTGAGATGGCAATATGTTATAAACGATGAAGAAGAAAAATTTACACCAACCTTTATCGGTTAGGCTACCTAATACGCAGGGTCATATTACTTTTTTAAGGTGCCCAAAAATACCGATTGCAATAAATATAAAATCTGTAATTATTTACAAAATAATATACATTAGGAAATACATTATTAATAATGAAACTTGTATTCATAGTGAAAGAATTTACATATTTATAATATTTCTTGGTAGGAAATTAATGTTAGATAGCGATTAATGATTATATTTAATAGTTTCAAACGTATGTAGGTAACACTGCTGAAAAAAAGTAGGACTGTTATATTTTATAGATTATGCTTTAAATTTTAACGCAATTAATATAATTTTTCTTTTTAAATTTATTAAACTAATTTTTCTTTTATTTTCAAGGAATGAGTTTTATATACCACTAAGGAAATATTATAAAATGGTACTTAAGGATTTTTGGTCTGTGAAAAAAGTAGGACACCTGCAAAAATATTCTCATTTTGGAATCTGTAACGGTTTAATATGTTGTAAACATTGTTCTTTTAAACTTTCTTTATTTCAAAAGATATATTTTGTCGAAAAAAATCCTAAATTTCTGTACAGTTAAAATTCCTAGGGAAAACTTTTAAGTGGATTTCAAAAAGGTCAAACTGTAGCCTATAAAGATGTGGGGAAAAGTATAAGAGAAATTTCAAAGCACCTACACACCAGTCCAAACGCTGCTTATAACTTCTCGAAAAATCCAAAGAGTCAGAGGAAAGCAAAGATTGGTAGACTTAAAAAATTGACTCGACGTAATCAAAGAAAAATATTTAAAGAATTTAAAAAAACGCGTGGAAGCACTGGAAAATCATAAGACCCATCTGGCTTCACACATGTAACCAGAAGAACACTGTACAACTACATAAAGAGATCGAATACGTTCATATTCAATGAAAGAAAGCACTATCCTAAATAGAATGAAAGACACATTGAGCACCGGCTACAGCGCGTCACAGAACATGTCTTGGAACTCTAATGGACTTCAGTTATTTTTTCTGGTAAAAAAAGTTCAATTTAGATGGCCCAGATGGTTGTCAATATTATTGGCATTGTCTGGGTACACAAGAAGAATCTTATTTTATCTGACAGATAGGAGGAGGCAGTTTAATGGTTTGGATATAGTTGGCTACGTTGAAATCATCAATCTAGTGTTCCTGGATGAAAAACAGAAGCACACAGATTACATTCAAATTTTAAATTTAGAGCTTCTTCCCTATGGTGCTGAGCTAGGTGGAGAAAATTTGATATTTCAGCAATATGGAGCATCAATTCACGCTACCAACTTCTTAAAAATTCGGTTTGAAACAAATAATGTTCTGGGTTTTGCCATAACCTGCTAAAAGTACAAACCTCAATATTGTTTAAAATATATGGACAGAAACCGTTCGGCGTGTTTACGTCAGAGGCAAGCAATATGAATCTTTGATCAAACTTCGAGAAGCTTTGAATTGTGTTTCGGACAATTTTTTGTCATACCAAAATTCAAGACTTACATGATTCAATGGCAACGAGTCTTTGAAGTAGTTAAAGCAAATGACAGAAGAATTCCTTATTAACAAATCTTTTACTTTCATTATTTAGAAATGTCCTTCTACTTTTTTCACATAGTATGATGTGAATGAAATTAATTTTTAATTATAATATGCAAGTAGATTTTTATTTCATGTTACATATATAGTTATCTGATTGTAAATAAGTTTTTAAAAGTGCTGTAATGAAAATATTTTGTAAAAATTCAAAGTTCTTCTTTTATTTGAAAAAAAAACATCTTCCATCTACTTTTTTCTAGCAGTGTATTTCCATTCAATGAATCTACTTCATAAATGCAGTTATAATTTATATTCCTGTTACAATTTTTTCTGGAATATTAATATATACTGAATCTGTAATCCATAATTTTATTTGTTTATTAACTAATTTTTATTAGTTAATTAATTACTCATCTTGAAATAAGCTCTATTAGATAGAGTGTTTTATTTAAAGAAATCTCAAATTTGATTAAATTTACTCTTGCATTTAACTTTCGATATTTTTTATTTCCGACTTTATTGGAATAATGATCTATCTCATACGAAGCGGAAAAATGAGTCAGAAAACAAGTAATAAGAGGTCTAGGAAAATAAACCTCATTCTTAATCTCTAGTAACTGGAACTGTGATCATAATTCGCAGTCAAAAAAGGCTTAGTTATCTACTTGCGGTTGATAAAGAATGACGCAACATAACGAGAAACGCGGAACATGTGTTTTTCGCCTCTCAAAAAATATCATGTAACTGCTCGAAAAACATTTATTTTTTTGTTTTTGTCTATGTCGGCTTTTTATTTTTTTTTAATTTAAAAAGAATTTAGCATTCTTTTTGTTGAAAATATCTTAACTTGCCAGCAAATAATTTTCGTAAAGAAATAACTTCATTTGTTAATATAAAAAGTAAATTCAACAACATTTTGTTGAATTTACTTTTATATTAACATATAAATTTCTTTATTTTCACAACATTACAATTATTAATACTGTAACATAAAATGTTACATAATTACAGTTAACATTTTATGTGTGCTTAAATTTTTATAACTGCAAAATAATAAGAAAAGGTATTCCAAATTAAAATATCTCCCCTAATGTTTTCAGTAGAATTTTAATTTATTCGTTTATTACTTAAACAAAAATTAATTAATTAATTTGTGTACTTTAAAATGTATTTTCTTAAATTACGTACTTAAAATTGGCATCTTTTAATTGAGATTTTAATAATGAGAAACTACCGGAAAATATTCATTGAGTTATTAAGTCTATTCAATGCTACAATATTTTCAATATTTAACAATCATTCAATAATTTATTATTTCAACTGGAAAAAACTTCTTAATAGGAAAAATAAACCAAATTATTATTCATTCTGATAAAAAAGAAATGACTAAAAATTTTATTTTATTTTAAATCCAAAATATAATATTCTTCGATTAAATTTGAAGCTTTTTATAACATATATACTTTAATATGAAAAACCTAATGAAGAAAACTGATTTATTACGTCTGTAGAGTAAAAAAATGACATTTTAAAACAAATTTATTACGATTTAAGAAAAAAACTTTTATTAATAGGAGAATTTAAAATGTCATTTAAGGTAATAGTAACAGAATTTACTAAAAAATAAAACTTTTTGACACAAAATAAGAACATCAAAAATTTGACTTGAGAGAAGTCTGTGATGGTGTTCTCCCCTTTTTACTATTCCTTTGACAAGTCTACTGATAAGAGGAGCATGGAAGCGTTGCCATGACAACCATCGTAATCTTTTCGTCTCGCTTCGGTAAGTATAACCTTGGCCCTTTATCGCCATTTGGCACGCTTCAGAGCTGCGACAGATTAATGTATCTTCCAGATTCACTTTTTACCCTATTTTTAGAATTTGACTCATATGTCCGATTTTTTATTTGTTCATCATATAGAAATATTAATATATATAATGTGTAAATTATGTTTAAATTACTGAAAATACTTTTCAAATATGATTAGAAAGTAATTTTAAGAGAAACATAAATTATTTGAATCGATGCGTCTCACCTATCAATATTTTTGTGTGTGTTATATAGATATGACATTATGTATGTACAAATAGAAATAAATTCAAATGTAATAAAAATATCTTTTTATTAAAGGATTCTTATGTAATTCTATACTTCTTCTTCTTAGAGTTGGGTTTGTATGTCATTGGGCACCTCTGCTTTTATCAGCATAATTCTATACTTAATCTTAAGGAAAACGTACTGAAGGTACTGTGTTTTATTAATTTAATGGGTTATTATTATTAAAAAATGAGTTAAATGAGAATTTAGAAAATTTCCAGCAAAGTTGATAAAAAAAAGACTCTATTGCTTACAGCCAATAATTGTCAAAAGGTACTTCAAACTTTTTCAATTGGCACATTTATTTTAGTGCTTTCAAACAGATATTTTATTTAAAAAAATGTCGGTTATATTTCAAAATACTAAATTATTTTAACACATCGCAAGAACTTGCCCATTTATCATCTTTTTACAAATTTAGAATTAAAACTATCAAAATATTTTTATTTACATAAGATAAATTTCTAAATAAGAGTTGCAGTTTTTGAATACCAATATAAGATATTTTTTGATTTGGAATGGCTGGTTATTTTAAGACTGAACTAAATTGAATTAGTGTTATTCGGGATATATGTATATTTTAAATTTATGTTGTTTGTTATTTAAAAGAATTTTTTTGTGCACAACAGTTTGAAGTTGATCCCAGACATCCAGCCACAATGTGAGACTCGAACTGTTGAGCCAGTAACACGAAGTCCAAACCCCTAATTATTTTGCTACCAGATCGGCAGCCGAATGGTTGGTGAATATGTCATGCATGGTATGATACACTGAGCAGTATATTTGCTCTGTGTATCATAAAAGACATATTCATGACATATTCAGACCATGAAAGACATATTCACCACAGTATTTTCATTCCGGTACTCATATCGCTTTACTGTAGACACGTGCTTATCTACTGTTGTTGTTTCTATCGGTTATGGATTCTATCAGTTAAATGAAAGCAGCCGGGAGGAAACTTCGTGATTTTGAAGAAAGGGCCAAGCAGAAGACCCCCAATACTTGGCCCTTAACCCCCAGGGGTTTCATTTCACTTGGAGAACATTGTGGTTACTACCTATTTAACGTGCCCTAACCGATTTTATCAAACATGAAGGATCTTCGCTTAAGCCGGGATTCGAACTAATGAGAACGTCGCCCTAACTAATCAAACCACTGCGGCCAATGCTTGCTTAATGTAGTCGGTAGACTACTAATGGAAAGGCATTCTAGTGACCATTGTAATCACTGTCAGTAGACCTGTAGTTGTCGTCTCATTATTCAGGCTTACTTTTTTTTAACACACCAAATAATTGAATTAAGTTATGTGGTGGCGTTATACGGTTCTCAGCAAGGAGAAGAGATAACGTATTTTCCGGTCAGTAATAGTGACCTTCGAAATTGGTGATTCCACGTATCGTTTAGTTAGATCTTTCTGGATTTATCCGTCCATATTCCCCAAACAATCATGGGGTAACTACATGAAGACTAATGTTAAGCGATTTTAATGAGGCTTTACTCAAAATGTATTTGTTGGAGTATTTCGTTCGTATATGTGGCATAACATGACTATTACATAAAAATCCAACTTTCTGGTGCGTTTTCTTACGGAAAAACCTGCTGTGCAATATGTTTTTATGTGAAGTGTAATGGCTTTACTTATACCTATTTTGTGTGCGTCTGAACTACCAATCATTTGCACAGCTAAGTATGTGCCATGGACCATATATATTTCGTATCGGCTCGATTTAATTAGAAAGAATATGCATAAAATTCTTACTTTTTGAATAAAGACATATTTATTATATTCACACAGCAAAATCTGCTGCTAAAATGAGTTATTTTCTCCACATCACCGTTCTTCGCACCTAAAACTCCTAAAGCAAGCTGTTCTATGCATGTGCAGACTATGAATTCCTGGTCCAACGCTCCCTTCTATTCCAGTGTCCAGTCCAAATATTCCCCTGCACAAATCTGCTCTCCCAGGTGGGATAAGAGGATAGCCAGTGGCTTACTTGGATTAGCTCTTTTTATTATGAGAGGCCTGACGCATACAAAGTAGTCAACTTGGTTTGGCAAAATATGTGGTCATAAATATTAGCGATAAACTTTAATTTTTGGTAACCTTGATATCACTTTAACAAACGTAGATTTAAGATTGTTATTCACATTTTCGTGCCTATCTTCTCGTTAAAAATTCACCAAAAATATCAAGAGATACCCGTAAGTAAAATTTTTACCAACGTTCATTATGTACATTCCTCATGGTGTGGTAAATTTAATTGCAAGCAATGCGTGCATTGCAAAACTCTTAGTATGAAAACTTAATATAATTAGATATAGATCAAGAGCTCCAGTGGCTCAGTAGCTTCACGCCGCTTCCCGTAAACTCAGCAAAGTGAAGCATCATTTGCCGCGGGCAGTGGTTGGAAGGGTGACCACGGTGTACTCTCCTTCACTGGATTGCTAGAACTCCGTGGGTTGGGGACATGTCCACGTTAATCTGTGACGTCCAAAGTCCTTCCGCTGGTGTGGCGTGGATGTGGAGAAGAGGGTGCCAGCTCAGGTGTGGCCTCGTCACCTGACTGTAGTTCAAAATTACGAGGCACCTTAATAGAGCAAAGTCGTACTTTCACCTACATGGTGCTCTGATCCCAATCGAAAGACGCTCTCTATTGACTTAAATTCGCATAGCCAACGGCATAGCGAGCTTGGCTTGTCCAAGTGTCATAAGTACAACAACAACAGATATAGATCAAACTATATTGGTCTCTGAAATATGTAACGATTGTATTGCTACTAATTCAAATATTTGCTAATTTTTTACTCTAATTTATCCTTAAAAAAGCTTTTATTTTCGGGCTTTTTGCTTTTTTCCCTAGAAAAATATAAACACTGCTTTTCTTATAATGCATGTTATGCAGTATTTTATTGATTTAATTAATTAAAAAAATAATAAAAGCATATCTTCAATTAATATAATTACAGCATTGGGAGGGAATAATATGTGCATTTTCATTTCGATTAGCATGAATTGGGATTTATGTATGGAAATATTCCTATTACGTTTTAATTTTCTGTTATTAAATTTTGAAATGTAATTAAGAACTTCCTTTTTTAGTTGTTTTTATTAAGAAAAAATTCACTTTGAGAAAGAGTTCTATTCCCTAGTCACAAGAGAACAACTAAGATTTACCAATTAGCCTTAAGCTCGCTTAGTGTTCATCTCCCGTAGAAACATCACGATTCTCCAAATTAAGAGCACCGTTATTTTCTCCTTAAGGACAGTTATCTGTAATCAAGGACTCTCAAAAGAAATCCGTGTCATTACGGAAATTACGAATTAGAGAAGTTCGTGTCATTTTGAGAATCGAAAAATAAAATTCTTTGATGCCGGTGACGTTGCCAGTGTTTATTTTTTTGAGAAAATAATCACGAACAAAAGTGGTACTGTTTGTTCTCAATCGTTCACCATTTGCCCTCAATTGAATTTAAAAGTTCTAAATTCGAGCAACCCATCTGAATTCAATTAACGTAAAAAAAGCAAAGAAATAAGATTTCTATTCTATTTTTTTTATATATCTTTGAAATGTTTCCTCTTATTGTAAGATAAAAAATTAAAGGATTTTGTTATAAAATAGGGGTAAACAAATGAGACTTTTTCCAGAAAAGTGTTATCAAGACTTCACGTTCAGTATACTAAACGAGTCCTGGTTATTTATTGTTAAAAATAAAATGAATTGGATTACTTTATTTAGTAAAATTCGTTTAAAAAGAATTAACTGGTTAAGAAATAAACCGAATATATAAATAAATTACTTATATATAAATAAAAAAATAAATATAATTTTCCCGAAAGATATTCAGTTCTTATTGTTTTGTTTTCCAAAAACTTTTTATTCTATAAAAAAAAAAAAAAATAATAATAAAAATAAAACAATTACTCCGTTCTTCAGTGCAAAATTATAATTATTATAACTATAATTTTTAATTCTATAACTTTAAACAATGCACTCATTTTCTAAAGTTACAAAATTCAAGAACTGTGATTGTGATTAAATATTACCCAAACAAACAAATTTTTAAAAAAATGAAAATGATTTGAGATAGATAAGCCATTTGGTAAACAGAAAAGGCTAATAAATAATTCTGACTGAGACTTTAGTATTTGCTACAAACATTGCTTAAATTAACTATTTTTCAAAGAACTGTATTAAAATAAAAATTATTTGGCAATCCATTAAATTTAGTTCATTGAGGAAAAGTGGTTAATACTGTTCTCATAACAAACTCTCAACAATTAGATCAGATTGCAATGGGATGGTAAAAGAGGATATTACTTCTTTTTAATAAAATCTTCTATCGATATCTAACTATTAAAATAGGATCTTGAAATGATGTCATTTGGAATATGAAAAATATCTAGCAACCATGTCAGCAAAGAAAAATTGTATCCTAAACAAAGAGGTGTTTGTATTCATTCTCTCTCTTGATTTATAATAGTGAAATTTTTATAGATTACTTTTTTTATATATTAAAATAGTGACTCAAAATTATAATAGTGAATTTTTTATTTTAGTGAAGGTTATATTATTTTATTTTCTTTATCATGTTTTCTTTCAACATTTAAGTTCAGTATACCATTTCTATATAAGCAAAATTCTTTAATTCCCATGGAATTTTTTTGAGGAATTATGGAGAAAGAATTCATTAGACACGCTTTGCATATGTGTTATAGTTATTAAACACTAATACTATTTTTTCGCCATTATTGTAATGTTAAATATACATTTTTAATAGTATTCGAAGAAACTCTTATTTTGTAAAATTCCAAAGTCCGCTTAAAAATAAATTAATTTAGAGATTCGAATTAATACAAAGATGTCGAATTAAAAACAAATATTCTTTTTTTTATGAAGTTATAGTCTTTAGAAGAATTTTGCGATGAGGAAATACTATGAAAAGCCTATTTTAATAATGACTTTCTTCTAATGTCAATACTCTTATAAAGTCAGGTAGTATCGTTACTATTTATATTTTAACTATTCAGAAACCTAATCTTTTAACACAGGAGAATTAAGATCTTAATAAATGTAAAATATAATCCTATAAAACGTTTAGTTAAATATCTCAGATGTTCAAGTATAGTAAAATAAAGTAAATTTTTCAAATTTTTTTTCACCTTCATGGTAATTTCAATTAATTTGAAATTTGTTCAGGTATAGTAAAATAAAGTATTTTTAATTTATATTAAAATTCAACTTTTTGCAAAAATTTAATAAAATAAAAATGACTTCAATTGTGTCATCTCGAAATCACAATTTTGCTTACCACTAAAATCCATTTATATATTTCTCTATTTTTATTTATTTATTTCAGATAAGAATATAAAATAAGTATACGTCGGTTTAGATGTGAATATTACATAGGAATTTTTAAAATCCCAAAAAATTTCAATAAATTTAATATAAAATAGAATATTATTTAAAATCCATTGAATGATACTAATATTTTTGAGGGAGAAAGGTAGATACAAAAAAAATGTAGCCTTTCTGATTTCAAATAATCTTAGTAAATTTGGTTCACAAGATATGTGCAAACAAAAAAGCACTTAAGATAAGATTTAAAAGGGAATAATTAATTAAAAGTTTAATTAATTTTCTTAGTAAAAGAAATTAATAAAATATTAAAATTGAAAGAATAACGTTGTTAATAAAATATAGTATTTTTTTTAAAGCATTAATGATTTTTTCTGAGAAATGAAAGTAACTTTAAATTTTTAATGCATTCTAATAAAAATATATAAAATTTGAATATCTTTTTACCTTTTAAATATCTTAATAAACCATCGATTTCATCTTATTAAATCTAATTTGTTTACTGGATATTATAAAAAGAATTTTACAAATACCATTTAGGATATCAAGCTTAAATTTAAAATATCTTATCTTAATTTTTGTTAATAAAAAATATATTTTAATCTGTAAGTTTTTGTAATAATTACTTTCATGAAAAAATTATATATATATATATATATATATATATATATATATATATATATATATATATATATATATATATATATATATATATATATATATATATATATATATCGGAAAAAACATATTTTAACTATCTTTCTCCCACAAACATTGCGTCTTCAAAATTTGAAGCCATTGTTTGCAAAATAAACTTCATTGGCGTCTTTGGCGATGGATCGTTTCAGAGCATCGTAAGTGTTACTGTACTGTGGTTGAAGGCAACCGCACAGAAGCCGCCATCCAATCACGCTTCGGTCCGGTACCGCGACGGAAGTGACGTCATCCAGATGAATGGCTGTCCTTTTAAGGGTGAGTCTCATTGTGGCAGAGGCCAGGTGTTGAACTGCTGCTGTTGAAGTTGCACCATAAACTGAGGAACGGTTATTCTCCTCTCTTCGTGTTTGGGGATATATCTATTTTGTGACTCGGACGTTAACGTTATTGTGTGAGAAGTGACTTATAGTTTTCCTTTCTAACATTCTCCCTCCTCAGTTCCCAAGAAGAAAAAATGGCACCTGTTTACGACTTTAGACATGTAGAGCTGGATAAGATTGGTCGTGGAAAAAGGTTGGTTAAAATTACATTTTGCTCCAAAAAATATGGAATTCTAAAATAATTGGAATTTTAATTATATGCTAAGATGATATCTTTCACCGAGAAATAAAATTGGAAATATTTTGTCATTTATTTAATATATGCTATATATCTATTGATTTTTCGTATGTTCTATGAGAAATAATTTTGAAATCATATTTATACGAATGCAGTTGGATGCTGATACATTTACCACAGTTATCTTCGTGAAAATAAATATATTGTTAAAAAAATATGTTACTTTTGTCTTATATATGCTGTAGTACTTAGGCAAAAAAAATGTGATAATTTTTATTTTTTTTATGAAAAACTTTTTCACATTCCGTTATTTTTCGAATGTTTTTTCAATAAAGTTTT
Organism: Latrodectus hesperus; assembly: GCA_037975125.1. Taxonomy (NCBI): domain Eukaryota; kingdom Metazoa; phylum Arthropoda; class Arachnida; order Araneae; family Theridiidae; genus Latrodectus; species Latrodectus hesperus. The sequence goes on from CM075851.1 coordinate 120,642,764, forward strand.
ATTTGATTTTTTATATTTTTTAATGAACTGTGATTAATTTTCCTCCTATTAAATTGTAAGTATTATGTGACGTGTATGTAATTTATATAATACATTACATTATGTAATTTTAAAAAATGAGTTTTGGAATTATTAACGATAATTAGCTAATCTCATAACTATAAATTTCTTCTTATTATTGTTTTCTATGATTGTTAAGCCTTATATAATTTAGTAACTGTATTTACTCAGAAATATAATTGACTGTAAATATTTATTAATGATTAATTAGTAATACTTAATTGTTTCTTAAGATTACATTATTTCAAAAACAGGTAGTTTAATTGTCGATATTAAAGCAAACAAATATTTTATTTTAGGGTTGTTTTCTTAAAATGGAAATTTAAAATGTCTCAGATAACATTTAATTAAAATAATGCCTTTATACTATCGAACATTTTGCAATAAAATTAGTGTGTGTGTTTTACGAGAAAAAGAATAATTCAATTTATTCGTTACGTTCGTCTCCTTTCACTGCGCAGAAGCTTTGCTGCATAGCAAAGAAAATGATGCATTGAAAAAGACTTTTCTTCTTGCAATTTGGAATTACTTTTACGCTTGTATGTTATGATTAATATATTTATTTCATAGAAATTGAAAGAGCTATCGGACTTTAAATGTAATTTCATTCTTTACTTTGTATAAAAAGATGAAAATATAAGACAACGCAATAATTTTTCTAGATTTTCCGTAATAAATATCTATTCTCATTTTTAACAACTGAAATAGGAAAAACTAATAATTTAATTTACAAAATTTACTTTTGTGATTAAAACTGAAAATAAAATTATTAATCTAATTTCACTTTCATAGACTCCACCCATTTTATTGAAATCTTTCCTTTATATCTTCTGTGTATGATTCATTTTAACCCCAAATAAGTGTTTAGATAAGTTTATCTCATTTTAAAAATAAAATTACCTAAAAAAATAATGAGCATCTCCTTGGAAAATAATTTTTTCTACGTTAAATTTTTTGTTATCTTCTTTGCCTCTAAAGGACTTAAAATTGTGTGTGTGTTTGTTTCGAAGGTTTATAAAGAACAGCTTGGAAGATAAACTGAATATGTTATTTAATTTAAGAATGGTTTAGTGAAAAAATTTTAAAAAACTTGGTATAAGTACTTCATATAACTTTTTCTTAATTGAATTTGCGTTCTTTCCTTAATAGTATTGACATAATCTAAATTTAAATAATATTTATTATTGCTGAAAATTTTAAGTTTCTAATATATAAGAGTTTTGATGCAGTGTTTGGTTTAAAATCTTTAAAATTGGAAGCATAGTTCTTTTAATACTTGTTATACAAGAAATATTTTTAAAAATCTAACTATTGAAATTTAAAAAAAAAGCATGCGAGATTATTTTTAGCTTTTACCAATATTAAAAGCATAATTTTTTAAAAAAATTTGATCAATGATATATAGGAATTACAAAATCTTACATATTATGTAAAATTAAGTATTTTTTAATAAAATTATAATATTTAATGTTATACTTATTTACTATTCGGACTTTTTAATTAAAATACTGTTTATTGATAACAAATTATTTTCAAATAGAGCATTATTCTATTAATACTATCTAAAAAAAGAGTTAGTATTAACTTTCGTAATTTTTCTTTACCGAATTCTTTTATAAATGTAATACGGTATGGCGAATGTAGGTATATAAAATACAGCAATAAATTTTAGACATATTTCAATACATCTGTTTTTTAATTTTAATATATACCTATGTTAGTGCCGAAATTTTTTAACTTTACTTTTTATTAGAAAAGGCTTGAATGTTGCTTGTTAATCGAAACTAAATGTTTTAATTAATTTCATTTAATTTAGCCATTAAAAATTCGCTAAATTTTTATACTTGATTTTTGTTAATAATTATATTAGTTATTGAATATTTGAATATTCGAAAGAACGCGGTAATCGAAATTACAAATTTCAGAAAACATTAATTCAGATTTTATAACACCTAATCCGAAAATTGTATCCTATTAAAAATGTTAAAGTTTATTTAAATGAAAACCGAATAAAAAGTTGTTTGTACTTAATGTTTCATTTAATATATTGGGAACACAGATATATTGTCAAAAATTTATTATTTACGTTTATGGAAATTATCAAATAGTAATTTGCAAGTTTATTTTTTGGTTTAATACATTTTATTAATATTACATTTATATTTCATAGCTAACATAATCTACTTGAGTTTCCAATTAATTAGCGAATTCATTTGCCTAAAAATTTAGGAAGTGAATTATTTACATTTCTCGAGGAATCAATTGAGTGTAAGACTCGGTTGCATGAAGAATTTTGTGGTATTTTGAAAATGTTCGAGAAATAAAAGCAAACGAGCAATATTTTATATAAAAATATAATTTATTTAATTGAAATGAATTATATTCTTAAATGCGTTTTACTAAATATTCTTAAATTTATCTGCAAATATATATATATATTTAATATATTACTGTATTTTTCTTTAAATATTCTTTATTTTACATAATTCTTTTTCATCCAAGATGATTTTTAGAATTTTAATTTAAAAAAAAAAACTTACAAAATTTTCGTTCTTAATATATTGTTCTTTTATGTAGTAATTGGAAATTTCATAAAACCCACGATTATTTTTAAGATTTGCTTAATATCTTATGTAAATCCAATATTATAAACGGAATTATGAATCATAAGTTTTACTTCCAAAGTTTCTTTGTTGTTTTAATGCTTGAAAACTGTGAATAAAGATCTAATCTAGAGTTAATATGGGATAAAATTATTTAGAGAAGATTTTAAGAATATAATTTTATCTTTACAGTCTAATGCGCAACGTCGTTGCAAGTTCTGAGCGGAAAAGCTGAAAAACTTTTCTCTTTTTATTTAAGTATGATCATGTGATTGTCAAAATATTATCTGACATTCGCTATGGTTCAGTTGAAATTAATAATCAAATTAAAAACGGGAAGCATTCCGGTTCATTAAACCATTACTCAAATATCACCTGACATTTGCATACATAGATGTCACGTGACATATACGTATTATTAAATCTAAACTATTAAGCCCTATACAATAAAATGTGATTTATTTTATATAGTAATTTTTGAATGTATTCGTAATTCCTTGTTCTACCTTGAAATGAATTGCAAACATAAAAACTTTATTACCAGCAAATTCCTTAGAATTATTTCATATTTTATAGATCCCATAACAAAACACTGGATATAGAAATTCAGTACATGAAATTACTTTATTTTAAAATGACGAGATTATAACTAATCTTTTTCACTCCCTTTTTTTCCTCTTTAAAATAGCTAAAAGATAAAAGTTATTTGATATATAATGTGTATTTATTGTTTCATTATTATACTTTTTAATGATATTTTAAATATATTTTGTTCTTTAAGAAATTTAAAAAAATTTTGAATTTACAATTTCCATATTGCTTTTTTAAATATTCAAAATCATTAGCACTTTTATTCAAAAAGAATAACTTGCTAATTATTTTCTCACATGGTTTAGAACATTCTGAAAAACGCCTACACATTTTTTATCCGGATATGGAAGATTTCCACAATAAATCGAAAAATCTCCCGATTTCTGTTAAATTGCGATGTCTTTCTCGGTAACCATCAAATCGTTGCGCAATTGCTTAGCTTTTATCGAAACCGTGAATGGATACTGCAATTTAGAATTTCTATTTCTCCGAATTCAATTCCACCCGCGATATATCGAACACGTTTCTGCTCCAGTAGCCTTCTAGAGTCCGCCTTGTCCTTTTGATTCTTGCCATCTTCATTCTTGAAGGAGGAAGCTCTCGATAACGCGTGCGCGAGTGAATTTTGAAGCCTGCCAGACTGTGCAGGATGATTTAGGGCTTGGTATATTTTTTTTTCGCGGGGACTAATAAACTCGGTCTTTCTTGGAGTGTGCGTGCTCAACGAGTCAGAAAATTATCTCATCCGCAAGACCAGCTTCCTTTGATTTGCTCATCTGCATATCCATGTGTGTATTGCCACTTCCGAGACGACGGACCATTCCACGTTTGTCTCTGCGCTCGTTTCATTTGGTTTTTATGACCTATCTGCATGCTGAGGTCAACCATTTCTGTTTATTCGATTCGTTCCGTCGCATTAACTTCGAAATAACCTTTGGAACGTCCCGTAGCGATTTTTTTTCCAACCCATCCATCAAAATCGAGATGGCATTCATTGGCCCCTAAAACATCTGATTGGATTCAGTGACTATTTTTCAAGCTGCTGCTCATTACGGTCTTCCAGATTCAATGTAATTTGCATTTAATTTTACTCACAAAAACAAATATATAGGATTCGAAATTTATTTAGTAAGAAGGCATTTTTAATGATAATAGGGTGTAAAAAATAAAAATAATTTTCATTTTATTCATATCCCTTGAATTATTTTGTCTAATAATCTTACACAAATTGAAATTACTTACCAGGATTATTTCACTTACTACATTTACTAGCAATTTAAATTTTAGAATATTAAAATTACGTTTTGCCTAATTTGACTGACGTCACAAAGATTTTTCCAATTTATTTTACACTTAATTATTAACTAAAATCTATTTAGTATTGATTATTAAAATATATGGATCATTATATACAATTCCGATCGATAAAATTACTTTTAATAAGCAATTTGTTTAGCCCACATCTGTATATTTTATTTTAAATGTTTGTGAAGAAGTGAGAACATTTCAAATTATATTCAACAGCGAAAGAAATAATTAAAAGCAAGTTGATTAAATCTTAGTGTTTCGAAAATTAATATTGAAAATTTCCTTCCAAGTCAGCTCAATCTCTTTTGCATTTGATATGTCATTATGGATTATCAATTAAAATTTCAATAAATTCTCATCGGAATCATGATTATTGAATTGGAAAGTGAACATTTTACGCATCGAAAGAACACTCCTATCGCACCGGCATGCTTCCCTCATCAATAACATCCATGAAGTTGAGTCACATTCCCGATTCCCCCAAATATCTGATATAGTGATTGATCACGTGATGTAATAGAGTAACACCTGGTTTGAAGGAAAATAAGTTTTTGGCCTCGTTTTTCGACCTACAGTAGAAGAGGGAGAGGCGAGTAACCATTTGCTGGGGAATCTCTGGGTAATGAATGATTTGGTAACCATTTCCGTGGGATGGATACTTTTTTTCACACATTCGTATTTTTTTTAAATATATTTTATTTTCTAATGTAGTACTGGTAATGCATACCATTTTTTATGAATAAATTTTTAAGGTGGTTGTTCATTTTTTTATCTCGGGTGATTTCCACTCTTCGTGACCTTGGCAATATCCCCAGGTATACATTGGTCGTGATGGTGAATTCGAACATAAAAAAAAGTCTGCAAAAAAGGTTATTTCTTATCTACTTGATACCGTTTTTAGATTTTTTTATGTCGTTTTTCAGTCATAGTTGTTAACGATTTGTAGTGGTATTCAAGAGAACATTTAGAATTTATTTTTGTATACAATTGTTATTGTGAAGGCTATGCATAAAGTACTACATATTTACTTTCAATATATTAATTTAAATAAACTACTATTTCCTAAGTTAGAAACTCCACACACACACTTTATAAAATATTTGAAACTATCTTTTGGAATAAAAAGCATTTTCAGTAGGATTAGTAAATAATATTTATTTTAAACTAAAGAATTTATTTGATTTTAACTAATTAATTTAAAAATAAATAGCATATAAATATTATTTATTATTAAATTACATTTATATGTATTTTGGTTTAAATACTGGTAAAATATCTTGTTATCTTTTTATTTATAATAAATACTTTATTATATATATATATATATATATATATATATATATATATATATATATATATATATATATATATATATATATATATATATATATAATATATATATATATATATATATATATATATATATATATATATATATATATATATATATATATATATATATATATATATGTTATCTTTCTCTCTCTCATCTCTCTCTTTAGAAGTTTTAATTCGTTTATTTCATGAGTTTATTCTTTGAATTCCATAATCGTATGCATTTTAATTTATTTTATCAATAAATATTTAACAAAGAATATAATTACTTTCTTTTTTTGCATGGCTTTAGTTTAGAATTATTTTTTTACATGTCTTTAATTAGTGTTATATTTGAACATAAGAACAAAGATTTTAGGTTATTATTTTCTCTATTCATAAGTTTAAAATATAACTCTAATTATTAGCTGGGTAAAATATATACTGAATTTATTTAGTATTGTGGATTATTTTTTGTTGAAGCTAATTATTGTTGAATTTAATAAAACTTGTATTACAGAGGAAATGAATATTATTCCACGAAATTTTATTCGATAGATATCCGGAAATCATGACATTTTCTTCATAACTTATTTGTGATCCTCAAACCTCTGCGTTCATATAGCTTCTTATTTAGCTTTCATGCATCCAGATAGATCCAAATTGCAAGCTTCCTCCTTTCCTATATGCCATTTAATCCAGAAAGTTGATCCTTTCGCATCATTAAGTAGATGCATTAATTTTGGTTCCGTGCACATTCTGTTTCACTCTACCAGTTTCGTTATTGCGTTTATTGTTTTCCGCTTATAGAAAACACTATAATAATTCCTTTGTTTTATCACTTCAGATAAAATTTTGGGGGAATCTCCACAACGATTTCAAGCTTACTTTTTTTTGCCTGCATTTATTAGAGCATTTCTAATGACGCTTTCACGGATTTCGTTACGTTGCCATTTTCAAAAATATTGTATTGTTCTCTTTTGTTATTAATTTTTCGAACAAAGTGCCGTTACATTCATTGATGTGTTCCGCGGTCATTATAACATTAGTAATAAATGTCATCTCGTTTCCTTGTTGCCATTTGTGTATTTATGTTCTTTCTTTCACTATCATCTTCCGTAGATGTCGTTAAAAGAATGTAGAATATTATCTGCTTGGTCGTTAGCTAAATTTTATAGCATTTCAAAGAACCAAGAAGCGTGAAAATTTTCTGAGACAATCTTCAAAACAAATTAAGATGCCTTTCATATTTTGATGAGAAAATATTTTGTCATATTCTTTGATATACATTTTCAAAGCTTAAAATTCCATTGTTACTTAAGCATGATTTTAGTTTCGAAAAATTGTATCTCTTGTTCTAAAAGGTGAATAAATAAGCAATTCATGATTACACAGAAGAAACTAATTGAATCTCTTTGTTTAATATATGTTTCATTCCTTTTTATTCTATAAGAATTATTTAAAATTCTCAATGCTTTTACTTACTGGCATCTTACAGTTTATATGATTGTTTTTGATTTCCTGAAATGAGTGGACTCGTGGATCTTGTCTAGAATACTCCTAAAGATGGTGATTAGTAACAGCAATACAATTTATATTGATCGATATTTTTATGCCATATTTCATTAACATTAATTTAAGCGATATGGTACCCGAGTACAACATTTTAAAATACTTCTTATCAAGTAATTTTCCCAGAAAAAGGAATTTTTAGTCAAAAAGTTTTTATTTTTATCAAAGATATAAAATTTAAATGTTTGATGTCTCTACTTTCTTGGAGGTTTGGGATATTATCCTGGTTGTCTACATGAGAATCAAAACTGGTTAAATAAATTGGTTTGATTAAATTGGTAATTGATTACGGCTTGTCTCAAAAAGATACTTTTTACCAATTTCCCTTGTGAAAATTCCAAAAAGTCTATTAAGTTCCCCCTTTTTGCCCCTAGTAACGGATAAGAAGTGGGATATTGTGCCTTAAAAGACCAAAGGTCTTTTCTTATCAATGAGTTATTTTTTTCTCGCTGCTGTTTTATCTCGAAGTGGTTGTTTTAAGATCGAGTGTCTCTTCTTCGGTTTGTTTTATCCCCAGACCTCAGTTTATCTCTTGAATGCTTTTACAGTCAATAATCCTCATATTAATGTTGACTGAAATCAGGCTGCATTTTCCCCTTATCAGGATTCAGAATAGAAATCTGGCTCTTTGTGTGTGTGTGTGTATATATATATATATATATATATATATATATATATATATATATATATATATATATATATATATATTATTGATGAATGTATAAATATGTTATTTCTAACACTGCTTTGATAAAAAAAATTATGATCATCAAATACTAGTATTTTAATGAAACTTGTGAAATTGAACGATTGTTTTTGAATACATCACCTTTCCTCTGAATAAATTTAATATATTTTCAGAAGCAGATTCAGAATTTTTTTCATTATACTTTGATAATATAAGTACAAACTTAATTATGCATTTATTCTGATTTTTTTATTTTTATTTTACATTGTTTTTTTATTTTATCTCATTTTTTTTACTTCAATTTATAATTAATCGTTCATTTAAGTGTAAATGATATCTTTATATGTTCTGACAACTTGACATTTGATAATCTTTTAATGCTAAAAAAAAAGGAATAAAAAGTGAAGCGTTTGTGAAGTAAAAAATCATTGTAAAAAAATAATGATAATTATCGTTATCATATTACTACCAACAGCTGAGTTAAGCAAAAATTATTCTTTTGTGTTTACTACTTCAGCTGACGGAAGTAAAGAGCAGCTGATAAAAATGTAAGTATTTTGATATTGATTAACTGATTCTTTAGATTTTTTTTATGAAATGAGAATATTTTAAATATTTCCGTACCTTATTAGAACAAAATTAGAGTCACTGAAATTTTCAATACTACAAAAGCTAGTTTTTATTTAACTATGATAATTATTTACATGTACATATGATTGTACACATACTAAATTCTACTTTAATTTTAACTTTTTCCATAAAATTTCAACAGTTTTGTTGCTTGCACCTTGTATATAATATATTGCATAATTAAGCTCCTTGCAATAAAATAAATAAGAGAAATTTCACATTTCAAAACGGCAAGTTATAAAGTGGAACTTCGTGAAAACTCATCAAAATGAAAACACTTGTTATAAATAAATTAATTAAACTCTTCAAATTTCAATAATATTTTTAAATCGATGACTTAACTAGTTAAATTAGAATGAAGATAATACGTTCTTAAAGTGACTATAAGCGTTCGAGAATTATTCTAATTACATCTTCAGCCAAAATAGTGTTAGAATGAAATGCCCATCTAATAGCGAATTCTTTGAAATCTTACTGCTGAACGTAATTATGATCTAAAATCTAGTCCTTTTACTTGTCTTCTATTGATTTGAGTTATGACTCTGTCTCATGGAATGGTTTCGAAAACTCACACCACATTCCTCACCATGTATTCTTGATCACGTATTCTGCTCACGACCGAGCACCAGACTAGTGATAAACAATCACCCTCTCTAGATCCCGAAGCAGAAAGTTACCTAGGAAAAATTAAATATTTGGTAAACGATTACGTGGCCAGGTCAAGTTTATGCAAACACCCGAATACCTTTCAGCTGTTTATCTGTCAGAAACTTCAAGAAGCTTTTTTTTCTTTTTTTTTTTCAGTTTTCTTATATATAGGGTAGATGCCATTTTTTACATTAAAAATGATAAGACGACTTCAGGGTCAAAGACCCGGTATTTTTCAATGCGGAAAATGCTCTAAGCCATTTTTAACACCATTTTTATGATGGAGGATTAGCAAATACGTGATTCGAAATTGTGTTTCTTGCTGTCAAATTCTTTATTTTGGAATCTTTCTTGTATTGGGCACAATGGGAAATACCTCATTTTGTTTTCCCTTCGGGAAGAGGGGGTATTGAAAAACGAGTTACGTTTATTTATCCACCGTTCCATCTAGATTTTTTATTCTAATCTATGATGTTAAATGATGATTTCAATTTAAAGATTTTATATCAATAAATCGGTAGGAAACTTTATTCCAATAATAGCTTACTTTGAAGTCTTTTACCTTGAATTTGAAGCTGTCTATTTCATAATAACTTATAATCTCAGATGCATGATAAGATTTTAAACTTATCCCGAGTAAGAGAGATAGGAATCCACGTTAAAATAGTTGTTGTGTTCATAATTGTTTCTATATAAAATCAGTAAATGATTCAGTAATTTGATGTAATATTTGTTTTCGTTTTCTTTTTTAAAGACAACTGCAATAATAATTACAAAGAAGATGTTTGTGAACTTATGACTTCTAGAATCTGCAAAATATTCAAAATTCAAATCTTTGCTTTTGAAAAAATAAATAAATAAATAAATAAATAAAAATAAAAAAACTTTTTTTTTTATTTACTAATTTGAAAATTATTAAATATTTTCACATTTAAAAAGAATTATTTTTATATAATAACAATAAAATTCTTCGTAATGAAAGCTTAATATTTTAAATAAAGGAAACGTATACTAAATCAGAATATAGTGCTCTTTCAGGGAAATATTATTTATAATTGATGGCATTTTTATAGAATCATTGCATAAAAACCTTGCAAAAAACCTTTTTTGCGCATAAGTTTCCTAAAATTATAACTAACTATTGTCTAGAAACATCAAACATTTTTAAGTCAATTCTGGAACACATTAGCAGTTCATATTAGCATTTTATTAGCATAAAATATTAATTTAGCATCTCAGCAGAACATATTAGCATTCGAATCGTTTGTGTTTAACGTTCAAAATAGTTGCAAAATATTTGAATTTTGTCTCCGAGTAATTAAAAATCGATTATTCGGATATAAAATAATTGAAGTAACAATAAAAAAAAAAAAAATAGAGTAAAATTAATATTATTCTATTTATGCTTTTTGATTGTTATTTCAATTTGCATAATTCATGAAAATTTATGCTTTATACTTCAATCAATCATTCACTTTCTCATATTTGGTTTCTAATTGGAGCAACAATTGAAAACATTTTAGTGTTAAAGTATAAAAAAAATTCATATTCTTATTTGCTCAAACAAAATATACGAAATATTTGTTTTTAATGATATTCGAGGTTAATGTTTTGAGCCCAGTTTGAAAAACAATTGAGAATTCTTCTCGACTTTACTAATTAATTTTACAATTTCCTTTTTGGTACGTATTGCTGCTAGCATTACAATTGGTTTTAAGAACAGCATAGCTTCATTATTCTAAATCAGATTGAAGTTTGGTGAATGTACACATTCCAGTTGTAACCATCAGTATGCGGTTGGCTATAAAACAGTTTGTCCTTTTGAAACGCAATATTCGCGGCAAGTCGACAATTCTAATGACCAGAACACGAACAGGTCATGACGGCATGTGAGTTCGTGTCGTTCTCAAAATCTGATATCGCATCGATAGGGTTTCTTAGATGAAACGATACTGCGAAGCAAAAGCGTTTAACGCGTCCTTGCTACACATTATCGGCCTCTTCGTCTTGTTCTTGCATTGTCTTCAACAAGTTAGAAATTCAATCGTGGCCATGATATTCGAAATGAAAGACAGCTGCGTGAGGTACAGATGTTCGAATGAATAAAATAGATCCATCGCTAGCTTTAAGCACAAAAGAAGTGAATTCTCGAAAAGAATTGAATGCAAAAGTTCATTGAAAAGGTGGAAAATGTAGGTAAATGTAATGGAAAAGTAATAAAAATTCTTTTGGAAAAATGGCACTTTATTATTTTTTTATGAACATTATTTTTTATCACAGAATAGCTATATTCTGTGAGGCTGAATATAAAATAATTTTCGAATAAATTAATGAAATTTATAAATTCATACTGATTATGCCTGTTAATAAAATGCTCATACATTTATGTTATTTATGTACATATACATATACGCACATTTATATACAAGTATATAAACGCATACTAATATCTCATCTCAAATATTTTTTAAAGATGTATCCAAGTGTTATGTGTGGAGGTTTTTTCGTGTTGTACTATGGAAAGTTTTTTTCCTGTATTTGTGCTTTTGAAAAAAAAATTATATTAATTTCTTTACTACTAGAAGGAAAGTCAAATTTATAATATGTTCACAGCAGTATAGAGAATTGTTAATATTTTACTTTTAAATAAGTCAATCGTCTTTTTTTAAATAAAAAAAAAGATTCTAAAATTATTTTATTTTAATAAAAATTAAATGACAAATATTTTAGTTAAAATACATAACTAAAATTTGCTTAAACTACTGTAATAATACACACGATTCAAAATATTTCTTTCAAATTTTTCTTACTAACCCTTGTAAGCATGAAGATTCTAATTTACACAAGAATTAATATTACAATGATATGTGAGCATTTTTCACACACATTTTTACTACCTAGATATTATTTACTCAAAATTCGATCATTTATATTCCCCATTTTGGCAACAGCATCATCAAAACAGAATATATCATCTTTGTTTTGTTTTCTAACCTTGAAAGATATTCGCACGTATTGTGTCACTAGGATAAGACACTGACAGGCATTATTTCTCTTTTTTTGTGAAGGAAGTGGGACATCACTTCCTACAGATAAAATGTAAATATGAAGTGGGAAGCTGTTTATCGAGAACCGTGGGTCGCCGGTATGCGTGGAAGTTCAATCTCAATCATACCATATCAGCTTCAACTTCTGCGCAAAGTGCACGGCCCACACAATGACACGTTTCTGAAATATCGCATTTTTTTACGGAATAAACCGGTTCTAAACTTTATTTAATCGACTTTCATATCTAATCCATTTAAACCATATAGGACTCAAAGGATGCTGCTGAAACTGTATCCTTACATATTCTTGAGCAAGTAGTTACATTAAATTGAATTAAAAAATTAAAGCATTTTTTTTTACTAAAATTATTTTTCTCATTTTTTAAAACAGAATATTTTAAAAATTAGGAAAGTCAGTTTATTTTCAAAAAATATTTTTCTGCTAAGCATTTGAAAATGAAAGTAAACGAAAAAAGATAATAAATATCATTTCTTAATTAAATTTTCAAAAAAAAAATGTACAGGAATATAAATATCCGGATGTATCTGTCTCTTCAAAACATACCCTTTTCGTGTAAATTGCATTTAATTAGTGCAGAGAACCATGTCGTGTTCTTTCTTTAAAAAAGTTGAGTAACATCATTATAAAAAAGAACTTCATTTCGTAAAAAAATAGGATTCTTTACCATGAAGCATATCACTTGTTTAATTTTTCGCTTCTTGCTTCTAATTACAATAGAATCGTTTATTCATTTTACCAGCATGTTTTACTCAAAATCCAAACATGTTTTCCGCAAGTCTTTATTTAAATGACTTCTGTTTGTAAGGCAAGTATGTGTACATAGGAAATACAATCGTTGTACCAAAACAAATTATAAACGAAAAGTTTCAAAGACTTCTCTGTCTTTCTTGAGAAATTCAAGTGAATTGCTTCAGTTATCTCTTTATAATTTTTGATTGCCGAAACATTGATTATGATGTAAGATGCCTCACTTAATCATTGAAAAAAACATTAGTTTTATGATAATACAAATAAGCAAGTTCATAATAACTATAGAAAAAGAAGATAATTACATGTTTTGTGCTCAGAATTTTACTAAACTCAATTGCATTGTAATTTTTTAAAAAAAACAACTAAATTTTGAATAATATATACATTTAGCATCTCAGTAAACAATAGAAAAATGCTCACAAGAACTTATACCAGTAAAATATCATCACGGTAATTTCCTACATGGAAAGTTCCTTTAATTTAGTTCCTTTAATTCACAAACATATATAATTGTTGTATTTGAAACGGCTTACTTGCCTTTTATTCCTTTTACCTAAACAGAAGAAAGGATTCAATCCTTAAATAATATGTCATCCAATGTAAAAATATAGATAAAATCATTTTTTTTAGGTATTTTTAAATAAATTTCTCAAAAAGACTACTAGTAGCCGAAAATTTTTTAAAAATAATCCTCTGAATCGGATAAAATAAACAGGTAGTGTTTTTATCCACTTTTATTCATAAAATGAAATAAAAAATGAAATTTGGTTCAATTTCTTTAAAAATTACTTCAAAGTACCAAATTTGTAATATAAGTATGAGATTAGTTAATAAGCTAAATTTTTCTTAGTTATTATTTTCGTCTGAAAATTCTCAACTGGTAGATATTTTTTAAAAAAAATGGTTTCGAGCGTAGATAATCACCTAATTTCAAACTTCTAGAAGAAGCGTAAAACAGAATCTTGTGTTCGAATTGTATGGCATAATTCACCACCTTATTTTGTGCTTATACGGCTTCCTCAATTTTATTGTATTGAGTGAAAAAAGAAGTCTGATACAATGGCACACGTTGAACACACGATACATAAGATACAATGTGCAAACATACCATAAAAAAAGTATCAATTTTCTCCGCCTTTGTTAAATACGTAGCAGAGAGAAAATCCAACTCCGATTGTGATTCTTCAGCATGTTCCAAAAAGCCGTTTTTTTCTTTTGTAAAATCATCCGATCCGGCTTCTACCATTTATTATACTCTTATATCATTGTTCGCTCGTCTGGCCACCGTTATTAAATTACGCTTTTTTGTGTTTGTATAAGCATAGTGGCAACAGTAGGAAAAGGGCATTGGCCACGGAATACAATTAGTGACAGGACTGATTGAAAAGTTAATGCGCGCGTGGGCGACTGCCTGGATAAATTCGGGTGGTCAGACACAAAGACTGACTGTTTACACAAATGACCATTTGCCAAGTGACCTACTCTGTTTTTTTTATTATTATTTGCTTTGTGACCCCAAATTTTAGTCATTTTTCATATTTTACTCGATAATCAGTTTATAGAATTGCTCTTTTGGACAGCAAATCTTGATTCCTAAGATTGTTTGTTTGATAAGGATACATTATTCTTTGCCGATCTCCTTGGGGTCATGTTGTCTAACTTTAAAAGCTATTCTGAATACATAATATTTCATGACATAGTTAGCATTTATTTGATTTTTTTTTTTTTTTTTTAGAAATTCTCAAAGTCAAGATTAAATAGCATTAGCGTGGTTTTTCAATCAAATTGATTTCAATTTAAATTTTGTCATTCATATATCTCAATATTTTAATTAAAACAATTAAAATTTATTGATATTTTAGATGAGCAATTATATATTGTGCTAATCTAAAATATCAATATATTAATTGATCAATGATCAATTGATATTTTAGATCAGTATTTAGATTTTGATCAGCCTTATTCCGGAGAAACTAGAATAAATTGTTTTATAAAAACATTTGGGAGCTGATAACTTAATATATATATATATATATATATATATATATATATATATATATATATATATATATATATATATATATATATATATATATATTGCTTTTTTGACACGTTTAATTTTCCGATATTTTTAATGAAATTAAATGAAACTGAAATTAAAATGCTAAACTCTAATACATTATTTCATATTTTTTGTCAAATACATTTGAATCTAACTTAAAATTTATGAGAGATTCATATCAGTTTTTAAATGACTGACTGCAAATTTTTTTAAATTTTTTCATCAACGAGCATTATGAAAATATTAACTTTATTTCCTACACGTATAGTAATTAAATTCAAAACCAAAAATGGCTTTGTAAATTATTATGTCCATCTTTGACCCTGGAAGAAATTTTTTTTCTTCTTCCCTTCCTAAGACATTGATTTATTGCTTCCTGCACCTTAAAATAGATCATACTTTTTCGATTGCCAATTAAAATGTCAATTTTATTTTTACTCTCAAATCCTATTTTACATTCATAGTGCTCCCCGCATCCACCACCACCTGTTGTACTGTATGACAAGTCTCGGAGACACAATTCTTAGTATGAATATGCAGTGAAACATGTAATTAGATTTTGTATTTATAAATGGAAACGTAAAAAACGCGTGTAAATATATGCATAGATATCATAAGGGAAACGAAAGATTATTGCATGGAAAAAAATTATGTGTGTGTTTAAATGTTTTTTTTCTTATTTATTAATTAAAATGTAGTTTGTCAATTTTTGTTTAAAGGTTTGTTATTTACCTGTCGAATAAATTTTGTTAAAATGAATTCAAAATTGTAGTATTGAAGTCCTTTATACTCTTTTAATGTTTAAGTTTTTTGTTTATTTATAGATATTTTTTTCTAAATTTACCTTTAACTGATTTTTAAAGTCAATTTTATGTATTAAAAACTAACATTAAAGATATATTTTGTAAAAGATGATCATATAGCTATTTATGCTTATGACTGAAATAATTTTATAATTTTTTATCATATTATTTTACCTACGTCTTTTAACACCTACTATTGTGGTCATATATAGTCAGAACTATTACAATTTATAAAACCTTATCGAAAATCAGCATTTAAAAAAATTCATTAATAAAATAATAAAGCTATATTAGTAACTGTAAAAATAAAATTTATAAAAAATGCCAGAATCAAATTTTTTAAGTGATTTATTATTAAAGTAATTAAATTGTTTGAATAATTTGAATCAAGACCTTTTATTGTTGAATTTTTTTACAAATTGAAGTAAATTATCAAACTATTACAATTTAGATTATTTCCTCTCTATCGAAACCCCTGATAATACCCAAAATCTTTTAGTTTTTTAAATATCAGTTTTATTTTAGGAAATTGTTAATTTATATCGTACTTATATAGTATAGTATGATATGTAGTGATCGCAGAATCAAAATTTATTTAAATATTTATGAATGATTTAAATTTTACGTAAATTTTTTAGATGAGAAAATGAATTTTATACCAATGATAATAAATGCTTATGTAAAAATTGTTACAAATTGAAGGGAATACACAAAAACTAAACCACATTTATATTATAAATCTATAATCTTTTAAATAGACTTTATTTTAATGTAAATACTGTGTAAAAAGTGCTCTTAACTATGACTCATTAAACAATTTAACTAAAAAAATTTTTTAACTAGTTGAAGGAGAAAAGCTAAATAAATTAGTTTAATGTACACTCACAAGTGTGTCTAAAATAGCGCTGCTTCTCCAAAAACTCAAATAAAGTTTTTAACAAAAATATTTCCGTTAGTTTTAAAACTCATTGAATTAAAAAAAATGGTTATAAATGATGCCAATATTTGTTAAATCTACCCCCTCAATTACACAATTACTTTACCGTCATGAGTAAATAACTGTAATATTTATTTTATCAAAAAACTTTAGAAGATTTTTATGGCCCACAGAACTAATTTTACAGCCATAATGAAACTCAATCTTATTTGAGAAATAAAATTCAGTCTGAATAGATTTCCGCTCTCATATAAGAGTTTTAAAAAAGCAATTTCCACCTGAAATGTTGCCACAGAATTCTTAAAGCCATTAAAACCTTTGAAAAATTCTGCGGAGGTAATTTTATTGCTATAATGAAATTCCTTCATAGTTTTTTTAAAAAAACAGAAGTATGAATCGGCTTCCGTCTCCTATGATAGTTTTAAAGAAATAATTTCCACTTGAGATGTTGCTTATAATTTAATTTCTTGTTTTTTTGTTTACATTCTTCTCTTTCTTGTAGAATAAAAGAGAATCTCGAATCGTCTATTACACAAACGATGGCAGGAAGTTAAGCAAGCAAACTCTCAGAAATTCGTTCTAAAATCATTTTTTTTTCTTTCATGGAGGAAAGAGTTATTCTTTTTGTTCAAGCTGTGAAATCCGTTCCATTTTATTTTCTTTGTTTTTTTCCAATAACCATATTTCTTGAGATTATTATATTGCTGAAGAAAAAAGAAAACACTGATTGCCCTTTTCTCGTTAAATAAGGTAATTTTTAGAACATAATTTCACATGAACTAGAATTATATTTTCTGTGTAAAATTATACTGATATAATTTTCATTTTTTAATTGAAATTTTACTTTCAAATAACAAATCGTTTTCATTGTAGCAGACGATATTTTAGCCTTAATTATGTAATTCTTTAAGGCCCAAAAAATAGATTTCATCAAGATTTAACATGATACATACAATGCAGACTGTTATTTGAATGCAAGGAGTGGCAACAACTCTAGAAATAAATTGTGATCTAGTTACGATTGTAGATTACTTGTGAATCAACGGTTAATACCTGAAATTACTGTTCCATTGTTTTCAAATTACTACAGAAAGAAAAATCACTCCGCTGGTTGAACTTGAGTTAATAATACCTTACACTTCCCGGAAACATTTTTTCTAGCTTTAAGCAATATGTAAGAACAAAAAAGTATGTTTCCATGCTTGAAAACAATGGCTGCTGTGAACTGATATATAACAGATTTATTTAAATTAATTTAGAAGTTTTTTTGTATTGAAAATATTCCTGCATGAATTGTTGATTATAGTAGCTGTCAATAAAAGAATTATAATTACTTTTATTATATATAACCTGAAAATTATAGAATGCATAAGTGAATCATCTAAAATTACTTTTATCAAATATTTTGAAGAACACTATCAGAAACAATTCATTATCTGTATAAAGAATGTTTAAGGGATATTAATAATGTATTTTAAAAAGTCCTGTGTCATTTTGTGTCGAATATATTTATCTAAATTTGATTTGTGATATTATAAATAATAATATAGGTATTATAAATAATAATATAATACTGTAATTCTAACAATGTTGTTTAAATAAATTCGTACTCAACAGTTTATTTGCTAAAATTATTTTATGATTTTATTTATTTTAATAACCTGAAAGAAAACATTTGTTGCACATTAGTTTCATTTTTGTCACTTTAAAATAAAATAATATATTTTTTAATGTATTAAATGTGACATTATTAATGTTGTATTAATTATATTAAATTTTAGATATTAAATGTTGTATTAAATGTGACATTCTGTTTCCTTAAATATTTATTTTTTATAATTATACATTCTTAGAAAAATTGTTAATCAAAAACTTCAATATATTATATGAACTAATGATCATCTTGAAAAAGGTGTAAATAAAATGTCACTTTCACTATTTTTTATAATAACTATAAATATTTTAATTATAACTATATAACTATTTTTATATTTATTACTTAAATTTAGCAAAATAATACAACTAATACAATAGATAACTTCACAACTTGTTTCAAACATAACCCATATTATCAAATATTTTCAATTGTTTAATATCATTAGATATCAACACCATACTGAAATTTAATATACATTTATATATTGTGATCTTTTTAGCTTAGATATTTTAAAGGTCCTTTCTTTAAATATGGGACATACACTCATCCACAACTATACGTTCATTTTTTAAATAAATTTATCCATCTTTATGTTGTTGAATTGGTAGTAGTAGTAGTAGTAGTAGTGTGTGTGTTGAATGGTTAGAACTTTGATCTTAAATTTTATCGTTCCTAGTTTCAATTCCCATTCGGTTTGTTGATGTTTGTCGTTTGATTCGGAATTCACTTAACAGTAAGTTCTGATCAAATTAGCTGTTCTGAGCAGAAATTGACCGTAAACCGAGAAAAAAACCGAATATTTTTATATTTATATTCCATTACTGTTTTATGGCAAAATAAATTATTATTTAGTAAAATGGTATAAGTTAATTGAAATTTGTTATATTATTCATTCTAGAATATTTTCCCTCACTTTCAACAAATCGTGAAAGTATAGAATGCGTCCCACAAACATAAGATATGTAATTTACCTGTGGATGGATGAATTTTTTCCATCCTGTGTCCCGTATGAGTCATTCTTTTGCACCACCTGGGACATGAAACCGCTTAGGACACGCCATTTGTCTGTACGTCCCTCCAAATAAATTATAGGGGAGGCCTTTAGAGGGTGGGAACGCATTTATGCGTCAGATCAGTTACAGTTACGATCATAATGACAGGTTGATAAGACCGTGTGTGTTGGGAGCGATGATAAAAAACGCTATAGTTTATATTGAAACACGTGATTCACCAAAATCTGGGGATCACAGGCAAAAATTTTTCACCCAAAAATAAAATTTTTCGATTAAAAAGGTTTGTCAGATATATGAAAAAACTGTTTTTATTTAATCGAATTTTAACTTTATAATTGATAATTTTCGTAATTCGATTAAGAAAAATCATAAACCAAAAAAAAAGTTTACCCAATTTGAAATTTTGGTTAATGTTTGTTTATGAATTCCTTACTTTTTTAAGTTATTAAGACTATTTTTTTACCTATTTCTGGTTTTTATTTCACTATATTGCTTTCTTTTTCTTTTTTTTTTCTTTTTAACAAATTTTGTAAATTTAAGGAATGCAAATGATATAAATTTCATTTAAATTTATCTTGTGTCATAGTTTTATGATAGACTAATTAGTGAAATAATCATAATAAGTTATTTAGAACTTTTGCACCGTAATGTAAACATTTTATGCGTATAGCAAAGTGCCAAAAGCATGTGTTAATAAAATTGTTCAGTTTCTGGTATATTTAAGCAAGGAAAGACCTTTTAAAGGCAAAACTTATAATCAAATAAATATATTAAAATTATTTATCAAATGAAAATACTGAACACTGAAGATTAGTATGCGATAATTACGCTTAAGATTATCAAGTGTATAAATTTGTCATTATGACAGTAATAGAAATTTATTTCAATGTTTTATAAAAATTTTAATTTATGTTACATTGCTTTATTGTTTCTATTTAATAATATTTTAATGTAAATACTGAAATATTACTCATGTCTTAGTGATTAAATATGGGTGTAAAAAACTTGATTGTTTTTAAATAAATGTTATTTTACTTATATTATTGTTGTTATCCTGACAGTAAAAGAGACCTTGCAATGTTGTTTCCCATTCACTCTTACAAGTCAGCAGAGAAAACATTGTGTAGTAAAATAAATAACGGCGTAAAAAAAAAAGTCTTCTGCAATATTTTTTTTTAAATTTTTTTACCATACAAATTTTTTTAATTAATTTTTTTATATTTAATTATATAATATAATTAATTATATAAAAAATTAATAATATTTTTATTATACAAGATTTTTTACATGTTACAATATTACTTATATTTTATGTATAAAATGGCAACAGTGATACACCTTTTGTAGCTTTTCCGTTATTATGATCTTTAGCCGAGGATATGTTATCAAAAATGAATTAATATCTACTGTTGAATTCTTAATGTGAATTATCTCCTGTTATCAGAAAAATATGTGCCTTTTTATTTTTTTTACTAAAGAAATATCATTTTGAGCTGTATCAATTGGAGAATCTAAAATATAAATATTACCAAGTTTAAATGAGGTGCATCTGTCGTATTGAATCGTTAAAGGGGAAAACAAGTGATTGATATCTTTTATTCCATATTCGGAATTATTTTCTTTACAAAATTCCCTCTCTTTTCATTTTCAACGTATCTAAACATTTGTGAGATCCTTTTTACTGTGTATATTCAAAGTATATGATTGCCAATTGTACTGGATGAATTCATCGTTCCAATTCAAAAAGTTTTGAAAATAAAATAAATTTTTTTCGAAAAGTTTTGTCACGAGGTTTTAGATTTGGGAAATCCAACCAGTTCGTTGCACTATAGCTGATTTTTTTTTTCTTATTTTACTTTTCTTTCTTTCTTTTTTTTTTTGCAGACAAAAGGTTTAGCAAACAAAGATGGCCATCAAACGATTATTTTATTTGTGTATGTAACTGCAGGTGCAGAACGGTCGTTGATATACCTTGGTTGATTGTTATCCACTCTATATTTCTCTTTTTTCTTCTTATCTCTCCAATTTTTTTCTTACAAAGAGAAAAATAGCTAATTACTTAAATAAAATTATTGAACTTGAACAATTCTATTTAAGATTTAAAAAATCGTGTGTGGAATTTAAATTAAAGTCAATTATTTACAAATTGTAAAACTTCAATAATAATATCTCGGATTTAGAATATTCCTTAAAAAATTTAAATTATTTCATTACTTATAAATTATTTACATTTTAATGAATACTTTACAATCAATTTTAAATTATTTTGTGTATTGAAAGAGTTTAAGCTGGATATCTATTAAAAATATTCAGCTAAGGAAACTTCAAAGAATTGTTTAAAAGTTTCATTTAATTGAAAAAAGTGGATTATTTTAAAATTTTAACTACGGATATATGTAAAGAAAGATTTTTCAGTAATTCTAAAATTTAAATGAGGAAATGAAGCGAAATTTAATTATTAAAATTAGTTTTTGAATACATGTTTATTAAAATTCTTCTTTGTTTTATTCTATATGTCAAATAACTCAAAAAATTCAAAATCCTTAAATTGAAGAAATAAATTTCAATCACAAAATTTTGTTTCTGGGTTAAATTTGTGAGTTTTTTATTTTCAACATGTTTTTCTATAATAGAAACCAGTTTTTAATGTACTTTGCTGATACAGTTTTTAAGAAATTAAATTTAGTCTTAAAAGGGAAATTCATGCATTTTTTTTCAAATTTTAAATTTAAAATAATTCGGTTTAAATTTAAATAAATTGTTTGAATGATGATTTTAAAGGCATAGTTAAAATAAATTATTTTAATAATTTTTCTTGTAGTTGCTTATATAACAGCTATTTATATGTAAGTTTAACCGTTTTCTTATATTAATTATCATAAAATAAACTATGTAATTGTACAGTCAGTTTTAAGTAAAATAAATATAATATTTCATATAAAATTTTAAAATAAATATATTTCATATATTTGATTGATAATTTAATATAATTTAGCTGAAGAGTACATACAAATTAAACTAATTTATATATATATATATATATATATATATATATATATATATATATATATATATATATATATATATATATATATATATATATATATATATATATTAGACAGCAATGCGAAACTTAATTGATATGATTCAATGCCATTTTAAAAATACTGTTCCATTTTGTGGTGATTCATAAAAATAAGTATCATGTTAACTGTAACTTTGTTTCATACAATACCTGCCAAAGAGACTTCATTAATAGATTGTTGAAGATGAAGAGAAATACTTAAATGAGGAAGCTTTCTTTTCGAATATTTAATATCATCCCTAGGATTGCGGGAGAAAAGCAACGCCTATAATGATGATTCCATAGAATCACTGTTTCGCCCACTCCCTGGGATACCATTGTTAAGAAATGGTTCTTCCTCACGTTATTTTTTTCTCTTCGTGAAATGATGTCTTCCTGTTGATAATCAACACTGATGATTTCCTCATCGTTCGCTCACCCATCTCCTTCGCTCTGTTATAAGGTAGTCTGAATATCCAACTGTTTTCAGTTTAATAAATAAGTTATTTTACAATCGCCAAGGTTTTTTTTTTTTTTTTACATAAAAACGTTAGTTAGTTGCTCTTTTTAATGTAAAAAAGTACATGTGAAAGCTTTCTGTGAAAAAGTGCAATTTAAAAAATAACAGTATTTATAATTTTTAAAAATATTTAATTTTTACTTTGCTTAGAAGAGTATTTTGTACCACGAAATAACATCTGATTTATAGAACATTTTAAAAAAAAGAGAAGAAAAACAATGCAGTGTGAATGCATAAAAATTCCCTTTGGTTACGAAGTTATTAAATGCGAAGTCAGGACTCTTTTTCTTAGTCATTTCCAAAATTTTGATCTGCGTCGTATTGAGAAAAACGAAAACACATTCGATGCAACGAGGAAAAACTATGCTTTTTCAAAGTTAGAAAAAACCTTTAAAAATATTAATTATTGTTATTTTTTGCAAAATTATGTAATTGGAATGTAAAGAGAAAGAGGGATCAGAGGCCGTACATGTTTTTACTTAATTCCCATTAATAACGAGATTACACATTTTAAAAGTGGAAGAAGAACGACGCGGCACTAATTCTGAAGCGAGTAGAATTCTGATACGTGGCATAACAGGGAGTTCACGTCAATGATAATAACGGATGAAATTAATTGTCAAAATTTTGATATGAAGCACGATCTATGTTTAGAATTTCCCAGAAACCAATATCGTGGTATGAGTAAATTTCACTTCGTATATCCTGATTAGTTAGTATATTCCGTGAATTTGCAATATCCCTTGGTATGAATATATTTCATCCCAAAAATTCGGAGAATCGATTACTTAGGCGCATATTTATTGATGAGGATTTTGTTTTCTTCTTTTGTAAACAAGCACATTGCTCAATTTTTCTTGATAATAAGGAGAGAAATAGCTTCAAATGGAAATTTTACGTGTAAAGTAAAAACCTATCAAATTAAATTCCATGTTTGAGAAGGTATTTTGATTTTCACTTATTGTTTTAAGGCAGTTTATTTGGGTTATTTATTCTTACTTTTTTTGCTAGTATTTATGATTTCATTTTTGTATACTTTTAACTTACTATAAAAAAACAATGTTTAACTTTTTTGTTTATCAACCCTTTTGGAAAACAGTATCATTAAATCAATAACAAATAAAACAAAAACTTTCTAATTATTTTCTATGTTATGTATTGTCGGATTCTGCATATGCGCGCGCATTTTTGCCGAGCTGGCAGGAGAATGGTTTGCATTCTAGTCTTCGGTTTAACTGTTCCTGGGTTTGAATCCCACCTAGGTCTTGGTTTTTTGTAGTGCTTTGGAATTCAAATCAAGCTGTAGAACCCGGTGTAATTAGCTCTCGTGTGCAAAAAATAAATTACTATTGAGCGGCAAATATGCACTCGCATTTTAATAGAAGTGCGTGTAATTCACACGTATTGCGTGCAAATTACGTGCATTGATACGATACGATTTAATTTTTTCTGTTTGAGGGATTTTTTTAATATTATATTCATTATAAAATCCATTTTATAAATGAAAAAACAAGCTAATTTTTCATTTTTTAAAG
Source organism: Latrodectus hesperus (assembly GCA_037975125.1). Taxonomy (NCBI): domain Eukaryota; kingdom Metazoa; phylum Arthropoda; class Arachnida; order Araneae; family Theridiidae; genus Latrodectus; species Latrodectus hesperus. The sequence goes on from CM075851.1 coordinate 120,667,588, forward strand.
TTTATTTTCAAAAAATTTTATTGATATTTTTAGTATTATATTAAATATCTCTTTTATATTTATTTTATTTTTGTATATTATATACACTTATAATTATGTTATGAAACTTTTTAAACAATAAAATGAAAAAAGGCGGTATTTAAAAACTAGATAATTTTTTATATATTTTCCGTGATAACTGTTATTTAAAACTTCTGAACAAATATATATAATTGAACTTATAAAAAAGTAAGTTGATGAGGTAGGAATATCCTTGTTACAAAGAATAACGAGTCTTTAATGAGTATGTTATTCATTTGCCTGATTAAAAGAGCATTGCCCTACGATGCGCTTGGAAAACAACGGAATTAATAAATACATATTTAGATAATAATCGGTCAGCAGACGTCGTCAACTTTCAACACGTTTTTCGCTTGAAAAGTTCGACCTTGATATCTCATTTACATTCCATCCTTTCACTCCGTTATCTCTTTTTTATTTTCCGAATCAAATTAACTTTCTTTTTCCCTCGAGAATATTCGAATTATTTATCGATTATAAGACAATTCTTAAATAATCTTAAGATTCTTAGTAGTTTTGAATCTTTTTAAGAGCATTATTTCTGAAAATTGGGAATGATGGTGGCTTTTAGTGGAGGGCATCAACTAAAAATTAAATTGTTCCTTTCATAAATTCTCTTCTTTAAAGAATAGAATATAAATTGGGGTTCACTGTATTTTTTCACGTGATTTCTTTGATGGAATAATTCAAATTTATATTTATTGTAATTTAATTTTAATAAATGTAGAATTTTTATTTTTAAAAGTATTATATAAAAATATTGATGTAATGAAAAAAAAAGAAATGCGTGTATTCATTTTGCATAAAATTTTTCTCGAAAATCCTTTTTTATCTTGATCGTTAAATTTATCCGATTCTTCTTTGAATTGTTCAACGATGTTAAACTTTTTGAATAAGTATTTATAAAAGAAGAACTATCGTTTGAATGTCATGAAATAAAACTAATTACTCTAAAGAGATGAAGTTTTAAAATTACCAGTATATCATTTGGTTTTTATGTCGAATTAATTGCAAAAGACTAATATGGTAATAATATTTTTATCAATATTAAACAAATTTTCTGTAAATATTAAACCATAATAGATTTCATTTTATAAATATTTCATTTTAAATAATTAATTTCATTGGAAATTCTCGGAATATAATAGTTTTGTTAAATTGTTTTTTCCCCCACAAAACTATTTTTTAGATTCCATTGTTGTTTTTTTCCAAAACTTTAAATATATTATGATTTTTTATTTTTACCATTTATTTTTCAAAGATAAAGCTTCAATGTAAAATTTTACCATAGTAAGATAAAAATATTCCTAAAAGAAATTCGAAATAACATTATTATAATCTAAAGTTAATTTAATGTTAAGGAATTATTTAAATTTTTAAATCCTAGAAACAAAAGTATTCATTCATTTAAAACATATTTAAAAAAATAATTTCAGTTTGTAGTACTAGTATACTGTTTTGTATCGTAGTTTGAAGGCGAAAATATAATTAAATTTCCATAAATGAATATTTATTTATATCAAATGTTTTTTTCACTGTAACTTTTATTTTATGATTTTTGATTGCATCAACTTATCAATTGTCGTATTTGCTTTTTCATCTTCTTTATGAGTCAGCATCATACTCATTTCAAGATTTCAAGAGCCATAAAAACAATTAAGTCTTTCAAGGAATTTAAGGAAATTATTTATGTAATAATTTTGAGATTGCAGCTGGAGAAGAAATTTTTCCAGTCATTATAGAACAGATGGAATGTTTTCTATGACGTCTGACATTCACTATGATTGACATTTATTCATTTATCTCATGTATATAATCTAGTTAATACGTCATTTTTACATAGCCAGAACATATTTTTTCTTAAATGATTGACAAAAAAGAGCACGTGATTAATTGAAAGACTTAGTATTCGTTACAACTATTCGTTTTGTAGTTAGAAGGAAAAATTTTTATGCACAACGTGTACTTCTAAATTTATGTCACAGAAATTTAACAATGAGGTAACCAAAAACATTTAATTTTCATGAATATAATATTAATATTGTTTTCATGAATGTAGACTGAAATCTAAAGATTCTTTTAAGTTGAAGTTTTCGATACATATACATTTTGAAGTTTTCTGGTGTAAATTTAATATTTGAAAATAAAATTTGGCACAGATGCCGTATAATCCAGGATGCCAAATTCTGAGTTTGGTGATTTTTTGGCAGATCTTTTTATGTATCTGACAACCTGACTTTTATTTCGTCATAGTTATGGAGATCTATAAAAATTATGCAGAAAATTCTATTTTGGCAACCCAAGGCATATCGCACATTACGATATTTCTTCGCAATATTTCTTCGTCGCCAAAAAAATTCAGAATTGGGAATCCTGTATTATACGGCATCTGTGCCTAAAATTTTTATACAACTTTCCTTTTTTAAAAAATAATAAAATATTATCATTAGTTTTCAATGTTATTCGTGCCTTGATTGAACCTCATTCGCAATTAGCTTTAAAAAATGAGGATTTCAAAGTTATTGCAATTATTTTTATTTATCTATTTGATTTTATTTTTTGTATATGAATGAAAAATTTTTTGCTTTGCGGTTTACGTGTGTAAAATGTAAATTTTTAACATATTAAAATGAATTACAATAGCCTTACACTGTTAGGCTATTCATCACGGGGTGTCAAAATACAGAATTTGTCAATGTATTTTGACATTGAAGTTTAAGAAGTTGTTAATTAAATAATTCATTCGCGTTTTGTAAGCATTACTCGTACATAAATGAGGTTTGTGAAAGGAAAGACAAACTCAACAAGTTTGAATTGTGTATTTCTGGTAGCAGAACCAGTCCCATTACCCTTTTGATCGGGTAAGGTAGTACCAGGTTAGTACCGGTCAAAAATAGGGGTTAAGCAAGAAAAAGTTCTTGTATCCTTAAAAATGCTAGTTATTCACATGTTAAAACTGTGCAGTATATTCCCAGAAGAAAATGTGGAAAAGAACCACCGAGAGCTGGTAGCTGAGTGGCTAACGCTCTTGCTTTCTTCAGCAGTTCGTGGGTTCGAATCTCATTTTCGGCATGAATATATGTAGTGGTTCGGAATCCCCCTTAAGCCATAGGTCCCGGTCTAACTAGCCCTCTTGTTCAGAAAATGACCAATGAGCGATAAGCAAAGCATGGAAAAGAGCCAATGTAAATAAAGCATTTTGTGATGGCTTTCAGTAATTTAAACGCACAAGTTATTTGCTATAAAATGTATGGAATAAATTCGATTATCGTCTGGACATGTGCTACGTCACCAAAAGGGAACATAATAAACATTTGTAAAAAGTTTCTAATTGTGGTAACTTAGTGAGTTTGTGGTTCTTATCGTATATCTTTCTTGTGCACCCGTGTAATATTTTTGAAAATATGCCTTTTCAAGGAGAATGGATCATTTTTGGTAACTTTACATATTGAAATTTGTAGCAAAAACCATTTGAAAATTAGCATTTTCTATATTGGTTATTTATCGACAGCAGAAAAGAGCTATCTAATACAAATTTAAATACATAATTTATAACCTTTTCTTTGTAAAAAAGCCAAATTTAAGGACAACAAAGAAACTTCTTTGTGAAGTAATTACTTCATAATCTTCCCGAAAAAGAAACAGATTTTGCCCCCACACGTGACTTACGAGGCAAGGGTTCATCTTAACTAAGCAAATATATGATAATCTTTCATTTTTTAGTCTTTTTAACTTTCTCCTGTAACATCCATTTGAAAAGAAAATAATAGTATTTAACTTTCGGAAGTATACGAATTAAGGGGACGATTTAAAACAGTTCATTGGAGTTCAAACCGTAACCTCTATCATTATCATCACTGTGCTAAAGAATGTAAAGAAAAAAAAAACACCAGGCATTAATTTAAAATAACATGAAATGAAAAAAAGAGCCAACGACCGCAGAAAGCTAAGCATGGCTCACAGGCAAACGATCTCAACCGAGTTATCGTTTTCTTCTTTTAACTCGTTTGTGCTGTTGCCCACGCGTTTGCGAAAACTTCTGACTCCTGAACTTGACCTATAAAAATTCTGTGAAAAAATGTCTTGCTCTTGTTTTGTTCTCTTTCTCGACATTCTCGTATATAAATTGTATTTCTATTCTTTTTACCGCTACTCCATATTCATAAGAGCATATAACAGCTCATAATGAAGGGTAATAAAGCTTGAAAGTGCATTATTTATTTTTGGCGGGAGTATGAAATTATTATCGTTTTCCGACTGAAGAAACGAAACAGGATTTTGCACCCAGAACAATGTTATTATGACCTTTGAAGGTGATGATTTTGTTAGTCTAATAAAGGTAATTATTAGAAAATTGCTTCAAAAAATTCGGCAGTTTTACATCTAGAACCAATCCTGTAATACGCGATATATATGATTTACATTTCGAGTTTTATTCATTGAAAACTCTTCTTTCCCAACTTCACACACACACACACACATCAACTGTTTGATCATTACTCAATTGCACGTTAGATTCTAAATAAGTTCAGTTACGATTTTAATGTTCTGGAAATAACTGAAATTTTCTTCGAAATTTGTATTTGAACATATTATTTTAAAAAATATTGTGAAATCACTTAGATTTTTTTTATGTTTTACTCTTTTTATTTATTTAGTTTTTTGAAAAACTAAATTTTTTTAAAAAAAATTGTGGTTAAGTATTTGTATTTCTCTATAAATAAATAAATATATGACTTTACTGCAGACGATTCAAAATCATTCACAGAAAAACTTCGTTTGCTTAGTCTCCCATACGGAAGACACTTTATGATCTTGCCGTCTCATCTTTCCATCGTCTGCTTGCACCTGCATAGAGGGAAGAAACCCCTTGACTGGATTAGCAGTGTGACAGAAAAAATAATTCGACCTCTTTTTTTTCTAAAAAAAATAATTTTCCTTCTGTTCCCTGCAGACAGGTCCTGGGAACCGACTTCTGCATCCTGTCTGCTCTCCTCACTCCCCCCTTCCACAGGAGAGGGAGTATGAGAAAAACTTCGCCCACCCTTCCACATTCGGAAGAAAGTAAAGAAAGTCGTTTGCAAATGCGCCTTGCATGTTGCCAACAAAGCACTTCTCGATACGGGGAAAAAAGCCCTTGAAAGATGTCCTCTCGCTTGAAAGGATTCGAGCGTCTCGATTTTGGAACTTTCTGCTAAAAGGGAACGAACGTGGCTATTAAAAGGGAACGAACGTAATAAAAATAAATTGACTTTTTTTTTTCCTCTCGTGATCGAGGTGGTGACTCATCAGTCCAGACTGAGGTTTATAACTGGTCTGTGACTTCCCTCCCACCCACCTAATCAACCAATGACATCACAGAGTCAAACGATTATAAGCGGTCCCCCATCTCCCAAATTTAATTGCATCACATAGGGATGCGGCGGACTCATATGCCTTGAAAAGCTTATTATCGTCGCAGATGAATCAGCAAAATTTCACCCCAGCAACCTTAGAAATTGGTATCGTCTGCTATTTCCAGTCATGGAATTTGACAAATAATTAGGAAGCGGGGAATGAAAGTGCTGGAACGTTTTTCTTTTTATAAAGTATTGTGTGCATTGTATTTTTTAAAAGAATAGAAAACCGCAAGAAGTAAGAAAAACCTCAAGAGCTGCTGTTGTTGCTTGAAGTACCTGAGAAGAAAAAATGTCTGAGGTTTTGAACAGACGATGTTTTATTTCCAAAAAGCTTAAACAAGGAAATATTGAAAGCATATCTGGTCTATGTATCGTTTAGGAATGTTTTGACAACAATCGTTTGCTTCTCTCACTCTGTTCTGCTCTTTGGTCGAAATTCTCTTTTCGGCTGCATTTTATATTCAGGCTTAACACACTTTTTTTTAAATATTTAACACAAAACTCACATATATGTTTAACATATAACTCACTTTGCTTATGAAAAGAATTAAAATAGAAATTTGTCCAATAAACATATCTACCAACAATTGTCCGATAAACAAACAACTGTTGCAATTACAATTTACAAAATATAATTTATGAATAAAAATATCTTTGAAGCAAGATTGGAGCAAATAGTAAATCGATCATTTCCCAAAATTCCTATTTTATTACCATTAAAATAATTTTGTTAAATTATTAATACATCATTTATACTTTGCTGAATAAATTTCTCGTTATGTTAATAAGTTTTCACTGTAATGGCTCTTAACTTTTAACTAATGACAATTTAATGGCAACATTTTTTTTCGATGTAAGAAAAATAATCTTAAGTTTTAAATAATTAATACATGCAGTTAATTTGTACGAATAATGATCTTATTAGCTGTCAAAGCCGAGAAAAATGATAAGCTCAAGTGTTTTGCTAGGGCTTTAAAATTACTTTCTTGTAGTTGAATCGAACGAGTTAGAATATAATAACATAGAACAAACATTCCATCACTTCTCCTCGTGTATTGAATTCTGTTATCATTCCTTTTTTAATCACTTATCCTAATTAAAATTAAAGCTCTAATTACTTTAATTAAATTGAAGTGTCATACTTTCTCATCATCAAGTATTCTGGATAATAAGTAAAGCTTTGATTGGTCAAATTTGTTTGAGATTTCAAGAATTATTGATTAGAATTAAGGCTCCGATTAATTAAAATACAGGGTTTTCTTAAGAGAAAGAATGTGATGGGTGATGCTTGTGATGTTCCTTCACTTCTCCTTTCTGAAGTCTTGAAATAACATTCCAAGTGATACCGTTTTCTCATCAATGATAATATATTTCGAATAAATAAACATCAAACATAATAATTAAATATTTAAACATCAAATTTTATTTTCAGTTATACTTCATGAATATACAAGCCAACCGGTTTGAACTTTTAATTTCTGTATGAGAATTTAAAACAATTATTCTCTTAATAGATTTCAGATATCAAAAGTAATTTAGATACGAATCCGTTTCTGCAATGTTTCTGATTTTTTTACATTTTTGTTTTAGAATTGTGAAGCCCCCAGGTGGCGAATGCAGCGACATCTTCGGCGTGCAGAATGGCTCATCCCCTAATGGCGCGGACCATATAACTCCAAGGAAGACCAAGAATTACATGCAGTCCAACATCTTCAGTCCAGACACCCCAGACTCTCCTTCCCCGAATTCATCCGGCCAGCACACTCCCACCACCCCGTCCAAGCTGCTGGACACAGCAGAGAGGCTCTTCGGGAGCTCTGGAGACGATCTGACTCCCAGGAAAGTGGTCAACAGGCAGAGGTCATCTATTTTCGAGGAAGAAGTATCCCCGAAACCCACCAACCACGTTAAGTCCACTCCATGTTAGTGTCTTCTGTTTGTTATTAGAAGTAACTTCATGAGTATGCAACTGAAAAACTGAAATAACTTGTTTTCTATTTTGCAGTTCGCAGACCCCAAATCAATCCGATAACTGGAGCTCCCATTTATGAAAATGGTTCACCCAATGGATCTCATAATGGAGCTACCAATGGTACTACCAATGGAACTCCAAATGGAACACCCAATGGAACACCTAATGGAACAATGAATGGAAATGTTAATGGCCACTCCAATGGAATCTGTAAATAATTTTGCTGTTTTGCTATTACTCAAGTGTAATCTTAAGATTTTTAGATGCTTGAGATTATTGATAATATCGCATTGCCAAAGTTTGTTTATCTCTTTTATTAGACTGATGTGCAATAAAATAAAAAAAAGTCTTATAAAGAATATATATATATTTCCAATATCAGCAAAATCTTCATTAGTACCATACAAATGAAATTTATATTTCAACACAATTTCAGTATTATGTAACTAAATAACTTTAATTTTAATCCCATTCACCAAAACTATAATGACAAATGTTGGAGTAAATTCCCTAAACTAAAGATATAGATTGCAACTATATGAAATGATTGGCAAACATTTTTCATTATATTATCTTTTCTAAGTTATCTTATCATTATCCATTTATTAATCAAAATATACTATATTATAACTTTAAGTGTAATGAACTGTGAAAATTTGACAAATGTGACATCGTTAACGCGTCCATTGGAAATATTTATAAAACCGAGTTTGAAAATATTAACACTGTCATTTTCAGTCATGTTTTATTAAAAGTATTGATAAAATACTCATACAAAAATGATAAATCTGTTGTAATAAAGGAATTACTTCGAATCAGAAAATGTAAAGAAATATGATTTGTAAATTTATATAATAATTAAAACATTCGTGCGAGCACATGATACTGGTTTAGATGCTTGTAAATACAGGAGTTTACCTAAACGTTTTTCTAAATATTCAAAATAAAATAATAAAAATTACTAAACTATTTTTCTCATTCTCAGTACCTTAGAAAGTGAAATTCTAAGAATGGCTGTAAAAATTAAAAATTTATTAACTTAGAGAATTTACAGTAACTTACTTACGTTATCCTTTATCGTTTTAAATTTAAAAGGCTTTTGACAGTCTAGAAAATATAACCAAAAAAGAGCTTTAAAAAGACTACATCTCATTAGAAAGCAGACTTGAGTATCATATGACGTTTTTCACCTAATTTTATTAAAAACTGTTTCAATATGTTTGACTAAAGATAAAAGTTACAAATATTTTAATTAATTTAGTCATTAAAAATTTTTTTAAATTAACTTTTCCAATTTTTTCTTCAAACTTTCTATAATCTATAATCTTCTCATTTAAATAAATCTATTTTTATAATCTTCTCATTTAAAAATATTATTTATAGAAAAATATCATACCTAATATACAGGAGAGTTATCTTTGTACATCCAAACATTTTGAGTCTTCATTACATTCTTGTACTTTCATTTTGAGATTAAAATCTAAAATGTTTTTCTATTAAATTTCATAGGTTCCTTATTGTAACCTTGAGTGTAGTTCTTTGTATAAATTCGTATTCGGATAACAGATTTTAGCCATTTTTTCACTATGGCATTACGTTATTTTTCACACACCTTATATTTTTATGAACTTCTAATGTTTAAAAAAAATTTACGCAGAGATGAACACAATGGACCAATGTAAAAAAAAAGCTTTTTAAGAGCCAATGAAAAATAATTTTATGTGATAGCTCTTGAATGAAAAGTGTATTTTATGATTGGAAAGGCAAATAAATTTTATAAGTTGTTCTGACATTTATGAATAATTGTACAAAATACCCATTATGATTACAATTATGTAAGCAATTTTTGAATCATATTTAATCTTTTAAATATTGATTATCACTTCTTTAAGATATATATTATCTAATCTTACTTCTTCAAACAAAAATTGGTCTAAGAGTATAAAATATTTCTAAATTATTTTTTCAAAAACTATTATTTAATCATAACTGATCAATTGATCAATGTAACATTTAGACTCTTGTTGTACATTGTTATTCATAAAACAATATATATATATATATATATATATATATATATATATATATATATATATATATATATATATATATATATATATATATATATATATATATACCTGAATATTAAAAAATAATTTAATAAAAATTATCTTCAAAATTTTATCACCTATGTTGTATTTATAGTTACATTTAAATTGTAAGTTATATAAATTAGACTATGGTATTCATAATAAAAGAAAATTACATTCACAAAAAAAAATTAGGAAGAAAACAATGATAACAATATGAATGAAATTAAAAAAAAAATTATCTCTTCTGCTTATTAGAATAAAAAATCGAGATTGTAATATGAGTGAGAGTTAAGGGTATGAAATATAGCATACTATTACTATATCCAGTCAATTTAATTTAGCTTGCCTTAAGAAATAACACTGGCGTTAACCCTAATTTATTTCATTATCCACTTACCTTGGAAGATTTCTTGGAGATGATATTATACCTTTCTATCGGAAGTTTAAAAATAGTTTCTTCTTGTTCTTATTTTTTAAGGGCGTTTCTCAATTTATGTAAATGAGTAAAACCTCGATTTGCAGTACAGCTGAATTTCACTCAATTTTTGGGGTGGTTTCTTGATTTAAAGATGCTCCTTGTGGTTAATTTCCACTAAATGAATCTTTGGCAGGAAATGCCACATTTCCCGCCGAATGAAGTAATGGCGCCAACCCGATTTTATCATGATTTGTTTTTTATTTAGCTTGAAAATTAATTGGTTGGAAGAATTGGATAATTCTCATTGCTTGTATGTTTATTTCAACTAAAAAATAACTAAATTCCATGAAACTTGTCTCATATAAAGATGTAATAGAAAATTTCATCTTTTAAAATATGCTTTAAATATATACTAAAACTTTTTAGTAATATTATTATATTATAATGACATTTTAAAAAATTTAAAGTACAAACTACAATTTTTTCTGAAAACAATTATAAAGTTTGTGAATGCTTTACTTTTGTAAACAAAGGGGCAATTTGCTTTTCTTATGAAAGTAAATTCGATCATTGTTATTTATAACTGAAAATTTCAATTTACGATCAAGAAATATTGCCATATTGTTTAAAATACATGAAAATAAATTTATGATGTATATTTTGATAGTAAAATAACTATATATTTCATTTAAATAATATAATATTATTTGCCGTTTGTAACGTCTCAATTTTGTCAATTCATATCGTTCTATTCTTTTCCTTTTACAGCCAATGGCCATTCATCTCCCGAGAGTCCAATGAACGGAACGCCTCGCGTTCGTAATCCTCCTGGTGGAAGATCTTCCGGAATTTTCTAGAAGAAATATGACAATCCTGTCAACTTGGACAATGAAAAAAAAAACCTTCTTTATTTCTTGATTTTTTTCTCTCGTTTCCCACGTCTTCCATTGATTGGATCAGCAAACATAATAAAAGATCTGGTGGCAACAGTTGAGAAATCGTTTTCGGATTCTATATTGTTAAAATATGATGCCAATTATTACTTCCAACCTGTTAGAAATTATCGTCTGGAATTATTTTATTGTTAAAATGTATTTCTAATAACAAAGTAATCTTTGAACTTACAAAAAATGTATTCTTATTATGATTTGTATTTTATTTGCTTAAACTATCTTTTATAATTTGTCCTTTTACTCAAAAAAAATTGCATATTATTCAGTTTTTTTAGAGCAAATAATGTTATAATTAGAACGCCTTTTAAATTTATTGTTGAAAATTCAGAACAAATTTTTTAGGTAGAATAATATATGAGAGAAAATATAAAAGAACAAACTATAACTTGCAGAAGCTCAACTTGAATACAGCAAGTTCTTAGTATTTTAGAAATTTTCGTATGTAAATCTGTTATTATAAATTAAACGTAGCTAGCGAAAAATATATGGCTTTGCAACTTCAACAATTAAGAAATGAGGAACAAATTTTATGGGAACAACTTTCCACAATTTTTGTACGAAACTATTGTACCATTCCATTTTATTTTCTGTGACCTTTTTTAAACAAATATACTTTACAGATAGACAAAGAAATAGAATAAATTGTACGAGTCACAATGTTCCAATTAAAACATTGATATTTCATGAGTACCATGATAAATGTGAGAAAAATATTTAGCATGTGTCAACCGATGATGTTTCTTTCAATTCCAATAGATTTAAAAGAAACCAGCTCATTATATTTGCATTATAAAAAAGAAATAAACCCGTTCTTCCAATAAACACTAAAGGGCTGCATTAAATGGCTGGTCCATTAATTAATAGGCCTTTTATTAAAATATTGTTTTTTAAGCTACAAATTAATTACAGCCAAATGTTAAGACTGATGATTTCATAATTTCTTTTAAAACTTCAACTTTGTTACGCCACCAGTGTATTTTGTGATATTACGGTATAGCAAACTGTATCCCATCCATTCTTTTCACTTAATCACTTTTATAAAGCTAAATAAAAAAACTTTTTTGTGTATTAAATTTTTTGTGCTTCTTTAATATACATTTTTGTTTGAATGCATATGTTAGTGTGTTTGTTGTATTCATATCGATATACGAATTATGATTTTTGTATCTTTTTTTTATTATCTACTCTTTCTGTTTTTGCTTTTTTGAGCAAATATATTCTGCTGATTAGAATATGTTTTTTTTTTACAGCTTGATGTGAAAAGTGCATTTTTCCAGTGATATCTATTACTTAAGGCAATCATATTATTAGCGTAATTTTAGCTTGAGTGTATTTCGTTTTCCTGTGTTTTATTTGTATTTAGTTCCTAATTCTGACTTATGTATCGATCAGCCTTAGTTATAACGATTCAGAAGGAGTTGCTTCGTCATATGAATTATTGATGTAGTTTATTTTGGAGTTCCCATGATTTCTCTAAAGGAAATGCTTGTATTAAAACAAAATTATTGTAAGTATTGTTTGTTTGCAATAAAAATATACTTGTGGGACATTTTTATAATGTAATGTAATCAGGCTTCTTTGAATAAATATTTTACAAAAAAAGCTTCTCTTTTTTATTTATATTTCTGAATGAAATAGATCCTGGATGAATTATTCTTCATTTACAAAAAATGATTGGAATGGTATATTGAAGAAACCAACCATACATATTTATATGTACATGGTTATATATGTATGTATTTGTACAGAGATGCCCAATTTTACTTAGGAATTTCAAGTATAAACTGTGATAAAACGAATTTTATTTATTTATCAATCTATTCGAATTAAATGTGTTATTTTTATAATTTTTCTCAAATATTTTTGGAATAAAAAGTATGAAAAATATTTCTATTCAAATGATAAAAAGTACAAATATGAAACTTGCTGTATAGTACAATTGTATATGATGCACTTTAGATTAGTTTTCTCTTTTAAAAAATACTACCAAAAGCATAAAATTGATAAGGAAAATAATCGCCAAATGAAAAAAAATCTTAATAAAATAAAGCAAATCGTATTAGGAATAGAGAAATCAAATATATTACCCATAAGTCTGTTTTTAGTTTCCGAATTTGGCTTAACAAAGCCATTTTAGATAATATAATTTTACAAACAAATGGAAGATAGCTTTTTTTAGCAGAAACATATCTTTTTTAAGTTTCGACATAAATTTCATACAAATATAATTGCTTTGTGTTTAAAAACACAGAGATTCGTTGGAAAATTCTATTCATAAATACGAAATTGAATCTTAGAAAGTTTTTGTTTCTTTTGAAATCGTATGCAAGAATGAAAGAAACAGAGCATTTTATTTATTCACGATTTAATGACAAAATTTGTTAAATGAAATTATGTAAACATTTTTGTTTATTTATTAAAAAACAAAGTATTTACTCATAAATAAATATTTTGGAATTTTATTTTAGTATATAAAATTTCTGTTTAATTTTTTTTATCGTTAATAAAGATTTTGAAGGAATCTAAACTTGCATGCAAACTTATAGGAACCTTTTTTAATGATTATACGTTCTATTTTTTAAAAATAATATAGTAAAATTAAAGATTCTTTATTAGTCCTTATTGTCTTAGTATTATTTAAAACTATGCGTCTCTCACAGTTTTTTACCTAAAGTAACAAGTAAAGGACTGAAAAAATTTGTATTAAAATTGATTTTATTGGATGCAAAATTAAATTAAAATTAAAATAATCAGTGATGATAGTATTGAGTCTACTGTACAAATTATGCAAACCAGATCCACATATTTAATGACACTCAAATAAACTTTTTTGATTTTCATTCGATTTTTTTTTGGGGGGGGGGAGCTTTCCGTTTATTTTTTGGATACTTATGCTTAAATCATATTCCGAATCAATACCCCAATTGGAAATCGAATTGCCAACTGTTAAACTGAAAGCAAAAATTCCAACAACTCAACTAAACTGAACTTTTCTTGGTCCATAACTTGAAAACTGCCCTACTTCATCGGTATGTTCCATTAAATTAAAAAATGTATGCTCCATTAAATTAAAGTTTTTAAAAACAATTTTATTACCCAATGGGGATGACCTTGCTTTTCCATTTGGAATATTTTTAATTTGAATTCCGGTCAGTATTTCATTATCGAGGAATATTAATGGGATTTAAAATTGTACTTTAATATTTTCTAAAATTTGCTTTGCATATACGCCATTTGATTAAAGAAATGAACAAATTGTAATACAATCTTTTTTTTTTCAAAATTAACATTTTTCTAAAAAAAAATTTAATTAAAAAAATGCATGACACTCTTTTTTAAAATTTCCAAATAATCACAAAAGATTTTTTTGAAAAAAAAAAATACTGCTTAATAAATTCTCTTTTTCGGAAAACTTCTCTCTGAGGAGCTCTTAATTTATTCATTTATATTAAAAAACATTTTAATGGTTTATAGTATTCTAGATTTAATGCGAGAAACGTTTTTACTTTACAAAAATAAAGTTACATTATTGAATCCTACTAATAAATCCCTGCATTGGAAATAGCATGTTTGATATCATTAATTTCTCTACAAAATCAAATAACTCACAGTTTGAGCGATGATAACAATTTTCTTTTATTCATAGGATTCCGAAACAAATTCAAAAATTTAATGAAATCACACTGCTTCTTCAGTAAGAAAAAATTTAGGACAGTCAATGTAAGACAGCTAAATCTCTTATAAAATTTTCCAAATACCTTCCAAAAAGAAATTTGATACTTTAGTATCTCTACAGAGAAGAGACATAATAGATGACGTAAGAAAAATCAAAACTCATTCATCTGGAATTCTTATTACATGTTTGTAATAAAATAAGAACTAAAAACGTTACTAAGATATTTTTTAAAGTTTAAATAAATTCATAAAGCTATCGTGGGTGTGCTCTGGTATGCTGCCCAGAGTTAGGCGGAAGTGGCCGTTGGGCAATCTTCGTAATTTAGAGGCAGGGACTAGGCAAAAGACCTTCCAAAACTGTCACCTCCAGAGGTATAAATTCTCTTTCAAGATATTTCAATCAGGACCTATAAAGAGCCAGAGACACTCTTAGTGAACACGGTGCATCTCTGGTTAAGCCGCGATTCGAAGTCACTTCCTTCTGATAGTAAAAACGATGCTCTATCAATCAGGCCACCTCTGCCCGGAAAAGAAATGGTAAAGGACTTATAAAGTGCCCAAGACACTCTTAATGAACACGATACATCTCCTGGTTAAGCCGCGATTCGAAGTCACTTCCTTTTGATAGTAAAAACGATGCTCTATCAATCAGGCCAGCTCTGCTAGACAAAGAAATGGTACAAAAATGCCTGATCTTTTAAGAGAAATAAGTAGTGTATAAATATTTATAAACATAATCAGTGGATACCTTTTATTTTCTTCTGAAACCATCTAGCTATCTTGAAGTTATCTCTAGTAAAGCCTCTAATAAATCTTGAAGACATCCACTTAGCCATGTTATTGAGTAAATAATATTTATAACAGTTAGCCAACATTTGTCACCATCTCTTGTCATTGAAGAGATTAAATATTGCAAACCTCTTGAATTGTCAAATGTTAGATTGTACTAATTTCCTTTATACTATTCAGTTATCGTACATATCTGATATCTTCATATTGGACGGGCAATTATATGCTGTTATTTCAATTATACAAATATGCTATTTAAATTTTTTTATTATTATTCTAGTTCAGTTCTATTGGCAACATTTCTTCATCGCCAAAAAAAATCAAAATTTGGAATCATGGGTTGTACGGCACCTATGTCATATATATATATATATATATATATATATATATATATATATATATATATATATATATATATATATATATATATATATATATATATATATATATAGTAATTGAAATGTATTAATTATGATATTAAATTCTCCCACTGAATTTTGATCAATAACTGAATTCAGATCACTTGTAACCCGGAAAACATTCGCGCCGATCTTTTTTTACATCATTATAACTGAGAGAAGTAAAATACTAAAATTACTCTAACACTGCTTCATTTGCTTATTATTTCATTCATTTAAAAAAATCCATCAGATTGCTAATGAGAAACACTAATTACATGAGATAGTTTTTTTTTAGTAATTTTAAGTACATCATAAATTTAATTAATATATAAATATTGATGTAAATGATATTACAAATTTTGGTTTTATCACATTTACATTTTCAAAACTATCTACTTTTAACCGAAGCTTTTTACCTTTCATTTGAAATGTTTCGAACCACTACAAGGTGTTATAGTTCAATTTAAGAAAGACTGCTACAGAAGAAAAATACTAAAATCTCTAGAAAGAAAAATACTACTATCATAAGAAAGTAGTACTTATGTAAAATTGAATCTGAGAAAAAGTGCTTGCTAGCATCATGATTTATTGCCATGTTGGAAGATAATTCTTTGATAAACTTATACCTGTATGAATTATAAATATACAATCAGTGAAAAATGTTTCTTGAGATTTCTTATAGTTGACAGCGTTTCTCATTTCAAATTAAAAGTAGAGACATTAAATTTTTATCTCGTTAATTTGAATTAAAAAAAAACGATTGCATTATTTTATGTGTAATGATCATTCAGCAAATATGTACTATTTGCCTCTAGATTTTACTATTTTCATGTGCTAAATTTTTAAATGTATCATTAATTTATTCATTGCTAATTGAAAACCATTGTTGAAATAATATCTGCCATTAAAAATATTTTATCAATATTTCATATTAACTAATATTCCCTAATAACATCAATATTTAATCAAATGTGTTCGAAATATTCATGTAAATTTATTTTGTGAAATATTTTTAACACAAAAACACAGTATAATTCTAAATAATATATAGAAACGAATCTATCTCCATTTTAAAAGACAACATATTTAACTTAATCGAGAATAGTAAAGTATGAATATCACTTGGCAGGATACGAATTTCTCAAACGATATTTATACGATTGCCACAATATTATGAAACTGTTCAAAAGTCTTCCGTTTTTTCGCCATTTACGCTTTGCAGCAACCGTGAGAAAGTTTGCCAACCTATAAATGGGAAAGGGGCGGAGTTGATTTCGTAGCGTATCTAAATATTGGCGCTCTTTGAGAAAATATTTCTCGATTAAAAACCGCGTCAGAAGCTATGAGACGGGCAACAGGCTGAGTTTTTTTTTTTTAATTTTATCATGAAATCTGAACAAAGAGATCTTCTCTTGTGTATTTCCTGTGTGAAAAGTACTTTTAATATTTTATTCTGAAAATCTCACATTTCTTATAAGATAACTCAAATTTTATAAGCAACACATATGGCTGTTTAATAAGATGAAATGTAAATAAAACGCTATTGGAATATAACTAATATTTTTCATTCTAAGCATTTTGGGAAAAAGTTAAGCGAGAAATCATCTCTACTGAATAATATGCTATTATTGTTTTAAATTTTGATTTTCAAAACAATGGATATTGCCACAAAATACACTAAATTCAAATGCTGGTATCTGAGGAAAGTCAAAACAGGATTTAAGCTAATTATAAAAAAGCTTTCATTTAATATAAGTGGTTCAATATGAAATAGTCTACTGAAAAGATAAGACTTGATCATAGTAATCGCGTTTTTCATTGGGGCAAACGTTAATGGTCTTAAAAGACTAGACTTAGTCAAACACTTTGATGTTCACATAAAGACAAAAAAAAGTGCAAAAAACGAAGATGAAACATGTTCTACTTTTGATACTTTTAAGACTGAATTTTCATAATATTTGTAGGAGTAAAAATTAAAAAAAATACTTAATATAAGCAGATAATGCTGTTAGAATGAGTAAAATTTAATTCCGTTGTAAAGATCCTCTCAAATATTTTGGAGATTACTCGTGATATAATAATCGTCGCTTAGTTTTCTAGGATAATGGAATTTTTTACGACCTTATAGAAAAAGAGCCATTTTCTGTATCTAGGCAATTTATATAATTTGAGTCAGCTACGGTCTACATCATAGGTTCCCAAAGTGGTCCAGGTGGACCCCCAGGGGTCCATAGGAGACTACATGGGGGTCCACCTCGATGTGAAAAGTAAGCAGGAGCTCACAAGTTGTAAGTTGGGTCCATGAAAAATTTTCTGGTTCTCATAACAAACAACAAATATTTTGGCTTGGATTTACCTATCAACGTAGGTAGATAGCATCCTTCACTAGGTATATTCTCAAAAATATTCGAGATTCAGTTCAAGCACAGAATTGAATAGAACTATATATAATAAAACAAGTGTACACCACATGTCCAGACTTGCAAAGTGCCGCCCGTATAATGTCTCATTAAAAGTATGGCTATATTTTATTGTTGATTTACATTCAGAGTTCATTGTTGATTCTTTGTAAATTGTTTGTAATAATGTTTATAATTTTGTATAACCACAAGTATTATTTTAATAAATAGGACACAAGAAAATGTGCTACTTTTTTCTTAACACCCCCAATTTAAGGTGATATTTTTTAGGAGTTTTGGGAATACAGTAGAAATGAAGCAGCAGGGGGTCTACCGAAAATAGTAAAACTTTAAAAGTGGTCCACGAGAAAAAAAAGTTTGGGAACCCATGGTCTACATGAACAAGCTTTATAAAGTAAATATCAGAAAGATTGATAATTATGTGCTAACAATGCACTCAAATATAAATATCAGTAAAAGGATAACTATAGATATTTATCCTGGGGAAACGTTTTATTGATGTAACCAATTATCTATTTATAAGCGTGCCTACTGATTATATTAAATGTTTTTGACAAACTTATGAGATAAAATGATTTTTATGAGAGAAGTTGATTAAGTTTATAAGCCTGTATAAATGAAAATTGTACTTTTTGGTACAATGACTAGTGAAAAAATAGATTCTAACACTGAGATTGTTGCTTGCTATCCACTTAATGGTATGAAGCTATCATTCTACCTGAGCAGAGATACACAACTCTGCACCAAGGAGTTTTGCCATTCGTATGTATAATAAAATACATTAGGATCGAGGTTTTATTTAAAGGGTAATAATTATTCGTTAAGACATTCAAGTAGCATAGCTAGCTATAAAGAAATACACTTTAATATGTATTGCAATTTGGGAATATACTATCCTTCTCGGTATAAATTAGTTAGCAGTAATTCTCTCATCTTAATGAGAGTGCCTAGCTATTGTGATATCCCTAATAGTGAGTTAGTTGTTGAGACATGATTTGAGCTGACTTGAGCGAATTAGCAACTCCTTTTACTGAGGCTGAGCCCTGAGTATTTGAACGAAATTTATCAGTAACTTTATATCTCCAGAAAATAACAAGTCTTGAAATGATGTAATACCACTTATTTAATACAAGCAAGACTGTTAAATAGTAAATGTTCTATGAAAAATACAGACAGCTGTTGAATCTTCGAAAGAATCGTTTAAAGAACAGTAAGACTACTCAAGGCCATTGTACCTATAAATTACTTCTCTTTTTCATTTGACTAATAGATCTTTTTATCAATAGGAATAATCTAAGCGTAGAGGAAACCTCATGAGACACATCTTTTGCCAATTGGAAAATGTTTTGCGCCCAAATTTGAATACCTGGGTTAACGTATAATTGAACCTTGAATAGTGCAGGATATTCTTTTTAAATATTTCTTGAATTTTTTGTCTCACGTACTAATCTATCCAAATAAGGAGTTTGTCTTTCTATTTTGAGACATAACATATCTTTAGTCACTACGTGTGGTGCATAGTGCAGTTACGCACCATGCACCAAACGTATGCACCAGCTAGTTCTAGAGTTAAAGCTACTTCCAGAGAGCTCTCTTTTTTTAAATCTAAGTTTAAATTTATGATGTTGATAATATCGTCTTTGGTCAAGAGAGAGAGATTTCTTTTTAAGCAACTTCCTATTTTGACTTCCATTGATAATGCGATATGGTCAGTATGTGATATTCATCATGATGTGAGTGAGACCGTTTCCTTGAAATAAACCATGCTAGCTCTGATTTAGAGCCAAAATGTGTTACACAGATGAATGGTCGGCACATAAGAAGTTTTTAAATAAATACAAGAGGATAGATAAGCTTTCAAACTGCGTTTTAGAATGAATCTTCAACGTAATTTTTTTAACATAATTTCTTCGTAATTTCTGAAATATTAATGTTTATATATTTCAGAATTTTTTAATAAATGAGTTAACTTCTAAGCTGAAAAAAACTAATAGAAAATATTAAAATTCTGTCAATGACTACTTTTTTTTCTGGAATCACTATTTTCCAGAGCTTTTTTTATTCTTTTTCCTTATCATGCTTGTAATTGTAATCAACTTGTGTCTCTGAATTCTTTCCACTATCAGAAGAAGTTCTTTGGCTTTGTTTTTAGTACTTCTAATTTTAATAAAGCCCGGTGGTTTAGTGGTAGCGTTTCACGCTCACTATGCCCAGATCCGAGATTCGATCCCCAGATTGGGCAAGGTCGACTCAGCCTTTCATCCCTTCAGTGGGTCGATAAACTGAGTACCAAGCATGTGCTCGGGAACTGGGGGTTTCGCATTAGGCTGACCACCTAATCGGGACACATGCTTCGCACCTCAAGGCCTCTCGGTCACGAGAACAGAGATAGGCACTGTAGGCCTTGTGTGGCTTACGTGGGCTGTCGTACCACAAAGTTCCATTCAAATTTAATATAATAGTAAAAAAAATTCATTTAACACTCAAATTACATTGAAGATTCATAATTTGACTTTGCTCTTGAAGGGCTTCCGAAACTTTTGAAGTAGCGTGTCTGATTAGAGTATTAACAATAAATGATTATGAAGAACCAAATTAATTTTTTTCTACAGTTTCAGTTCTTTCTGCAATTTTTATATATACCTAATAACATAAACGTATATTTTCTTACTTTGGCTGTCGCAATTTTCTTATGTAATGCAACTTTAAGAGAAATTGGGATTTTAAAGATTTATAAATAGTCGCTGATGGAGAAATTGAACAGAACGAGTGTAGAGGAATGGAATTTTCTAGATGGAAAGGAGAAAAAAAATTGGAAGTTTTTCTAACATCAATTAAACTACAACTTTATTTTTCTGATAAAAAAAAAAACTCGGAAGCAGTGTACAATATTTTTTGTTATCAAACTCGATGAAGCATTCAATGCCAAATGTGATTAAAGCTCTTATTTTTCCTTCCCAAAAAAAATCAAACTTCATTGCTCTGTAAGCATTTCAATCAAATTTCACACTAGTATGACTAATGATTCTAATATCATTGCGACATAAAACCATAATTTTGACAATTATTATCTTATACATTCAAAGACAAATTAAATTTACATTTCTTAAAAATATATTATTTAGAAACTTAGCTAATAATCCTAACTAATAATTTGAATTTCAAATTATTCAACTCACAAACAACAAAATTGCATTTTTTTAATATCATAACACACTAAATAATCTTATCTTTTATTTATTTATTTATTATAACTAGCCGAATCAATTTCAAGACTCTTACTACTCCAACTAAGCATTTGCTTAGAAAATCTTTCGAAGAGACTGAGAAAGCTTGCATTGGACTGAAAGATTTGTTAAACATAAAACAAACACTGTCATATTAACATTTGCTTTATGGAATTAGAATTAGTTTATAGAAAAAAAGGAAAGCATTTCTTAAAAAATAAATCAGGTGTCCAGTTAAAGACAATGAGTGTTTCATTATAAAAAAATGAGTATTTCTCATTGCAATATTTTAGTTTGTGCATATTCAATTTGAAATTTTGACGAAAGTTTGGCAATATGTTTATTAAAGATTTTATCATTCCTTGTAACTAAAAGCTATATATCCATATGTACAAAGAAAACATTCGTAACTTAAAATTTTATTTTTTACGCTAGCTTAACAAAAATTTATTTTTTGCAATAAAATAAACACTTTAGCCAGCCTTATGTTTGCATTTTAAAATAAGTGCATTCATTGATTTAAATACAGATAGATTACTTTTTGAGATATAGAGCCAAAGGTTTAAATTTTATAATCGCGCTTATTTCTAAGTCCGGTGTGCCATTGAGCATAAAGTAGAAAAGAAACTCAACCCTTTCCCGGATTAGTCTTTTCGTTAAAAGAGATTTATTTACTTAAGTGATATGAAATATTTGAATAAAAATATTTTTATTGATATCGTGACTAATCATAATTGAATAGTTATTTACACTACAGACATCAAACTCAAATTCTGTATTACAATTTTTTTGAAATTCATGCTACATTAACATAATTATTTACTTACAAAATGCATGTACAAAAGGCAAATACAAGGCAAAAAGCAGAAATGCACCAACCATCTCTCATTGTTCTACTGATGTTAAGGGAAAACCCGGAACTTCTCGGAAATGGAACTTTTTACTCTACCACAAAGCGAACGCTTCTAAACATCAATACATTTTTCTTTACAAATGATAATAAAATATCATACTGTCTAATAAATTTTTTCTTTCGAAAAATCTGATAATAAAACTTTGTTATAACTTACGCAATATTAAAATATTATAAAATATGCTTACAATAGTGACTAATACCAGGGAGAAATCTCTTGTACATATTGTTTCATGTAATTTTTTCTGACAAATATTTTAATTCAATCTAAACACTCCAGAACAAAATAATTGGATGTGCCTTGTATGATAAAATTTCATTATAATGTACGACTCAAAGAAAATTACAAGATAAACTAGAACCAAACAATGATTTTAAAAAAAATATCTTAGTTATATCGCCAAAAAAAAAAAGACTAATTGTCTCGTTCAGCGACCATGACTAGAATTGCAAAAAGAAAAAATATTTGAAATTTCAAGGATGTTCTTATCGAGGCAGTTCGAAAACTGTCTGGCTTTAATCACCGAACAAAAAAATATATTCTCTGAAAAATAAAAAATATATAAATTAAGAATATTAACCGTTGATAAATTACCAGATATAAAAAAGATTTCAAATTTTAACCACTTTCTTTTCTATTTTATATGAATCAGAACAAATAGAAAAACCAAAAGCTTGTGAATAATGTTTATATATATATATATATATATATATATATATATATATATATATATATATATATATATATATATATATATATATATATATATATATATATATATATATATATATATATATAGTTAATAGTACATTTTATAAAATGCAATGAATATAATGAAAAATGCCAAATGGAGAATAGTACATTGAAAAGATTAAATGGAAAATAATACATAGAAAAAAATACATTGAAAAGAATTACATTGAAAATATTTGAATACTTGTGCTTTTTGTTCTATATCTAACTTTGCATCTATATATATATATATATATATATATATATATATATATATATATATATATATATATATATATATATATATATATATATAAAGCGGCACACCACAGACGTGAAATTTGCATGACAGGTAGGAGATGCTGTGATATGCAAATGATTAGATTTTCAGCGCATTCATACAAAGCAGGCGACAGTAGCGACATCTACAATGTGTATAAAACCAGAGATTTGACAGCAGTTTTCTCATACTCAATTTCCGTTTCAACGTTGTTTTCTGCAAAGAAAGTTGTTGTAATGCCTCGTGTAAGAAGAAGAAATGCCTATCAGCACGTGTCTGACTTTGATCGAGGAAGGATTATAGCCTACCGGGATTGCTGTCTATCGTACTGCAATATTGCTGCTCGCGTCGGTCGAGACCCCATGACTGTTAGCAGAATATGGAATCGATTGGTTCAGGACAATCATACGGAACGTCATGCAGGATCTCTACGACCCTCCATCACTAACAGCAGAGAAGACAGACATCTTATCCGCATGGTCACAAGGGATCGTACAGCCACGTCACGAACTCTGAGTCGAGAAATGGATTCATTTACAAGGCAACAAGTTTCTGCTCGAACAGTTCGATGACGTTTGCAGCAGTATGGATTATCTGAACTGCGACCATGGCTTCGGCTACCATTGACGCTGCGTCACAGACAGGAACGCCTTCAATGATGTAAACAGCGACGAACCTGGACGTGGGAATGGCATCACGTCATCTTTACAGATGAATCTCGGTTCTGTATACAGGACCGTGATGGCCGCATCCGTGATTGGAGGCATCGTGGAGAACGCGCATTGCCAGCTTGCATTGGACATCGCCATACTGGCCCATCTGCTGGAGTGATGGTATGGGGTGCCATTAGATATACGTCTCGATCACCTCTTGTTATTCGATCACCTCTCGGTACTTTGAATAGCAACCGTTACATTTCCGATGTGTTAAGGCCTGTGGCTCTGCCCTATCTTCGAGGCCTCCCTAATGCTTTGTTTCAACAGCATAATGCACGACCGCATGTTGCCCGTACTGTTCTGAACTTCCTTGATACAGAACAGGTTCGACTGTTACCCTGTCCAGCACGTTCTCCTGATCTGTCACCAATTGAGAACATGTGGTCAGTGGTTGCCGAGCGATTGGCACGCCATCACTCACCATCCACTACTGTCGATGAACTGTGGCATAGTGTTGAAGCTGCATGGACTGAGATCCCCGTACATGCCATAGAATCTCTGTTTGACTCCATGCCTAGGCGGATAAATGCTGTTATTGCAGCCAGAGGTGGCTTCTCTGGGTACTGATATCTCAAGATCTATACAACCTAATTTCCTGTAAATCTAATCACTTGTTCTTTCCACTATAATGTATGTGTCCAATAAATATCGTTCTGTTATTTGCATTCCTTCTTGGTGTAACAATTTTAATGGCCAGTAGTGTATATATATCTATCCTAAGCTCAGCAAAGTGAAGCATCATTTGCCGCGGGTTGTTATTGGAAGGGTGTCCACGCCGTACTCTCCTTCACTGGGTTGCTGGAGCTCCGTGGGTTGGGGACGTGTCCCCGATAATATGTGACGTCCAAAGTCTTTCCGCTGGTGTGGCGTGAATATGGAGAGGAGGGTTCCAACTCAGGTGTGACCTCTTCACCTGACCGGGGTTCAAAATTACGAGATACCTGGTGATAGAAGAGTATTCCAAACCCGTTAACCTAATGGTACATTCCGGGGCTCGCATTCACTATATATATATATATATATATATATATATATATATATATATATATATATATATATATATATATATATGGCATGTTTTGTATCACTTTCTTCACAAAAGTTAGTTCCACATGGAAAATATTTTACACAATTTAAAATAGCTCTTTCCATAATTACAAGTGTATCCTAGTTTGGGTCCATCATGACCTAGTAGTAAAACACCTCTCTTCCGAGCGAAGATTCCGGGTTCGATCCCAACGACTGTTAAACAACGAAAGAGGGCATCTGTCGGGATGGGTTATTGGGAATTTTCCCATTGTGTGTGTCTCCCCTGACGACACGTAAATACAGCCTCCTACCTTTGAAAAGTTCTCCAGGAAGGCAATTACGCGGTGAAGGTCATACAACAGTCTAAGGTCATTAGGTAATTCACGGAGTTTACTCAAAAGTATAAAGTAAATCCACCTTCGCAGAGCTGGACATTGAATGTTAATCCTTAATTCAAAAGCGGTTTCCATTTGTAAAATAATCTAATTTGTGTCTAATATGTGTAAAGCATTTTTTTTATTTTAAATAAATTTATTTTAAATATTTTTTTAAATATTTTTATTTTAAATAATTATTTTAAATAAAATTTACTTTAAATATTTTTTAAATATATAGTATGATAGATAAGACTGTTATATTAAAATTATATAACATATTCAAATGTCTTGTAATAATCCCATCAATAATTAAATGAAGAATGAATGATTAAATCTCATTTCAGAAACAAATTACGTTGTTGCTAAGAAAAAAAAAACCCAATTTATTTCGTACATTTCTTGCGAGTAACGATATAAACAATTTGAAATAAAAAGAATTAGACTTTGGAAATGCAAATCTGAACATTAAAGATAAACTGAATCCAAACTATGAGATTTCTCTTTTTAATTTTCAATCGGACAATCACATCACCTTTGAAATTTCGAAAAACATTTTACCAACTACAGTAAAAAAGTTTCAAATAAAAGTACCGGGATGTATAAATAATAGAAATATTAATAAAACACATTATAATTATAGCTTATTTACAACGTTTTAAAATTATTTTAAATGCAACTCTAGCTTCAAATTGCTTCCTATGAAATAGAATATTTTAACAACACATTTTTGTAAATCTTTGTATTCTATTAGCGTTTCAACGGGAAAATTTCTTTCAGTGGAATTTACACAGAAGAAGTCATTCACGATATAAATAATAAATCGGATTCCATCCTATGTTAATATATAGGGAAATGAATTGACCGATACTTTTGCAAAGAAGGGACTAGTACATCCTGTTTTATTCACCTCAGAGCTCACATATTTCTCGAGGCAAAATGCCCAAAATAAATGGTTAATACCTCCGCCTCACAATCGATATAAAGGCAAAAGATCTGGACAGTCCCTATCTCTCCCTTGTGACAGGCAAACCAACACATAATTGTCTCGACTTCCCAATGGGCACTTGAAAGGTCTCACATATTCTGGGGTTACCTCTTTGCCCTAAATGCCGGCAGGAACAGGCATCCACCTCAACACATATTGGAAACAAGGGTCGTATTTTGCTCCCATTGGTGCACAACCTTTTTGAGGGATCAATTTGAAGACCGCAAAAACCAAAGTTCTTAGATGGGAAAAACAAGGTGTATGAACTTGGCTCAACACTCCTGGTCAAACCCACGCTAAAAGTATGATCTGTGGATCATCAGCGAGGATTACCTCTAAAATTCTAAGATGCTCTAGGCAGAAGATACATTTAATCGTAGGCTTCATAACTGGGCACAACTATTTCAGAAAACACCTCCATAAAATGGGACTGTTTCAGCAAGACCCTATCTGCAGGAAATGTCATAAGCAAGAGGAAACGGCCAAGCGTATCATTTACGAATGCGAGGCCTTTGCCCTCTCCAGAGATTAACTTTTTTAGGCATCATCCGTATTAGAGAGTTACACCTAGACTCCATTAAAGGGTTATCGGACTTTATTAATGAAATGGGTGACCCGAGCAACTGGAACTAGGAAACATTGGGTTTGGAGTTAATAGAACAAAATGCTGATAAAATCAGAGGTGCCTAATGACATACAAACCCAACTCTAAGAAGAAGACGAACACATATTGGACTGGACATGGAGGATATCCACAATTGTCCACTTCATGTATCGGATTTCATTCAAGCCAACAATTTCAATTATCTGGTCTGACTCCTTCAAACCAGATGAGGGATAAGAAACAACAATATAAATTATAAACAGGTTTCTTATATTGGATATAATTAAATCTCTTCCAAACATAAACTAAATAAAAATAAATATTAATGTAATATTATTATATTGAATAATATTATTGAATATATTAGTAATATTGTTATATTGAAGCCCGGAGGCTTAGTGGTAGTGTTTCACGCTTCCAAGGCGCAGGTCTGAAGTTCAATCCTCGGTCTAAGCAAGGTCGACGCAGCCTCTCATCACCTTCTGTGGGTCGATAAACTGAGTACCAAACATGCTTGGGAACTAAACATAGAGGGATTTCGCGTTAGGTGGACTACCTTATCGGGACATATGTTCTTCGCACCCCAGAGCCTTTCGGTCAGGAAAATAGAGTTGGGCACTGTGGGCCTTGGCCCACATGGGCTGTCGTGCCACAGAGTTTTATCATATAATAATAAAGCTCCATTTGTGCATCAAATGTATTGCATTATCAAAATTATAAAGATATTTACTGACTCAAGTTATTTTGTTATCTTCATGTTATTTTGATTGTTAGATAAAATTCTCATTCCTTCGTATAAAATGTTCTTTTATCAGTGTATTTCCCAGTCTTATAAATTTAATCATCCAAATAAACTACACGATAAAATTACTTTTTTTATTATTTAGGAATAGAATAAAAAAAATTGTGAACTATGCTTTACATTATAAAAGTTGTAATAACTTGGAAAATCACAAATTGAAAACATTTTTATCTATCGATAATTTATATACATATCCGAAAAGGTATTCTCTAGAAGTTATGCAATAAATTCCCCTTAACCTTATCATCAGTGAGTAACTGACTTGATTCTTAACACTGCATTTAGTAGATAACTTTTACAGATGAATGGTATAGTAAGGATTTAAGAACATTCACAGCATGTTACCTTCCATGCTGTGAGTATATTAAAGAGGAGGAGTTTCTCTAAAGGGGCGTATTCATGTGTCAGAAGAAAGGAATCTGGGGAAACTCCCAAACCTTTTTGTTCAATCCCAAACACGTTTGAATACTCTCTCTCAAACAGAAATTTTAGCAAAAGTGCAATAATTCTCTTTCCTAGTGCAAATAAGGCTAGAATCGAATTCGAGAAATTCACTTCAAAAAACGAGATTCTTCTGTTAGGTGACGGTGAATACTGGCTCGCCCTATTTGATAGAATACAAAAACCATTAACGAGTTAAAACAAACAAAAAAATTTGGCGTAGAACATTTTGTGTACTAAAAATCCATTTAGTTCAAAATTTATCAAAATAAAATAATTCGATATTTAGCTTAAAATTTAAGTAAATCAGATTTATTTATTTATTTTTACTACTCAGGATATTAAGTACAATCAGGCATCAAATAGCTTTGGGTGTATACCATTAACAAAATCCAGATTCCTATCTCATAATTGAAGTACATCTAGTATTTCATTGGAATTGTAAGGATTATAAGAGAAAAGCATTTAAAATGTTTTTATTAACAAAGTTAAAATTAAAAAAGAAAACTATTGAGGAGAATTTAGAGAATGTTTATAAATTTTCTATTTTAGGGACAAAGTGAAAGAACCATGCACTTTTCATTTCATATGTTTTTAAAGGAATTTAAATATTTCGATAAGAAAAATGGTATTATTTTTCAGTGCAGGAGCTACATTATTTATAAGAGGAGCCAAAGAAATATTTTTAGTTTCCAACAATTCACTGAAATAAATGTAACCAAACATTTAGTTTTTCAAATAAATTTATGTGACAAGAAAATACTTATTCCATGAAAACTGAAAAATTCATGTTCAAGAAAAATAACATGCATAATGATGATAATTCAGTTTTTTAACCGAAAACAAAAATTTATTTCATTCAAATTTTTAGATAATTTTGTAGTGCTGCCATCTACTGAACACTATTGTAAGTATCTTTACATTTTCATTTTTAATTTCAAATTTGCTTACACAATTTAAGCAGAGCTAAAATATTTTAAAAATTGAAAATATTTACTTTCTATTGCTAAGTTGTGCTTTTTCCTTCCTTCTAAATAAAATTATAAAAGGTTTTACCAATCATCTTCTAGTGTCAGCAAATACTTAAGTTTCAAAGGCAACTAATAAGCTTCCAAATAAATAGCAAGAAAATGTGATAAGAGTCATGTACAGCGTTAATTGATGAGAAAACTCTAAATTACTAATACATAATTGATTTATTCAAGAATAAAATCACCTAATGTTTCACATTTAGTTAAACTGTATCTATTTGAATTATTGAACTCTCACTGAATTTCGTTCAATAACTTTCCTAATGAACAAAATTAACCATTTACAGAGTTCCTTCATAATCCAGTCAAATGCAAACGATTGTTTTTTCAGAAATGTGTCCAATATAAATCATAAATTATATATTTATACCACACTAAAAGGATTAAAGTAATAATACGGTCCATATAATTAAAGTACCTTTTAATTTGATTTTAAAATGCATTGCAAAGAATTATACAGTGAAAATTTAATCCGCAACATACACTTACAAATTACATTTTTAGAAATTTACTTTCATGCAAATCTCTTTTTAATTTCAAAGCCAACTTTCAAAATCTCGGAGACAAATCCAATCAAAAACTAATATTATGGTTATCTTTCTATTTTCTACATTTGTACATTCAATTTCTCCTATTTATAATAATTATGAGAACAAACTAACTGATTGTAGTTTCTGTTGATTCTATTATAATTTTTTATTGACATTTGACAGAAAACTTTAGATTCGTTTTCGTTTTCCATTGGTTTGAATTCCAGTATCCGAATAAATTGGTATTTCTTTTCATCCTATAAGAGAATGCTTGTAAGTTTACTTTTATAATAGAATATCACAAAAAATTCTTCTTTAAATTCCAGTACTTAAAAGCAAAATAAAACCATATAAAATATCAGCCAATTCCTTCTTTGATTTTAAATTATTCTTCTCAACTCCTATTGCTTAAACTGTCACGAATAATTTCATTTTTATTTGCACATGAGTGTGAGGTAAGATTTTTTAATAATTTATGTATATTTACAATTAATTAATTTTAAATGCTTTTGTTCATTTATATATTGAATTTACTGATTCATTTATTTACTGTTTTTTCTCTCTGAAAAAGTAATCCAAGCTCACATTTTTCAATTCTCAAAGAATATGATGTGTCTATCACAGCACTCTTACACCATCTTGAACCCTGATGACAAATAACATTTTTCTTCTAAATTTTTTTAATTTTTTATATTATTATTACTAATTTGCTTTTACATTAAATTTCAAGATAGGCATTTAATATATATATATATATATATATATATATATATATATATATATATATATATATATATATATATATATATATATATATATATATATATATATCAGAGATTGCTTATGGATTTTGTCATAAAATGCTGTTTCCTCAGGAATGTTTAATATGAGAAGTTCAGCTTTATATTACAGCTTTAACTTTAAAGTACGAGAATAAATTCTAAAATCAGCTTTTATTTGTAGTGCATTTTAATGCAACTTCATAATTTTTAATGCATAGAAGCATGAACTTAAAACATGCTTCGAAGAATGTGCCAATCATTTTCTATTCTTCGGTCTAGTAGTCATATTCCTTAATTACTGTGGCCGTGAACCAATACTACAAGTGACTTTTACAGAAAACAACTATTGCAATCTGGATTGCTTTGTGGCAATATTCCTTTCTGCAAGCGACGGAGACATAAGATCTTAGCTAGGCAAATATCGGCGAATGAAATGAGCACGATGCCTTGAAAGATCGGTGCTCGTTTTTGGAGATGTCACTTCTGATGGAATCTGGAGTGGTAAGTCATGATTAATATTTATCTGCAACGGATTCTTGGGGTCCGATATTGATGACTCTGAAAGTCTGAATGCAATCATGAATTCGATTCAGCTGTTCTGCAATTACATAATTCATTATTACCATCTAAAGCATAGGTTCCCAAAGTGGTCCATAGGAGATCACACGGGGGTCCACGTAGACATGAAAAAAAAACAGGAGTTCACAAGTTGTAAGTGGGTATCCACAAAATTTTTTTCTGGTTTTCATTATAAAGAACAGAAATTTTGACTTGGATTTACCTATCAACATAGGCAGGTAGCATCAAAAGGACACAAGAAAATATGCTATACGAGTATCTTCTTAAATAGAAAATATGTTCTTAACACCCCCAATTTAGGGTGGTATTTTTTGGGGTTTTGGGAATACAGTAGAAATGTATCAGCAGGGGGTCTATCGAAAATTGTAAAACTTTGAAAGTGGTCCACGAGAAAATAAAGTTTGGGAACCCCTGATCTAAACTAATTTATGATCTCCACAGGACTATTTCATTACATTGCATTTTTTATTGTTTTCGGTATTATGTAAATTGAAAAAATATAACCCTAATTATTTTGATAATGTTTGACCTTGTGTGTAAAAAGTTAACATACAATATTAAATCAACAGGTAATCTTAATTTTTTTTTTTGAGAAATTTTTATTGGTTTTCCTTTTAAGTGATATTGCATCATATCTTGTCTTACTGAAATGGAAATTTCAAAGTTTGCTTAAATATACTGCGTTTCGAATTTCGTAGGCTATTCATTATTAAGTGATTTCTTGGCTTTTTGGGGGGTTTGGTTTGCTTGTCGCTCAACGGTCATTTTTTGCACACGAGGGCTAATTAGACCGGGGGCTTTTTGGGGGGATAAACCGGAAATAAGTAAAAAAAAATTTAAAAAATGCAGTCTTTTTCATACAGTACAGAATTTTAGCTGTCCATTTGATTGTTAATAAAAAGACAAATTAAAATGGTTTAAAAGTCTTAAATAGGAACCCAAAAAAGCATGAAAGAAAATATTGTTGCCGCTTATTTTAAACCTTGCTCCAAGATTTTAAGTGGTGTCTTATTTAGGTTTGATAAGGATCAAGTGTTGAGAAAATAATGAGATCGATAATTTGTTCCATGTGACAAATTGTGTGTTCCATTTTTTCCCCTTTAAATGAAATATATGATCTAAAAGAAACGTAGTTTCAGTTAAAACATGTTTAGTTTTGTTTTCGTTTCAACTCAAACTTTCTTATTCATCTGGTAGTACTAAGTATTAAATACTGTTAATGCATGAATATAATTTCTTTTTAATTTTATGTTTTAATTTAATTAAAATTTAGTATGTTATTAACTCTATTGGGATAGATAGATTATATACATTAGATAAACACTTCTTACTAAAATTTGGGTTTTGCTCTGGATTTGCACTTTCTTATATTAAATGTTAAAGAACTTTGTGTTTTATAATTTTGATTTTTAATTCATTATTTTACTTATATAGTTTATATGAAGCTACGAAGTAATTATTATTCTACAAGTTAAATGTTTTTGCTTTCTTATAACACAGTTTTGTGTTTTTCTACAATAGGTTATATTGCTTCGCTATCTTTATGGCTAAAATCGAAACGTTCATATTCTTTGTTTATATTACTACATCAGTTTATTAAAATGTGTCTTAAGATTTCACTTTGCTTTCTTAATATTATTGAAATTTTGACATTTCATTTCAAAACTACTTTTTTTCACATTTTTGAGTATTTCCTTTATAAATGGATTTTTTCAGTAATCGTGTTTTGAAAATATGTAATTTTATAATACTGGAAAATATCATGGCATTCTTTTATAATATTTTCGTATATTACATAATAATGTAAATTGAATTCCTTTATTTATAACCTTATCGTCAATAGTTTCGTAAATGCAATAAATGACAGTCCTGTGTTTGCAAATTAAATTGCTACAGTTTATATTATTGAGTTGCTTAATACGCCCATATTAATTTTTCTCTTTAGTAATCTACTTATTGAAGCCGGAATCATTATTAGTTTCAATCAAATCAAACATCGAGCAGTCACTCTTCTTCAGAATAATTCGGAAGTGATTACATCAATTTGTTATGATTGATAGGTAAAAAATACCGCCGAAAAGTTTCTGCTAAAAAATTATTAAAATATTGGTTTTCAATGTAGAAGCGGGTGCTTTTTGGTTAGGCAAAAAATTTGACGATAAAATTTCATTTCTGGTAATCCTGGTATTTTCAGTGCTTTAACTAACGTGGTTTTGGGGTTGTCCTTATGATATTTATATTTTGGCGTCTATCACGGCGTCAAAAAAATCAAGGGTACCCGTATATAAATTTTTACCAAATATTGATGCGGTATTTTTTTAATACTTTTGTACTCAACAGATGACAACATTAACATTCTTGTTATGAATATTGATCTGGCATTTCAGAAGAAAAATTAGATAGCGTATTCATACATTTATTTTAAAAAATTATACTTTTCTTCATAGAAAAATATAACTTTTCTCACCACTCTTATTTTTACCCTATCATGTCTTTATATACATCACTAATATTTAAAGAGATTTATATTTTTTCAGACCACTATTAAAATAGTTTTGGATAATACAATCTATCCGACATTGCGCCCATGTAGGTGTTTTCATTCTTCCCTGAGTCATTCAAGCAATTTATCACTTTCCCAAAGCCATTGGATATAGCGGTAGGTGAAAATAAATTCAAATATTTTCCCATTTTTATTGAATTTCTCTTAGTTTCAATTAAACTAAGAGAAATTCAATATTACCTTAAAAGTATTTCATATATATTGAGTTTAAAAGCATTTATACTAAATTATTTGATATATATAACTATATAAATTTGGCAAATAAAGTTAAGATATATATATTCATATGGCAAAAGAAAAAAAAAGGTGTTCATTTAAAAAATTGAAACGTCTACTAATATCACATAATTTCAATTCATAAAAATTATTTGAAAAAAAAAACATATATGTTCTTAAAATTATTTAGTATGAATTTTACGAAGGGGAGAAAAAACTAACATTCTTATAACGATGCTTCCTAGATGCGATGCATCAATTATTCTTCAAGTAATTTGTGCTGTATTATTCTTCCCACACATCTTTATCTTATACTTAATTTTTATCACATAATTGGATTAGATTATTAAAAGAAATTTAAGGCTGGTTTTTTTCAGTGTTTCTTATTTATCTTACATAGTAGCTGTCGATGATTTTAGAAAAATTTACTTCTCAATATTCCCTATATGCTAAAAAAATTATCAATATAGTTTCAGCTTAATTTATATTAATTTAAATCTAAAAATTTTAATCTCTTAATGATTCCACTTATTAACTACATGTTTGAAAATAATTAATGTGGATTTTGTTATGAAACGCTATTAAATGGAAACTTATCTTGTTATTTTTATTTAATTATTATAATTATTAATATTAATTAATAATTATTATATTTGAGAATAATTAATGTGAATTTTGCTATGAAGTACTATTAAATGGGGACTTATCTTGCTAGTTAATTTTATTTAATTTAGAATAATATTTAATAATAATAATATAAATTAAGCTGAAACTGTGGATTTTGTTATGAAACATTATTAAATAATGACTTATCTTGTTAGTTGTTTTTATTTAATGAGTATAATTATTAATATTAATTAATAATTATAATGTTTGAGAATAATTAATGTGAATTTTGCTATGAAGTACTATTAAATGGGGACTTATCTTGCTAGTTATATTTTATTTAATAGAAATAATATTTAATAATAATATAAATTAAGCTTAAACTGTGGATTTTGTTATGAAACACTATTAAAAGAGGATTTATCTTGCCAACTATTTTTATTTAATGAAAATAATTATTAATATTATTTGAGATTAACTTTCGTTTAGATTTCGTGATGAAGCGTTTGTTAAGAGGAATTTATCACCCTAGTCATTTTTTGATCTGTACGAATCAACCAAAAATCCGCATTATGATTTTATTACTCAAAGAATTTCCTGAATTCAATGAAATAAAATAAAAATTGAAATGAAATAAAATTTACTTATAACAGTGTAGTTTAAATAAATTGCATATTAAATTATCAAATTAGGAACTTTTTTGGGTATTACTAAATAATTATCTTATTGTTTAAAAATATTTTTTTATCTAATTTAGTAAGAATTTTATTGAGACTACTTTATTTTTTTTTTTCAAAATAGTATAGTTATGCTTCAAGAATTTTTTTAAATTTTTTTAAAAATCTTCATTTATTATATTTTTTATACAAAATATTTATTTAATTCCATTAAATACTAAGATTTTTCATTACTTTTTTTTTCCAAAAAATTTGGCATATTTTGAGTTTTATTTCTATAACTCTGTTTAACGAGGATTTAAGAAAAACATTAAAAAAATGTAGAATTCTTTCGAACATTTTTTCAGAAAATCTATTCTACTTGAATTTTTTCAAATGTTTCCGTCTGAAATTTTATTTTACTAGAATTCTTTTCAAAAATGTTTTCTTTCGGAAATTCTAATTCACTAAAACACTTTCAGACGTTTTCTTCTGGAATCCTTCGAAATGTAAATTAAATGCACTTTCTAATTATCTTGTTCTATCTTTTATCTAAATGAGGATTTATGCGGGATTCAGTTTAAATAAATGATACATAAAAAAGAATGAAATGACACTCTGCCATCTATGACAAAAAATGGAATTGACTAGTTGTTCCGAATGATGGATTATCAGGGTGTCAACATATTCAGGTGCTACTGTGAACATCATTGAAAAAAAAAACAGTAAAAGTAATCAATAATTTCTTACAGTTTTTGATATTGAACACTGTTTTATTGGTTGGACCACACATTGTGAGTCACAAGTTTGAAGATAATTTTAAATTACACATTGAATCTTTTGATTTATATTTACGATATTACTAAAATATAAAATCTCACTCTTCTGTATCACAGTTCAATTTTAAACTATGGGGGATAATTGTAATTACATTTCTATATTCTCCGCGAAATGCTATCGACGTGGAAATTTTTTTTGTTGCAAAATGTGAGCATATACTCACTGACTATATATGCAAATCTTTTTTTTTTAAATATGTTATTAAAAAACTTGATGTCAGACTTGAATTATTAGATTATGTCTTAGGCAGTATCAAAGCTTTTGATTTTTTTTATTATTGAAATGAAAAATTATTTCAAGAAGCAAACAATACGAAGAATAACTGATATCGCTTTATTTTAATTCAAAATGCATTTATTGAAATTTGTTGTGAATAAATAAATAAAATGATTAAATCAATTTCATGTTTATGATATCAACGTTCAAAATTCCAATGTTATTATTTGGAAAGAGATCAAAATTAATTACCTGGAGCTTGCATAAAATTCTACCCAATGTTAGATCATTTTGATTGAAATAATGTTTCCAAGGACATGAAATATATATAAAATTTATATTACATAAAAATTTTTTGAGAGGAGGGATAAGAAAATTTTTTTTAACTCATTGAATAAATTAGTTTAAATGAATTTTTTTATAATTACCTAAATAATAAACAGGCTTAGAAAATTTGAAAGTATTTTCGATATATAAACGCTTTTATTAGGTTTGCTGGTTGAAAGCTTCTCCTTTTTGGATGAGCTATAATTGAAAGAATTATATTAGAACTTCTTAGCAACTATACAAAGAGAATTTATCGGCTTAGAAAATATGAACCGTTCGAAAAGTAACAAATAACGAGTAATTTGTTCACTTCCTGACAAATTTTTATATTTCAAGAAACATATAAGTTATTATAAAATGTTGATAAGTTATAGAAAATTATAATTTGATTATTAATATACTATCAATACATGATTTCATATTTATTATAATATATATTTATACATAGAATAGTTTTGTATTGATTTTTAATTTTGATGCATTTAAATATTCATCAATCACACTATAGGATCATTATGCAGATTATTTAGTCTTTAAATGTGATAAAAGAGATGTCTTTAGCGATAAAAAAGTTAATTTTTTTACAAATGTGTTTTTGTTAGCTCTTTGTACTCCTTACAATTATATAAATTTATCAAAATATTATAAATGAAAATCAACTCTTAATTCGTGCTATCTCAAAGAATGGAACTGCCTTTGATTAACATTAGCTGGCATAGTTATTTTTGTACTCATAAAATTCTTATCAGGAATGAAATACTTGCGCCGATTCGATTAGGAATTTTGACTTTCGACCGCGCTGACTATGTGAATCAGGGACAACGACCCTTGATTTGAAAAGTCCTTGAAGAACCCAA
The DNA here is from genome assembly GCA_037975125.1 of Latrodectus hesperus. Classification (NCBI taxonomy): domain Eukaryota; kingdom Metazoa; phylum Arthropoda; class Arachnida; order Araneae; family Theridiidae; genus Latrodectus; species Latrodectus hesperus. The sequence goes on from CM075851.1 coordinate 120,705,078, forward strand.
GTGGACAAGCTACGGTTATAGCTGCAATTTTAAAAGGGAATTCCCCTTTCTTCTTCGCAGCAAAAAACAGTTATAAAGAATTCATTTTGGACATAGGACTGCGTGGTTTGAGATCCTTGAAATTCGGGAAGTAGATAGAATTATCAGTAAGTAATCGTACTGTTCTATTTTCGTTGTAGTGCATAATTTTGCTTATGTTGTTATTATTCAGATCTTAGTTTATTTCCGGATAGGGCAACCGGTCTTGTGTCTAGAACTGAACAATTTTAAATGTTCCATTTGACGTTAATGACAATCAAAATCAAAATACAATGATACACGAGAAAATAAATCTTGTGTATTTTTTATGAATGTTTTTTGTGATATTTTTTAAAAAGATTTGTGATATTTAAATTTTTTATTGCAAATTCGAAAATGTGTTATTTTTCTGTTAATGGGCTGAAGCTTGTCGTTGAATATTTTGCTAAAATCATCAAAAAGTTCTAAAATTATTATTGTTGTTTACCCGAATTATATGTTTTGCGAAGTTAATTTCTTCTGAAAATTTATCACGGATAAAATGGCCAACTGTTTGAAGATATTATTATGCTTCAAATTGTTTACCATATGTTAAAGATTTGGTAGTATCTGAAATCGATCTTAATAACATAAAGCCTTTCAAAATGTAACAACATACAGAAATAGATTTGTTTTACTTAATATAGTTTTTATAAAAACTGTTGTTAACATTTAGATTTTTTGATTATTAAAAATACACTTTAATTATTAAAGGACATGAATTCCTTTTTTCTAATACGTATTTATATTTAAATCAATATATATATATATATATATATATATATATATATATATATATATATATATATATATATATATATATATATTTTAAGGTTATTATATGTCCAAAATAACTTCAAAGCGAATAGCGATACCTTAATTTCCAAAAAAAAAATAATGCTTTTATTATGAATCAAACATTAGTATTTATTCTGGTCTTAATGTTTGATAAAATTAATTATTTTATTTTATATTTCTGTATCGAGAAAAGTATTCAAATTAGTTTAAACTGCTCAGTTTTCAGTTAATAAATCAATCAAAAATTATTAAGCTTGTACTATGTAGAAGTGGTCTTAGCCGTATACAACTACTGTTCAAAAGTTATGTTAAAAACACGAAAATGAAGTATTTCGATATACATTAAGTTTAATCCGTGAATATTTATTATATTATCTACTTTCCATTAATAACTTATAATCTAAAACAGGAAATGTTAAAAAAAATTACATACGAAGATTCGAATTAGAGCAACATTGATCAAAATGGTATGTTTCATATGATGAATTTTTTATTGCATTATTTATAGCTATCATCTTGTAAGAATTGTAAGCTTCGCCTATGAAAGTGCGCGAGGGGACACATCACTTGTTTCCGGACATTATAAAGAACTCTTAATATATCGTTTATTCACTGCTTATAATGATTTTTTTTTAAATTTTTAGTTAAAATTCTTAATGTGTAGTAATTACCATAAGGTTTAATTTATAAAAATATGCTGTTTAATGAATTTTTGTGGGAGCTTACTTAATTTTGGGCTACTCTCCACAATTTTTTGTTTGACCCCAAGATCGAAATATTTCATAATAGGCTTTAAACAATAAGAGTAATATGAAATTGGTGGGCGAAAAATCTTTAAAATATATATATTTTATCTATATGAATAAAAAAAAAGACTGTGTTAAACAACGAAAAATAAGTTAATAGAGAAAGGAAAATGATAAAAAAAAATGTATTGATACATTTTTTTATCGTTTTCCTAAAATATACTTTGCCTGCAGTGACGAAAAAACAAATATTTATTTTATGAAACATTAATTAAAAATTTTATTATTAATATAATTAAAACTAATTTTTATTATTATAAATAAAATGAACTTTTGCTTTATTTATTTATTAGATTAGTTTATATACCAAATGCTAAATAGCTTTCAATTTCATGCCAAAATTATATTGCTCTTAGTGCATTTACTTTTTAATTTAATTCCCATAACCCAAAAAATCTCTTATATTGTGACAGAGGTAAATAATAAAAATCCTGCTACCTGTCTTGTTCAGTTTCAGTTTCTTAAGATTTCTTGAAATCTTATGAAATTTAAATATCTGGAATTTTTTCAAGTTAGTAAAAGAAATTTTCTGAAAATTCTACAAAAATTTAAATTATATTGCTTGAATAAATATAATTGTTACAAATTTATAAATGATCAGATTTAAATTTCAATAAATCATAGAAATGAAACAAAAAATAAAATAAATAAAAAATTTTTTTAAGTATTCAAGTAGTATAGAAGCAATTTTTGAAGTTTCCACATTTGCGCTGTTAGTTGGTGTAATTAAATAAAAAAAATGAAGGATTTCTATTTTCATTCAAATTAATATCTCATTGTTATGCAATAACTTAATTTAGGTATTATGCCTATCAATTTTTTTTAATAAATAAATGTAAGTACAATCGTGAATGTAAAAATATTTTCAATATTCTCGTGTATAGTATATATCAGTAATGTTTTCATTTTAAGTGTTTTTCTTAGATAAAATTCTATCAATCATTATATAAATTAAGATTTTGTGACAATAAAATTCATAGTGATGACTTTTGCAGTTTATATTATAGTATTCAGGCTGGTGCTGCGTTCATGTACAATTTTTAATTGTTAGCCATTTTTCTCAACTCAGCTTTTAGGTTGAAGAGGACTTTCATCCGAAAATGACAATAATTACTAAACATGAAATATCGCTATGTATAAAAGAAATTGTTTGTCCTGTCAAAGATTTTTAAAAAAGGAATATGTTATAAAATCACATTTAAAAATTCTATAGTATAAAGAATCACCTTTGTTTTAAACGAAACTGCATCTTTATTAGAAATATGTAATGGCTGTTTATTTTATCCTTTTTTTTAAAAAATTCTTTTCGACTTTTAATAAACTACAATAACATTTCTCTACAAAGAAACTAAAAAATTAAATTAAATAAAAGGTGCAAATTTCTTCCGGGGTAATTTTCCTTTTATATCAAATATATTTTTTAACTTCTGTTAATTTAATAGAACAGTCCATACTCTCTGAAAAACAATTAAGTTTATTTGTAACAACTCTACTTTCAGTAACTGACTTTGTTATTTTTTTATATTATGCTTCAAGTTTTATATTTTCTTTCTACGTGACAATCATTTTAAGCTGTGAACTAAAATTGGTTAAAAGACTTCTCACCATTAGAAAAAGTTTCTAATTCATTGTGAAAAAAGGGACGAATGCTTAGAAATAAGGTGTACTTAAAAGTATATTGTCAACGATTTTCAGCTTTTGCACTGACTAGTTTTGAACTGAAAAAATCAAGCATTTATATTGAAAAAAATGTAAAAATATAGATTGTTTTGTCCAAATAGTTCCACGAAGAAGGTAATCAGAATTTAGTATTTTTTGAATAAATTTATCAAGAGACAGCCAACTTTTTCGCAGATCATTTTGTAAGTTTTAATTGATAGTTGGAAAGATTCACGAATTCACGAATAATTACTTTTCATGTGCAAAAAAAGGAGTCAAATATTGATTTCAAAATAATATATTCATTTTTGTCGATAGTTGGAATTGTATGATTTCAAAGTGTGATCTTAGTGATATTTTCAACTTGTATGAAATTGTCATTTTCTTCAAAAATTAAAAACTATTTAAAAGGGGAAATAGGATTAATTGAGAAGATCATTCGCATCTAAACTTGTGATCGATTTTTTTATCTTTAGTAAATTGTTTTCAAATTTACATTCCAAATTTTATCTCAAAGAGAAAAAGTTGTGTGTTATTTTTAACATCAATTTTTGTTGTTAAATATAACAATTGTGTAGCACTACACGTTTTTACGTTGATGACTTAAAAGGCACAATCTTTCTACAATCTAATACTATTTCAGAATTTCAACATTGTGATCAAAGTACTAATGTAAGTGGGAAATAATCTCAGAATTTAAATTGTCAGACAAATAACCCAATTTTCTATAAGGGATTTTTCCCCAATTGATATATATAATATTTTACTATATTTGTCTATGGCTAATATCTATTTCACGAAGAATCATAATAAATCATTTCAGGCATGCTAGATTTGAAAAATAAAAGCGAGAAAAGAAATAATTCGAAATTGTAATTAAATATTTTAAAGGCAGCTGAAAAAAAGAATAGCGGAAACTGGTAAATATGAATTTTGACATCAGTCACGTTTGATTATTAAATATCGATAGCGATTTAGTCACCGCTAAGTTTTGACTATAAAAAATATCATGATTTATTGTTTTGAAACATGAAAATAGGAAGTAGGAATTGATGAAAAATCAAATCACTTATTCCTCCAAATGAATTCTTAATCACGTGATGTAGGGATTTTAAAAGAACGCAAAACTATGGTCCTTCTAACAATTTTGATGTAATTGTAAATTTTTAGAAAACTCTGCTGAAATGAAGCAAAAATTATATTAATAAAAATATATATTATAAAAATTTGTTAAGTAATTATTAATCATGTGAATATTTGATAAAAATATGCATATTAAATTTTAAAATACAAATTTTATGATTGTATCTTAGTAATTATCTTCGCATTATATGATTATTAACTTTTTAATTTTTTATAAATATTTCAGAAAAAATTTAATTATTAAATTGTTAATTTTAATTGACGTCGCATTTGACTTTATTAGAATTTCAAATTCAATGTTTTCTTTTGTTTCCGTGGAGCGTCCATATATTTACTTTCAATATATACGATGATTAAATTCATTTGTATTGTGTTCTTTAACTGACATTTCAGATTTTGTGTTCATCACCGTAATATTTTCGCGTTCTTATTGTACACTACAAATTGATAAAATCAAAATAATGAAAAATTTTTTTTTTACATAAACTGTTGTTATTTATGCGGGCGCGCAAGAGAGTTAACATTTTAAATTATATTTTAATTTTTCTACTATCTTATTTCATTATGGAAACAAATTGTACAGTTTTTATGGATGACTTTTTAGCAAGGGTTTTACATTCTTGCATCCGCATTTTTATATTACATCTGAATGAAATGCAATCTACATGAATCTTATGTAATAATTCTAATTTTATATTTTCTTGGTAGTAAAACTTTATTATCATTTAATTAATATATTATTAATATAAAATTTAAATTTCATTTTTAATTTTATATTAGTAATATGAATTTTACTATCGAAAGCAAATTTGTTTATATATTTTATATTTCTTTAAGATACATAAAAGTCTGTTTAAATAGAAATAATGATTAATATGGAGCCACAATGGATAAAAAATACTAAAATTTATTTTAAACTTTCAGTTGTGTTAATATTCTTAACGTTGCGTTAGAGAATAAACAAAAATGTAAAATAAGGTTTTTCTTTTTCCAAAAAAGTCATTTGAATTTTATTTTATCTTAATCATTCGATTCAATTCATTATTTTATCTTAGTCATTTGAATTTTAACTTATCTTAATAATGTATAATATATTCAAAATTGTTTCACATGAAAATCAGAAATAAAAGTTATTTGTAAAACCGAATTTAAATAGACTTTCGTAAATAAATTAATAAACGATAAAATAGATGAAGATAGAATATGCAAATAAAAATTAATTATCAGTAAAATTTGAAAAATTAGTTAATTTGTAAAGATATCGCGTTTCCGCGTTATGAATTATCAATATTTTTTCAATCTTAATTTATAAACTAATATGCATATCTCATTATAAATTTCATAATTTCTTTCATATGTTAATAATGCTAAAAAATGTAACTTGAAAATGAGTTTTGTACAGAATTATTTAAGTTTAGCATTCTTTAAATTACTTTTTTTTTAAAATTTAATGTAGAATATTTTATTAAATTAAATTTGAGTATTGCAGTGCTTGATATTGCAGAATTGTATTGTTTTACAGCAACAATTATATTAACTCACTAGAAATTTCTGTCTTTACAGAGAATTTATTTCATTATAATTACATCCATTGTGCTAATACTGATATGAATATACTCAGGTGCCGTATAATCCATGATTCCAAATTCTGAATTTTTTGGCAATGAAGAAATGTTGCCAAGATGACGTATCGTGACGTGCGCGATAACGTAAATATTAGAATTACCAAAATAAAATTTTCTGCATAATTCTTATAGGTCTTCATATGTATGACGTAACAAAAAGAATATTGCCAGATACATAAGAAAATCCGCCAAAAAATCGCCAATCTCAAAATTTGGCGCATGGATTATACGGCACCTGTGCCCGTTTAGCATTATTTTCTAAAATATTTGTAAATATTTGTAAATTAAAAAATTAAAAAATTTTTTATGCAAAATGTTAAAAATTTATCTCATTTCTATCAGGACAATCATAAAAAACTTTTAAGAATAGAAATAAAAAACAATGATAAAATTATTTAAGGTTAAATAGTTAGATTTTGCATATAAAGATGAATTGTTTTACAGTAATTATAATTTTCTACCGATTTTCTAATTAAAAAATTATTAATAAAAATAATATGTTTTTAGATAAGGGAAGTGCATGTTTTTAGTTAAGGAAGAATGCAATGTTTTCTTCAATATAATTTGACTTCTTACGTTTTGATAAAATTTGCAATTCCATTTTATTTTCAATTCTTTTTTTACAATAGAAACCATATTCAAATGCCACAGGAAACTTCATATTGACTTAATGCGAAAAATAATCCTATCTGAATGATTTCCTCTATTTCCGATCATATCTGAATTTCATCTCGTAGTGTTTTCTTAGGCAACAGCGAGTCCTGTTTTTAAGACGATAGACAAATCGAATAAGGTCTTGATTTCATGGAACAACTTGATTTCAAGTTTCTAAAGTTTCGAGCTTCATACTGTTCATATTATTACACGTCTGAGCTGCACGAATGTGAAAAAAAATTTCCACACAGTCAAGAAAATTAAAACATCGTATCGTCTAAATCCACAAAATCTCTTGAAAATATTTTGAAGTAAAGAAAATAATAATTGTTGGATTGAGAGAATTTTAAAAGTTATTTCTTAATAAGAACTATAAAACAAACTAATGCGAAAAGCTTAATTCACCCAATCCAATTAATTTTATTATTGTTTAAATATTTTATGTTAACAGTTATATTTAGGTTTACTAAGTAGAATTTTATGTGTGTGTACATATGCTGAATTATATATTATTTTTTAATATATTTTATTATTTATGATTATTATTTTTTAATCTTCTGAATGTTATCCCGAATGATTTAGCAAGTATACAGATACTTTTATACTAGTTTAACCATACGTTGTGTTTAAAACTTAATGAAAACAAAATTAAATAGAACATTTTATTAAGAAATTAAACATTTTTCTTTAAAATAAACGGAGACGTAAGGAAATAATAGAAATCTTAAATTATTAGAAAATGTGCATTGTTAATTTTTTTAAAGACGCTTGATAGTATATGGCAAATTGCTAGATAGTAATGAACAGATTGAAGAAAATCTTTTTAAAAATTTATCATTAATATCTAATTCACTGTTAAAAAGAGCCGTAATTCAAATTGGTTTTTTTCAGAATGAAGAGATTCTAAAACTGTGTATGGGGATTTATAAAATATGAACATGGAATAAATGGGCACTGTAGGCCTTGTGCCACAGAATGAGAGAGAGAGAGAACATAGAATAAAATGATTAACTATATTTTAAAAAAATATATATCATTATGTGGAAATACATATCAGAATATTTAATAATACAGTATTAAAATATTTTTTGTAATTTTCATCGAATATTTGCGACAGTAATTGTAACATATAATAATAATTAATATTAATAATAAAAACTAGACTGTTTCTACTCAAAAGTCACTAAATTTTTTCTTGAAAATAATTAGAACTTCGCTTTGAATTATAAATACGAAATTATACATCGATTAACTACATAAAATCTTTCATTTAAAATTGAAATAAAAGTTTATAATGAATTAAAAATTTTTTTAAATATTTCAAACATGTTAATTGAAATTATTTACGTGGAAAAATACTAGGACGCTAGACATTCTTTGAATTGGAGATAGTACCAATTCAACTCAGCCTACTTTTATATTATGTTTGGGCTTTCTAAATTCCGTAGCCTGTTTAGACAGTTTAAGTCAATAAAAATATGTATCTGGAACTGCAAAATATAAAAAAGAATTTAAAAATTTATTTTTGATAAATTTAATCATTATTTTGAGTGATGTACGAAAGTTTTAATTTATAAATTTGTTAATCATTCTAACTTTTAATTATAATGAATGTTTATTCATGTAATCATTACTTGTAGATTCCTTAATATAGGTCAAAAACGTTTAAATCTTAAATGAAGTAATATATATAAAAATTTTCTTTAATACAGATTTATTCTTAATTCAAAACATTCCAAAGAAGTTATTACGTATTAAAATGCAAACTGTGTGCGATTTAGTAATTTATTTTTACGTGTCGTAGTGCCTGGTTGGAATCGTTGATAGTAAATAAATAAATCTGGAAATAATTATGTACGTCATTATGTTCTTATTTAATATGGTTATATTTTATCGAAAGTTTAAAATGTTTTTATTATTTTTCTCTTAGCATGTAATAATTTTTCCTTACTACTATTCTGTTTTATATCATCGCACATATTTTAAACATATCTTGTCTGATTCTGATTTCATCTAAAATTTAGTACCAATAAATTAAGGAATGTAATTGCTTGCATTTATATACATCAAAGATCATTGGTTACTGAAATTAATTAGAACACTTTTCCTGTTAGGAGAAAAGAAAATTTTTCTGCGTAAAGCATTTTCGAAATGTGTTTTGTCTCGTTTTATCGCTAAACAATCATTATTTGTTAACATTATTCAGTGCTTTATCGCTATCTGAACTTCGGATGTTATTCGGGCATCGGGTAACAAATCAGAAAAGGGGAATTTCCCGCCTGTAAACAATCAATCATTCATTTGAGCCAAAGACGGAAGTTTAGTTACTTATTTATCATCAGTGTAACTAAGCAGTTTTTTCTAGCATAACAAAATGTTACTAAATGAATCTCGTTTCCATTATTAAAAATAAGTAATATATTAAAAAAACTAAAAAGAAATTATTTTAATAAAAGTTGCGTTTTAGCTTTTTGTTTTCTTGTTGGAATGTACCTTAGATCATTAGAACCTTGAAATATTTTAATCTTACTACGTCATTTGTCAGAGAGATTAACTTATCTCTTCGAACGGAAACTGAAACTTTATGTCGCTGTGGATAAGAAGGTGGCATTGTTCTACAGCTAAATTTTTATTGGTGCTTCTTACTGCTATTATTCTACATTATTGCATTACTTTCAATTAATCCTGTTGCATCAATATGATCTTCTGAAGACTTGACAGGTTTTGAAGAAAACTAACGGTAAATTTTTTTGGTACTAAACTTTATATTTTTTATTTATTATAAAATGTGGTTTTTGGATAATTTTATCTGAAATATATTTAAATTCTAACTACTAATTTATTTCAGTTGCATTAGTATTATAGATATTTCGCGTATGAATAAAAAAACTTCATTGTGAGTCTAAAATTTTGTTCAATTCGATTTTATTTTATAAATGTAAAATTTAAAAAAAAATTATCTTAACTTTTTGTTAAAGAATTGTTAATAAATTAATAGAACATTTAGAATACCCGTATAAGGTTATTTCTTTTGGCGGTAAAATAAATATTTATTAAATTCTGATAAATATTTATTAGCTATCAAATGAAAATATTAGTACAAACTAATTATTAAAATATAAATAATGCTCTAAAATATCAAACTTTATATACACAGAAAGCGAAAACCACTTATAGAAATCATTTAAATGTATTTCATATGTATACTCTTTTTCCTTTCTAATTTATTCTAACTTGCTGTTCGAAAACGAAAATGGCTTAATTGAAGTCCATAAGTTTCATTCAATAAATTAAAATTTTTAATAATTAATTTATCAATGTACGATTTGCTTTGAAATATATTTGCAAATCTAAGCAAATGATAAGATAATGATGTGCAGTGAAAAGAACGGCATAAGAAAATCAAATAATATCTCGTCCTCAAAATAAAACATAACTATATTAAGATGTTTTTCCTTTCATCTCAAATATAATCAAAACATTGCACTTTATATAGACTTATTCCATTTTTTATGAACTAGTTTTTCATGTAAAATAATACTATTCTGTTCACGATTTAAATTATCAAAAGGTAGGTTCCTAGCTTTTATAAAAAAAATTATTTTCCAACAAATTAAATTCAAAGAACCAATTCTGAAATTATTTAGAACTCTAATATGATTATATTTACAGTTGCATGGCCAGAAATTTATTCTTTTGGGATTGATTATGACCATGTTTATGACAAAAGCAAACTGTTCCACTTAGATTGAAACTAATGAATACGCTTATTCCCATCACTTAAAGGTGTACTAAGAATACAAATTTTTAAAAAAAATGAAATTTGTAGTAATTAAAGTTGTTTAAAAAATTATTTATATACTATGAGAGAGAGAACAGAAACTATTCAGTCACACATCCCTAAGTAGATAGAAAAAAGACATGAAAAACTCGACGCGTGTTAACTTTTTTGTGAAAGTTTTTTATTCTCAATTTTTATTTTTGAAGAATATTTAAAAATTATTCTCATTTGCAGATCTATTTTTAATATATATACAACAAACAGAAACCTCCGAAATGTATTCAGATATTTCTTGTTTCTTTATTTTAATTTTACAATTAAAAAATCTCTCTTATATTTAGTGAACTCGTAGTAACTGCTTTCTGTTTCAAGAATCATTTCTTTAAAATAGAAGATCGAATATCTTAAAATTGAGCGAAAATTGTTTTTCTTCGTCTATTATTACCGTAATATATTCATTTTCTCTAATCAAAGTGTAGGGCATCGCTCTGTCAATAATAATAAAATTCTACTTCCGTTCGCCTAATTTTTACTCTGTTGAAAAGCACCTCCATTCAATGCAAAGTGGAATAAAATTTATAAATGTTTTTTTTTAATCCTTTGTTATAAAGCAGCGTTTAATCAAAACTAATTTTTCTAATTTTCGCTAAAATAATAATAATTTAATAACTTACGATTATAAGAATAAAACGCTGCTTTACTTTATAAAATTCATTTTCAAGTTCATAGACTAAAGAATAAATAAATCAGGTAATTTTATAATCACAAAAATGTAAAATTTCAATATATTTTTAATTTTTTTTCAGTTAAAACATGCTTTTTATTGATCAATTTTCCCATCTTTCACTCGTATTTTTTTAAATAAATTTCAATTAATTTAATTGTAATTTTTTCGCATTTTTAGAAGTATATAATAAGTTATTCATAACTGAGCTAAATTAATAAGTTTTTTAATAAAAATGCGTATATTTTTGCAGGTAAAATTATTGAATTTTAAATAATTTACACATTTGTCCTGATCAATAATTACTAAAATTTATACTATTCCATTAAAATGCCTGTTTTTAAAACATTTATTGTGTATTTTAAAATAAGGGATAATTAATTATTGCAATATTTGAGTTCTACACATATCATAGACTTGTAAGAAGTTGTTTGTTTGAGAAAAAAAGTTAAGTGCTATTATACTTCCATTACTATCAACGACGTTTGTAACACTAGTTTATGTAGAATTAGTCGTAAATGAAGATAAACACGGTTCTAATAAAAAATTCTTCAATACCAAAAGTAAAGTAATTTTTTATTCAAATAACTTAGTAACAATCTCTAAGGATAGAAATTTTTCAAATAATTTAAAAATTTGACTTGAGAAACCCAAAAAAAAAAAATCTTCTAAAATTTATTTTTGTTTAATTTGGTAAAGTTAAAAAAAAAAATCCTGATCAAATTAAAAAATTTTTAATTTTTCAAATTTAAGTTTTTTGAAAATTTGAAATCTAATAGACTTTGATTCTCATTATTCTTATATTTTTATTCATTTCAATTCTCAAGATACTCGCGATATTTATATTTCATTAAAACAATGTACTTTTTGTATTTTTAAATATATTAACTGTTCTCTTTTAGAGAAAGATCGCGTTGTTCAAATAAATTTTTCGTATTTTATATGTATTAAAATTAATATTAATTATTTTATATATAAAATATATTTTTATAGATTATTTTATATTTTTATATAGATGTTATGAATATAAATTCTAATAAACAAATATCAAGATATATTTTACTAAAGAACAAAAGTTGCGCCAACTAATTGAAGTTTTCTCTGTCCTAACATCTTATCTAGATAAACTTTTACAAAATAATTAAATGTTTCACATAAATAGTAAATAAATTATCAACTAAATAAATAAAATTTTCTTAAGATATTTTGAAAAATAAAATTTAGATATTCAGATTGTTTAAACATTCATTCAAATTTTCTTTCAACACTTTTCAATTAATATAAAGAAAAATTATTGTGGATATTCATTGTGATATTCTTTTTGTTTTATTTCCCTTCAAATATTTTAACTTTTGCAAAATCTTAAATTTAATATAGTTAGATAAATTTCCAGTTTATCTAAATTATTTTATGCTTATTTTTATTCATCTTCTGAAGTTAAAATCACTTAATACATTTATTTAAAAATAAGAACATTTACATAGCATATTTTGGCGCTAAAATTTAAAAAAAAAATTTTAAATAAAATATTTTTTGTTAATTACCAGCATTCAAAATTTTCCAACTGTGGAATTGAATTAATATGTGAAATGAATGTTGAATTTATTTAAGTTTTTTTAATTCATTAAAATATGATATATTTATATTGCAATTCTTTAAGCTATTTTTATATCAATACATTTCAAAAATTAATTTTTTTGTTGAAGTATTATTAGTTACCTATTTCAGTATTTATTTAAAATCTTATCAATATTGAATAAAAAGCTGTTTCATTTTCTTTGTGAAACAATTGCATCTTTTTCAATGGTAGATATTCTAAATGCTGATAAAAACGTTACACAACAATTGCTATTTGAAAAACTATCATTGTGCCATAGGTTATGAGCTGTTATGCTATAAATTTTAATAATAATGTATAACCATTTTCTTTAAGAAAAAATGTTGTGTTATAAATGTGAGTAATAGTGTATTTTTTAAGTTACTATATCTTCGGTCAAGGTTTTTAACCGTTGTCAAATGTCCGAAGCCATTTGACAATGGTTAAACGGTTGGTACACGTGACTCGAATAAATTTGAACTCACTTGTAGAACCATTGTTTTCGCAAAGCAAGCAATGTTTTATGAACAAAATGGTCTTCAACGACTTCTGGATTTCTGATGTGTCTGAAACCATTTAACCCTAGTTAAGCAGCTTGTATTTTATCAATGTGCGCATGTTGTGAATCCATTCGAAATCACTTTAGATCCATGGTTATAGCATTCACATATTAATCACTATCTTCCAGTAAATTCATTTGAACAATTTCGTATGGAATGAACTTCGATCGAGAGTATTGATAAAGCCGTTTACAAAGTCACTGAAGCAATTACACTAGTCGACCAAAATTTACTTTTCTCTTCTAACAAAGAAGGAATTAATTGTCTATAACTAATTTGCAGTGTAGAATTTAAAAATAATAGTATTAAAGCTGTAGCTTGTACAGTTTTTTTGTTGACTATCTTACCAGTACTGAAAGGAACTGAAAAAACATTTTAAACACATTTTTTTATTATTAATTTCATTACAAAGCTATTGCACAGTTGAGATGATATACATATTTAAAACATAGTAAAAGACCAAACTATTAAACATTAATTAAATACGATGAAAAGATGTCACTTTCTTCTACTATGAGAGAGGCGTAAAATCTTCTTTCTTCAGATATCAGTAGTAGTCACCCATCATAGCTGGTTCCCAATGACTTTGATATCAAGTTTCTGGCCTCCTAATAGCCAAATGGAATCTTTCCCCTTGTTCGTCACTAACCATGCCAAATAACAAGATTTTCTAGAAAAAATCCAAATGGGAATGTAGATAGCGAATTTTAAGTGACATTCGATATCCCATGGCTTCGGTAGGATTTAAGAAGCTTGTCTATCAGGATTTTATAATTTTTATCCTTTTTTCCTAAAAAAAACATTTTACCACTTCCACACATGATTTCCAAGCTGCTAAATTTTCCTTTAATTAGACCCATTAATATGGCTATTATCTTTAAATTTCCACAAATTTTCCAATTGAATGCCTTATTACATTTAGAATTACTTTTAGAATAGTTACCAAGTTTGTATAAGTTTCTTTCATTGAAGCTGAATATGAAACTGGTATGGATGGCTTCTTGTTTCTATTATGGAGCAATACAGCTTTTAAGCTATATTTATATATAAAACGGCTCCTTTCTAATGGTTCATGCTCGATATCTAGTTCCTTCATTAATCCATCTACATCAAAACAAACACAAACTGAATCTTCCGTTCTATAAAATTCTGGGTAAACCACATTTCTTTTTCGTAATACTTTTTCCAGCTGCCAACAGATTCCACTCTTGCAATCTGGAATCGAGAAGTCCCGCCTTTTGTTTCGATTCCAGATTCCGCACCAAATCATCGAATCTATTTTGACAAATAAAATGGGGGAATGCTTGAAGTCTTAGGCCTAAAACTAGGGTCAAAATATCTTCAGCTATATCTGTTTCGGATGCGTTTTCAGTGTCACTCACCTCTTGAATGTCAGTATCTTTCCAATGCAATGGTGGAGTTGATATTGGTAAGCATTCGCAAAGAGGAACAGGTCGGAGTGCTGATGGTATATTTGGATATTCAATTTTATGCATTTGCTTTCTTGAATATCCTTCTGTGTTCGTTTGACAAAAGTAGCAGTCATCAAAATGATTTGAAGGTTCCCGCCACATCATAGACACAGCAAATCGCATAGAGCTTGTGTTGCCTGATCCACTGAACAAAAGCCACATTACAACTTACACAGCAGACGTGAGAAGCCCAATTTTTATCTTGGCCACCAACTTTGCATCGGAACTATAGAAAATAAGCTTTTTCACTTCTTGTGATAAATGTCTGCCTTGTGATTTTAATGATTTTAACATAAAACGTGCATAAATGTAACAGAATTTATCAGGCAAGTTTTGCAACATCTACGCTAGAACCTGCCATTTTCAGTATAAACTAATATAAAAGCATGCAACCACACTTAACAAAGAATTTTACTATTCTGGGAAGCCGAAATGACTAAGTTGAGGTTATAGTGTTGCCAGCAAGAATTGGCATTGGAATTTGTCGCAAAATCATGAAAAATAGTGGACGATTCCATTTTGTATTATACAAAAATGAGACGTGGTGGGACTTTTTTATTTGCATTTATTTAAACAGCAATATCAATTAATTATAAAATTAATAATTTGGTTGTTAGCGAACCATTGTAGACCAGTGTTGTCAGCGCAGCTAATGCCACTATTTCTAAGTGTTCTACACGACATTGGCATTGAAAACCTTGATGGAACGAAGAATAGCAAAATACTTACTAGAAACGCAGGAAAGTTATTTCGGAGATACCCCACAACGAAGAATCTTATTGCCTTCATTCATCATTGAAGTCAGAAGGAGTCTTAGTCTCGTTACGTATCTTAGGTAATATCTTCAAATTCCAGTAAGCAGTTGTGGAGAAAAGTGAAAGCAGCAAATTGGAAATTTATAAGGATTCTTCCATTCCGATTTTGAAAACCAAAGCAGTGATACTCTTCTCCTAAAGACATCGTTAACGTGCTTGTTGTAACTTTTTCTAGTGCTTCAATCTCTGACTCTTATAGTCTTTCATTTAAAAGACAAAGAGTCGTGCTGAGCGAACACCGATTCGTTTAGACCATAGACATACTTTGCCATACAATTGCAAATTTCGGATGTCAGAACCGAAAAAAGCATTGCAACAGACCAATAATACTTGGACCTGACACAATTAATCATCTCATATTCAATATTTAAGTCCAAGTTCGTAATCAAATGTATTTCGCTTGTTTAACAGAATCTGGTCTAAAATAGATTTTCAACACTTAGGAACGAAGCTATAGTGATTTAGGTCCTTAACCATGGTAATGTGAAGGGTCAAGGACCCTTCACATTATCGACCAATAATTCTGACGAATTGTTTATGTAGTACTCTCGAATGTACTTCAATGATAGTAACGTATACGTCTTAGAAATAAATATATTCATATTAATCAGAGCGATTTCCGTAAAGGAAGATCCGCTCTTGATAATATAACAGATTTGGAAACCCAAATCCGCAGTACTTTTGTGCGAAGAAACCGTCTGGTTTCCTTTTTCTTTAATATTAAGAAAGCAAGTGATCATACGTAGCATTTATGGAATTCATTACATGATATTTTGTCTCTCTATCTCTCTCCCCAAAACATTTTAAACTCCAGTGTTTTTAGAGCAATATTTTCCTATACTTTTATTCAAGTTGAGGGATTCTTCAGGGCAGTATTTTATGTGTCACACAACTTTTATTTCATTCCCTTAGTAGCATCCTCCATCAATTATCACCTTTGGTAAATGGTATTTTGCTTGTTGACGATCTGCAGATATCAGGGGTGTCTATATCAGGTGTTAAATATTAATTAAATGGAGAGAGTTACCAAGAACAATTAACAAACTTTCTTCATGATGTGCTGCGATTGACCATATGTTATCACCTAGCATCAGTAGATGTGTCCAGTTAAGCAAAAAAGACTAGCCTTCCCAATGATCCAATCATTTATGTCAACAGCACTCTTAAAATCTGTTTAACATTAATACGACATCCGTGCTAGAAGATTTGATGCATGCAGAAGAAGAACAACTATTGGGATTGACTTCAGATGGATTTTTGAAAACTAAACTTAAGGAGTGCCTTAACATTATTCTTGTTACAACGTACGTGCGTCCAGTCTTAGCAGAAAACGTTGTAAAATACATCTTGTCTTTTACAACGTCATATTTTTATGAAGTTGCTTTTTCGGTGTTTGTAGAGGTTTAATCGAAAAAAAGGAGCACCAACAAACAACGTGGAATTGCATCTGAGATTAAAATTGACAAACAGGGAACCAAATTATCAGATCTGTCATCTCAGCACAAAAAATTTCATCCTAATTAATCCTTATAAATGTCGCTTTTACTTATATTTTATTATGAATAATTTTATATTTCTCTTTTCTTATTATTTTTGTCACAAAAAATAAATATTTTTTTGATTATTATTATTAAAATGCATCCTTTTTTTGACGAGGAGTGCTCAGTGTTACGAAAATTATTGAGGGGGTACACTTGTGTCAAAAGTATGGGAAACTATGACATACCTTAATAAATGGGGAAAACAGCTACTGACAGACATTCCAGAACTCCACTGACTATTGTCAACAAATCAACTAACAAAAGTTAGAACATATTACTCCTTAAATTTTGGAGGCCTTAGTATAATTTAAAACTATAAATAGTTTGACTGAGAAAACAGTCGTATATAATCTTAAATTATAGTTCTTATAATTCTGTAATGTATTCAGACAAATTGTTTTGATGGAAATAAATTGTTGATCAATATGAATGTCGATTTTTAAAAACTGAAGAATACCTACTGATAAGAAAATGTTTCAGCATTCGAAAATTATCTCATCGTTAATATTAAAATTATTTTACGTTATTCGTGCTATAATTATGTTACAGTATTCCTAGTGCTTTTTAATTAAGTAATATACTGCTACTAATACTGCAACAAGCCTATTATGTAAAATAATTAAAATCGTTCTGTAAATAAATTTATATGAATAGATAGAAGAATTTTTATGCGAGATTTTTGTTATAGTTTTAGCCTTATTTTGTTTTCACGGTAATTTACCTTTGTTAATCTGTATGTAATGAATTAAATGAATTTCAGTGTAAAGTGAGTGTACCTAGTGATTATCAGTACAGTACTGTTTTTATCGTTATTTTGCTTAGTCGTCAGATGGAATATATATCATAGTACATTAATTATATTTACTAGTTTTTAAATATTGTTCTAGTGTACCATTAAGAAACAAGAGCAGTCGAAAGGTTCATCTGGTTTTAATTATATATATTTTTTGTATGCTACACACACACATTATCCTACTTATTTTGATCAAGCTGTTTTAAAATACTGTAATTTTGAATCAGCTGCAATAATTCAAAATTATAGGATTTTAAAAACTTCTATAATTTCTGAAGTTATGTTACTGAGAATGGTATCAATTTTTACTATGACTATGTAAACTGTTTCTGTTCAAATAGTTATAAGTAGAAACATTTTCACAATATCATCATAGTTACACATTAAGTTGAAATCCAACGTGAAGTTTAATGTAAAAAAATGCTTAATTGTCAGTAATATTTAAATGTATCAATGTTAATTGATTTTATCTCGTGTGAAACTCATAAAATGTATTCGTTGTTTATTTTTAGTTGAAAGAAAAGAATGGAGCCATTCAATTTCAAAATTGTCATTGTTCCTGTGGTGAAGTACCGTTCAGATGAAGAGATGAAACAGAAACTTCGATTTTATCTGAAAGAGCTCAAAATAAAACTTGAAGCTTGTGGCTTAAAAGAGGTATCTGTAGATTTCCATAAGGTAAAAGAATCGGACGAAGAGGATTATCCTGAAATAGAAGAATTCGTACTTCAAGTCCGCTCGAAATGTTCTTTAGGTTTGAAAAGCAAATCTAAATTTTGTGCTGACTTTTGTAGCACCTGGAGGTGTTTATCTGATCCAAATCCATCCCCAATATTAACAATGTATGAAAACAAGTGTTTTTACAATACACGGCAAGCAGCCCATTTTAATGTTTCATGTTCAGATATCACATTCGGAGTATTGCCTCATGACGGACAATTTTACAAATATTCTTCGTTGCCTTCCTGCTTAGTAGATTTCAGTCATGACACTCGTAATGTCACTTTGAAATTTTCTTGTTGGGAATTAATTTTTACATACAATAATATAAAAAACATTTTTATCAATATAGATTCTAAACCTTGCCAAATGTTCTTTGACTTGTGTAATCCACCACTTATATTTCTTGTGGAAAAAAAGTCCAGCAGGAGATTCGGTAATTATGAGATAAAACGTAGAACAATTACTGTTACTTCAAATGGCTTAGGTTTTAATTTCCTAACCTATAACACTCCTGATTTCTTAATCAGTCGCCCATTGATCGATATTGACATTTTAGGTAGAGCAAATGTCTTAAGATTGTCAGTGGACGATTCTCGACTTGTAGAAGAAATTATTGGCAGAATTCATTTTCGTTGTAGTGAGAAACCCATCCATTATGCATATATTGTTTCAAGATCGAAAGATATACCTTTAATTCCCAATATCAGTTGGAATCATTTCGGATCTACTTATCTAATGACAGCGATTTTCAGAAGGAATTATACTGTAGCTGCACAAGCCGCAGATATTTACTCTTCTATATCTGAAGTAAGAAAATTTTCCATTGCAAATGGAGACTGCTTGGAAAAAGCTTTAACTGTTGTTTTAGCTGCTCTTGAATCGGGGAAAATAATAAATTACTGGCATGCAATTGAACGACAATACTATTATTATCTTAACAACAAAGACGAAATAAAATATATGCATTATATCACTCCAGAAAAATGCTGCATGATTCGACGAATCACGCTGACTCCTACTCGTCAGCTGCTTTGGCCAGCAGAAATAATGTGCAGTAATCGAGTTCTTAGGAAATTTGATTCAGAATATGCCATTCGAGTTTCGTTCCGTGATGATAATAATTCCAGGTTAAGCTTTCATGCTGCTTATGGACATGAAAACATATTTGAAAGTTCCATAGTCAAACCCATGCAAAATGGAATTTCTATTGGTGGAAGGAAATATGAATTCTTAGCGTGGTCCAACTCTCAGATTCGAGACCACGGCATTTGGATGTATGCCGAGGATTCTAAGGGAAATAATGTGAGAGATATTAGGTCTTGGATGGGCGACTTTTCTCAGATACATTCTGTACCAAAATACATGGCAAGAATGGGTCAGTGTTTCTCCCAAACTGAAGATGCTCTTTATGTGCCACTCAACCCCCAGCACATTCGAACTGAAAATGATATTGAAGGAGGTATAGATTTCGCAAATGGTTTGAAGCCATACTGCTTCTCTGATGGCATCGGGCGTATTTCAACCAAGTTAGCTAGTGAAGTAAGCTTTAATTTAACTGTGGAATACCTTAATAATTTATGATGCTTTAACTTAATTATAAAATCATAAAACATATTTTATTGTATGTTGTCATTTTACAAGAAACACCAGGACAACCTAAACGTTTAAGTTGAAAACCATTTTCGTGTAATGTGAATTTTAAAAATGCTATAGGAAAGAAATAAAGCTCTAATTTTGAATAAGATTGCTCTTCTAGGTTTTAAAAAAACGATTTGCTTAAGAGTTTTTAATTAATTAATTTATTTATTTTTACTATTTATGTAATCTTTAGAAATATTCCACTTGATATAATAGTAGTAATGATTAATTAATCCTAAATTAGCATGTCCAATTCCTTTCTCTCTCTAGTGTAGTTAAAATTTTTCCTCATATATAAAATGTTTGTTTATTCTGAATTTTAAATTGGAAGATTCTTGTATAATTCAACTTTTTTTTAGTCATACATTGCAAACTTTATGCCAAGAAAATGCTAATGCCAAAATTTAGTAAAAGAGCATTGATTTTTTATTAATAAAAATGTGTTATTCGGCATGAAGATATAATTTTATGGTGTTTTATTTAAGCTTGTTATTAGTGTGAAGGTTAATATTTTGATATAAACGTATTATTTCGCGTGAAGTGTCACGTCAGAAATATTAGCTGATTAATTTTTGGGAATTAATCAAAATACATGGACTTTTTTCTAGTAAAGACAACTTAATTAAGGATTGAAAATTTTCAGTGTAATCTCAAAATTTTTATATAAAAATTTTTCCAATAACAAATGAAAGCATTTTATCTGAAACCCATTCACATGGGTCGTGTAAGCCCCACATTCCCACACACGTGTACCAATTCACATGGGCTTATTTGCTAACCACACGTTTTTATTCGTTTTATTTTTAAACGTATCTTACACCTGGCATTTAAAAATAAAAAATTTAATAAAATATAACACTAAATATGAATATTAAATATTTTAGCTTTTTTGTAAATTATGCAGGGGTTAATACTATGTTACTTCATAAAACCAACGTCACTCTCATACTATTTCATTTTTAAAGAGGATGAACAGAATAAATAGTGATTAAGTAAAAATAAGTTTAAATGATAAATTGATTTTTTTATTTAATTAAATGTGCTATAACTTGACTTAAATCCAAACGAAGAATAATCACACTTATGCAATGTTTACCATCGATTAGTGGTAGGCTCACTCTCAGTGTAAAATGTCCTAGTTGAACTAGGGACTATGAATTTGTTTTATTGTATATAATTTGATAGAAATTGCTGCTTAGAGGTTTCTCTTGTTTTTCCTTCGGCGTTTGAATGACAATAAAATAAGATCCATATCTTCCATAATGGATCTTATTTTAACGTCATTTTTCAACTATGCATTTCAATTATTATAAAATTACATTACATGCCACCTTTCAATTCTTGTTACTTATGATATTTGGACAAGCCAAGCTTGCTGTGCTAATTTAAGTCAATAGGGTGCGTCTTTCATTTAATCAGAGCACCACAAAGGGGAAAGTACGACTTTGCTTTTCAAGCCCTCCGATAGATGGCACCACCA
This sequence comes from Latrodectus hesperus, assembly GCA_037975125.1. Lineage (NCBI taxonomy): Eukaryota > Metazoa > Arthropoda > Arachnida > Araneae > Theridiidae > Latrodectus > Latrodectus hesperus. Next base: position 120,726,944 of record CM075851.1, read on the forward strand.
GAAGACCCTCTCCCTCAATTTTGACATTGATTTTAAGAGGGAGGAAATTTTCTCCAGACCATTGTACTTATGGTAACTGCTCAACAACCGACCACAGGACTTTCGATTCCTCATATTTAACGAGCACGTATATCCCATGTACTCGGTGAGTCTTTGGCGGCATTGGGAGTCGAACCTCGCCCCTCAGGAGGGTGGCCGATGCTCTAACCACTAGACTACCCCGGTCCATTTCAATTCTTACTTTCATTTAACGATTTTTCCTCGTGATTTATCTCATTTTATGATTAGCTTTATATTTAAATTGGATCTTTTCTTGTCTTAGCTGTATGAAACTATTGTTTTGACTAAATTCATCATTATCATATTCTCTCTTTCTTTTTAATTTTGTCAATATTCATACAATATCGCTTTTAGTTTCATAAAAACAATTCCAAATTATTCCAAAAAAAAAAAAAGGAATACTTAAAGCTTATTTTATAAATGTTTTTTCATATACTACTTACAAAGTTGAGAGTCCATTTCTTGATTTTTGTTCTCATTTTACTCGGAAATTGATGCCATTAAGATATATCGAATAGTTCTGAACTCTAAATTAATACTTGTTTGCATATGTGTGTTCAGATTTGATTCAGTTGTATGCAGCGTGTTTTCCAAAGTAATTTCCTTTTGAAAAAAAGAAATTATGTATATTAAATTCATACAATACATACAATTTGCAAAATGCAATTTGTACAATAACATGATTTAAATATATAAATTAAGTTTACATTAAATCTCTATTTTAAGAGACATGTTTTCACTCATAGAGAAATAAATTAATGATGAACTAGTGCAGGAAACAAGCATAAGTGACTGGTTAGATAGTTCACTTACATTTATGAACTTATTCTGATTATACTACATTAGAGGTAAAGTTATTATTGCATTTCGGCTGCCTATTTTTATCGACTACTACTTCGTAAATTTGAACCACGGTCCAGCTACGAAGTTGACTACTGAAGTGACACCTTCTCTACGCCGCACCAATGGAAGGACATTATACTCTACAGAGCTTTCAATGTGCCTAGGCCTTCATTTAATCGCTTATTTCTTTTTAATTGGTATAAATGACGAAGTAGTCACCTGATCTAACATTTTTCTTTTCAAAATTTCACGTTACTATAATGAAGCACAGTTGTGAATACGACTGATTTACATTCATATGATGGACTTTGCTGCTGAATCGAGTTAAAATATTACTGTTTTGATTTGTAGGACACTCTAAAGTCATTTATTTTTATTCTCATAAGTGAGAAATCGATGGAAACAAAGTTTAGAATAAATTTTGAACCAGACACTACAAATACCCAACCCCAAAATCGGAATCAAACTTATGAATTGTTAAACTGAATATCAGAGGGAGCCCTTTAGTTGTCAGCTCATAGAGAAAGTAATCGAATTCAGGAATTGTTGACTCCTCTGCTACCAGCTTTCTATATTTTCTTGAAATGATTTATTTTTTATTATAAAATAGAATATATATATAACAATATGGCTTCGTAAAATGATTTATTGGACATAAATTTATAATTCGTTAAACAGATGGCAATTATCTCAAAGAATAAAATGGATTCATAAAGGCAAAATGTCTTTGTGTAATTTTAAATCTTTCTCATGTATATATTTTTATTTGAAATTTTGCAAACATGAAACAATTCTAAAAATAAAAGTGAAATAAGCATTTTCTTGAATCTTAACATTTTTGAATTTTTTAAACCCTTTATGCCTAGATTTATTATTATCTGTCATAAAAATATAGGGGTTTGCTTGAATAATTTTATTATTGAAAATTATTTTCATGTTGACAAAAATTGCATATTTGAATTGTTATTGCATTCTAATATAGGACAATTCGGTTTATTTAAGATTTAGATTTGTGATTATTTTATAACTTATTTTTCCCAGTTTTTAATAATTTTTCATTTTAAATTTTTAGAATCAGTTACAACTTCAATTTGGTTATTTTATAAACTACATTATTTTACAAGGTCATTTCCATGGTGTCCATATTTTTGTACTTAAGGCAAAAATTGAATTTAAAACTGAAAAAATATATTCATTTTTCTAATGAAATTTGGTTGTTAAAGAACAAAATATTTTCATACTTTTTCATTTTAGTCTTGAATCTCATATCAGTTATATACGAACTATATAATTTTTGCATTTTTTATTATCGAAAAAAATTATGATGAAATATCTGAAAAAAATAATTTATATAATCTAATAAGAAAATATCAAGTAAAGTCGGGCTCCAATTATAAGAACTCCGTCTATCCAAATTATTTTCAAGATTTCAGAAAGATAAATTAAACTTAACAAGAGAAGGAAAAAGCTCAAGAAAAAGAAAGGCAAGAGAAAGAAAATGAGAATGACTTGAGAAATTCAAAAACATTCTTTTGAAAGTTCCTAGTTGTTCAGAAGTTAGTGCTGAATATATAGGAGAATGGATTGTGAGTGAGACCCTGTATTTCAAATTGCAAATGATGGTAAACTTATTGAAAGTGCCGAGGAAGAAGGGAACCTTAATGTTCCAGTTGAAGCAGGCGCGGGACCATCAGTTAGTGAAGTATTTGCCGTCTTTTCAACACAGCTTTGAAGTGGATGGAGCGTCAGCCCGAGTGTGACTACGTGCAAATTTTTACTGTCAAACAAATGCGTGATTTGGCTACGCAAAAACGTATGAAGGCAGTAAAAAACAGCATAATTCTGACCGAGATACTCATCAAGCAATTACTTTCATTTACAGCACTGTACTTACATAATGTATTAGTGTACAGCACTTAAAAGTGTCTTAACAGGTAAAAGTTGCCTTTTCCTTTAATTTATTAAAAGTTCTTTTTCTTTAAAAAAAATGCGTAACTTTTTCTATCGTTTACAAGGTACAATAATTAATAGACCTTTTTTTTTGAAAAAAAAATCCATTTAACTGAATTTTTGATTATCCGAATAGCGTTTTGTCGCACTTGATTCCGATAGTTGTGTGTGTGTGGAGTTCTACTGTAAATTCTAATTTTGCTCTTAAATACTTAAAATTTGAATGCTATTTTGTGGCTTAAATTTATTGAATAATTTATGAATATTATATTTTTATTCTAAGTAGATTTGACTCATCTTTTATTCATTTTATATTAATGCTTCAAAATTCAAAATGGACGAATAATTTTATTTTAGTCATATTATAAATAAAAAATAAGAATTGTAAAACAAGCTAATGCATTGTTAAATATGTCCAGAAAAAATACTATACCACAAAAATAAATAAAATTAATGAAACCAATTCTTTTAAAAGCATTCGAAATTTTACTCACTTAAAATATTTAAGTTTTTAAAAACAAAGTTAATTGAAAAAGTAAGAATCTTCTTTTGAAATTATTGGTGGCCATTTGAGAAATTAACTTTAATGCGATATTAATAAATTGTTTTGGTACAAAATGCTGATAAAAGCAGAGGTGCCTATGACATACAAACCCAACTTGTAGAAGAAGAAGAAGAATAAATTGTTGTATAGGTTCTCAAGTTATAATTGACGGTGAGAATGAAATAAGAAAAATTCAATTTATTATTTTGCACTTGTTAAAACAATTCATTTTCAGAAAATTCTATAAGCCATTTATAAAAAATTTCAAATATTAACATTAGTCAAAGCAATGTTAATTTATTTAATTTAATAATATGATAATTTAATAAATAATTTTTGTTTATAAATTTTGTTTGATTAGTTAGAAAAACTGCTATCAAAACTTTTTAAACTTCTTACACTTTCATATTTTTCTAAAATTGTTTTATTATGTAATCCAGCAAGTAAAATTTCATTATCTTTAGGTACATAAAGCATTAGATCACGATAAACTTTGCAGTGCATTTCAAATTAGATACGGTGGATATAAAGGTATGCTAACAATAGATCCTACATTGAAAGACGTTGATATAGTCTTCAGGAAGAGCATGAAAAAGTTTGATTCGCCCCAGAGTGAAAGATTGGAAATCGCTAAAACAAGTGCTCCAAGTAAGATGACTTTAAAATTAAACTTAAATTATTGTCATCGCATGCACAATGTAAAATAATAGTATGTGTGTTTGATTTAATTTAAATAGTTCCTTCATGTTTTCTTACTACTTTCTTTTATCCATGATTTTTTTAAACAGATACTTAAAACCGAAACATTTTGCTTCTAACTTCAAATGTTTGTAAATTCATTTTTATAACATTTCTTTGATTAATTGTTACTTTTGGGAGGATATTTTATCCTTTTAAAGTAGTATAATACAATATGATAGCTTAAATTATACAGTATTTTTTTTGACCAAACAGAGCTGATGTAAACTATAGACTTTGGTAAATAGTAAAAAAATTCACTTGTTTATTGTTTATATAAATGAAAACATCGATAGTGACTTTTAACGATTAAAAATATTTATTAAAATTCAGTGCTTTTGTGGTAAAAAAATTCTTTGGTATTTTTATATAAAAGTAAATATTTATCAAGTATATTCCAAATAAAGTTAGTAATAAAGCGTTATTATAATATGTATTATATATTTTACTTGTGTGTGTATGTGTGAAAGAGAGAGAAATACACTTATTTTTATCATTCGATGAAAATTTTAATTGAATATAAATTACATTTTCAATTCTACTGTATGTTTTCTAGACGATCAAAAATGTTCTTTATTCTTGTATTCTTATTAGAATTTGAATCGTAATTCATGGCGATAGGTGATAGAAATTGTGATTCATTTTCCAATTCATTTTTGATAACTGTTCTCCAATTTTTGATTTTCAGTACTGATAAAACAAGATCTTTTGGCCCATATTGGTTTAAAAGAATTTTTTTTTAATTTATTTCCAATGGCGGGGAAAGCAAATAAGTACAACCAAGAAGAATAAAAGATGAACATCAAAATAAGACCGAAGTCCAGAGAAGCTTATTTAGTAGTCTCGGAATGAACTACAGAGATGGAGATGATTACGAGAGAGTCATGGGTTCTTTAGAACCACATAATCGACAATTCAGGACGGTCATAGATCCGTAGTTGATATAAATGTTCACCCAGGCAATCGTGACGAAAGAAGGCTACAGAATCTCGGCGAGGCTTGTCTGGTTTTTATTAGAATAAATATCAGTTAAAATATTCTTGGCTATTTTCCAGTTTATCTAAGGTTTCATTGTTTTTATTCTACTTTCCGAATGGAAAATAATAGTCAAGGCGAAATTTTCTCTATGTATTCAATTAGATAAATATCAGTGTAATATTATTACTAATCATTTCATTTGACTTTAATTGTTGCAGTAATTTTTATTAGAATAATGGGTGTCTATAAACTGTATGATTAGAGATGTAAAATTTTCGAGAGTTTTGGGAATGAAACGGGAATTTTGAGGGAATACGCTCAAACAATCATCTTTCATTCAATGTATTGTTTTGTCTTACATAAATGAAAGAAGTAAAATAAACTACAAAAATATGCAAAAAAAAAATGTTTAGTGTTCTAGTAAAAAAGTTAATTAGTTTCGTGCTGAGAAAAACAGAAATACTTTTTAAAATAAAAATAATGAATTAATATTTAATAAAAAATATTAATATATATTTTTCAGGACTGTCAGAATATTGACATTTCCATGTCTCCGTCGTTATAAATTCCTAAATTCAGGCAGAGAAAGAGGAAAAAAATAATTTCTCAACATTAATTTGTGAAGATATTCTAAATTGATCATTATCACACAATTATTTTCATTTCCTAGAAAACATACTGTTATCGTAATTAGTAGTAGAAATCGTAAAATAAGTGGGCTTCTGTGTATTTTATAATATATCTAATAAAAAAAATTTTAAATAAAAACTTCAAAAAATTCTAAATTAGTTGAAAATTTTCAAAATTCGAAGATTTTTTAAAATTTCCAAAGAAATAAACCGGGTTTATTCCCGGAAAATAAACCCGGTTTTTTCCATTCTTTATAACACTATGTAGGATACATTTTAATGCTGAATCATTCATAAAATAATGAAGATGAATTAAATTTATGACAATAATGATAAAAAAGACATACTCAAAACATTTTATAAACTTTGAGAATGGACTACCGCATAAACGTTGTTCGTCGCACGAAAAATACCATGACGGTAGTAAGTTTGTGTGCTTCTTGTGCGGACAAACATGGCGACATCCACAGAGGTTATTCCGGCTAAAAAAATTTTTTAATATGCATATTTTAAACCTACATATACTAGATAATTGAAATATAGGTAAAAGTTACCAGACCCGTACGCGATTGGCGCGATTTCAACTTTTGGCACCAAGCGCTCTACAGCTCTGTCGCCAACCTAAATTACGTCACTACGCGCGATAGATGTCAACCAATAACGATCGCGTTCGAACTTCAGCTTTGAAATCGCGCGTTTTTTAGAATTCCAAACATTAAAAGGTAGAATATTTCATTATAATTAAATACTGTAGAAGTTTTAAAATTATAATAAATAGGTACGAAATTTTTAAAAGTTGATTTTAAATATACCTAGCAATGGCGCCCACCTTAAAAAACATCAGTGTAGCGCTACCTACTGCAGTGCCAACCGGACAATAAAGCTAAATTTCGAACGTTAAAAATTTCGCTTTTTGTTTAAACTAGAGTTTTAATATACCGAGCAATTGCGCCCACCTTAAAAAAACATCAGTGTAGCGCTACCTACTGCAGTGCCAACCGGGCAATAAAACTAAATTTCGAACGTTAACAAATCTCACTTTTTGTTTAAACTCGAATTTTAATATACCGAGCAATGGCACCCACATTAAAGAAATTTCAGTACGCGGCACATTCTAATACTAACATGCAATACACACAACTTAAAAATTCATATACTTACTTTCTTACTACCATCACGCTCTAAATAAAAAAAACGTAAGTTCAATACATTCTCATCCATAGTTAATTTTCGCTAGCAACACACAAACTCCAAAATTCGAATATCGAAACTAAATTATTAAATATTGTTCTATAATAGTTTCAAGGGTTACATACAAAACGCGCTTGTCACGCGATCATGTTACCCAATAAACGAAAACACGTCATACATACGTAATCCGAACCGTTAAACCAGTTTGACGAACTTATCGCACCACTTTATCCGCCTGCTTGGCGCATTTTACCCTCTGTACGGATCTCTTCACTTTAGCGGAAATATACATTTCTTTTTTTTTCTAGAAAAGATTTATATCTTGAGAAACTAGGAAAACCAATTTCAAATGTTTCCCCCCAAACTTTTTTTTAATAAATTTCATTTGAATTATATTTAAATTGTATTTATTACATAAAATAAAAAATGTAAAGTGTATAAAGCGCAATAAATTTTAATGTATTGTGGGAAAATTTATTACTATCACCGAAAATTCCATATCATTATGAAAACTAGAATCACTTTCATAATCTGATAAATCGTCAAGAATATATATTCTGTCAATCGCTGAACGTCTGATAGCAGCGATTATTGTTTTGAAAAAGACGGCAAACATAAGAGTGATAAATACTAAATACTTCAAATGCCATACTCCAGTGGATAACTAATTTTTATTTGTGTATATAATTTATTTCACTAATTAAACGATGAATAGGCGAGATGCATTCCTCTCAATAAAAGAAAAACACTTGCCTACCTAAATTGGGTGAGCAAACAGAAGGTTAAATCATCAACGTTCATTTCTTTTTCCCTATAAATTATGCCCTTTACAAATCCCCAAACGAAAAACTTCAATGATACTATGCAGATGATCTGAAAGGCTTAGAAATTTGTCCTCTTTGCTCATTCAATTTCTTTCTGGGAAATAGTCCTTCAAATGAATAGTAACCGAATAGGTGTCATTCACAATTTCCGATCAAATAAAATACCACGTCGACATCAAAAGTAAGCAAAACATTGCATTATAATATTGGCCAAAAACAAAGGAGAAAAGGATGCATTTGTGTGGAGGTTGCGTTAATTAAAATACAAAAGAGATGTAAATAAAGCGTTTATTTGCTGCGTGTTTTTTGCAAAGAGTATAATATTGAGAGTTACAAGAAAAAAGTTGCCAAAATGGCACGATTACAGAGTGCGCTGAGGAAGGTGCTCCGTCGCCAAAAGAGCACATTACAAACACTGAATATCCCGCCTGACGTTGAAATATCCATCTGCTTCAAAGGAAAATTTTATGTAAAGTTATATCACTAATTAGCTTATAAATAAAAAAGAAATGTTTGTAATTGGAATAAGGATTCAACAAATACAAACGAATCTTACAGTTTGACAGAAAATTATCAACAATAGGTAAAATGCTAATTTTAGAGATAAGTCTTCTAATATTTGTCTTGCTACTCTGATATTACCGTTTGGCCTGAAATTATTTTTATGATTCTACCTAAAGGTCACCTGGTAGGTTCGAAGCTGAATGTACATTACTAATACCAGGACTTAAATTTTGTCTAAGCATACACTTTCAGCGCTGTTGTAAATGCCTCGCATAACTTTTTTGCCAGTGTTTCCAAATGTCCATTATTAAAACTATAACATACCAGAACTTAAATTTTGTTTAAGCAGCCACTTTGAGCGCTGTTGCAAATGGCTCAAATAACTGTTTTGCCAGTGTTTCCAAATAGTTTGTACTAATTTTTTAGCCCTTTGATATCTAGTAAGAAGATTGTCTCCTTTGTCAGTAAAATTAGGTTCTGGGATAGCATTTATAGGTTTTCCTATTAGGAAATGGTCTAGAGTAAAAAGTGAAAATTTGTCTGTATAAGTGGGTATATGAGATGGGGGTCGGGAATTATCTTCTCAATTTGAGGGATTACTGTAAAAAAGCTCTTCGAGCGTTAGTCTTGCGGAGGCTACCACTCTCTTAAAATATTTAAAAGCCTTAACGACCGTCAAAGTTTGGAGCCCTTGGGGACAAGAGTGTTGTGATTAGAGCTTCAGAAGTTAAATCAGAAACAAATTGTATGTGTGCAGCCTTGGTTGTCATACATATAAATAAAGCAACATTGAAATTTTATACAGTACCCTTTCTCTGTTCCTTATATTTTACTTCAAAGGGCCGGCATAAGTCTATACTTATGTTTAAAAATACTGGACTGAATGCTACTCTTTCAGCAAGAAGGTTCCTCGTAATCTGATTCGCGACTACTGGCTTGTTTTTGAAGCATTCTACACATCTGTGAACTACTTTGCATGCTGCACTTCTGCAACCAATGGGCCAATATTTTAAACAAACAGTATTTAGAAGGTCTAAAAGGCCTGCATGAAAATCTCGTTTATGATAATATTGAAATATAAGTTAAACTAATTTATTTCCGGCCGGCAGAATGATAGGATGTTTTTGATTAAATTTTAAATTAGAATGCGCAAGTCTGAAACCTACTCTAAATCCATCAGATATACGTATGATTGGATTAAGAAATTTCAACTGATTTTGAAATCTCTGGTCCTTTAAACCACAATTTACTGGCTACAAGGGCTTAACATCAAGTCCTCTGGAAAGTGTATCAGCAGGATTATGGCCTGTGCTGCCATTGAAAGTCTTTTGAGAATCGCTGAATTTGAGATACCAGGTTGCTTACAAATGTCTTGAGTAAGTTTGAAGGAGAGTTTATCCATGCGAGATCTATAGTTGAGTCTGAATATACTGTGAAAGAGTATTTGCAGCAATGACTTTTTTTGTGAGTTTTGAGAGATGCAGACAGAAGCAAAGTTTAAGTCTGTGAATTGTCATGAATTTACCTAGGGACACCCACGATTTACTGCACAAAAGCTGGCCTGCTATTTTATTGGAATTGGATAGTTTTTATGTAAATCACAGTACCATACTTGAATTTGAACTTGAGAATTTGCACACGCGCATTTGAAGGCGCATCTACAAATTCGTGTAATACGAGTTTTGTGCTAATTTGCCATCTTTCAATTTCTCTATTTTTTTTAGTTGTAATAATTCATACTCGTTGAGAAAATATGAATAAAGTGTTCGCATGGTGGAATCACGTTCTAAACGCATCTATAACTAGTCCAGTCTTTTTGATGCTATCGCCTTAGAATGTTTTAACATATTTTCGGAAAATCAGGTTTGAATGCCATTTTCACAGCGTATCTACCTTTCAGTTTTTCTATGATAAGTTTTTGCGAAATTTCTTTACAATACTTTAAATCATGTCGTTGCAAATATCATTTATTTCTACTTCTTCAATTTCCCAAGAACGAGTTTGAGAATTTTATTAAAAACTAAATTTTTACTTTAAAAACATTGTTTTGGATTATTATAAGTTGTCTTAAATAAATACCTCAAACAAGATAACCAAAACAACTTGATTGTAAGAATAAGTTGTCTGCAATCTTTATTTTATTTTTATTCAATAATAAAAAGAACAATTCTGCATCTTAAAGAATGTCTATTTTTTTTAGGAATATAAAAAGATGGATCAGCTAGTTTGACTTCACTTGAAATTTTTGAGTTCGAAATATTTAATCTTTTAGAAAGTGTGAAACTTGTAATCTTATGAGCAGTTAATAAATCCAGTTCCCATTACGAATCCTTATTTTCATTCGATAAAGAAGTTGGAACTTTTTATATTATATTTTTATATTTACATTCAAACCAGCAACTGGGATATTTATTTTTTTCTTTTCTCAAACTAATAAATTTGTGGCAATGGAGAAAACAAAATTAGACTCACTGGAAGAATCAAGGACGCCTTAAGGGGTTTGAATCCCCTTCCATGCGTGCCTGATATGTATTATTGCAATGTTTATTAAAACGTTCTTACCGTTACAGAAAAACGAAAGTCGAAGATTTTCTGAGACTAGCATATCAATTGATTCTGAACTGTTAATCTGTTGATTTCGCTCTTGATATGTAAGTGTCAAAAGAATGGGTTCATTCTCACCGATGTTATGACTGCTTTTCATTGGCGGTGTGAAATATTTATGAAGGAATGTGCGATGATCTAATTTCTTTTTACAAATCAAACAAGAACTTCTAGAGTTAAATCTAAATAATGAATGAAACCAATTTAAGCAATTACACAAAGCTGGCTTTTTTAAATTAAATCTAACCGTTCGCATAATTTCATTCCTTTAAATACATTACAATGATACAGGGCATGTGTTAGTGTTTTACAAGCAATACACAATTTCAGAGATTTGTCTGTCTTAACAAAAAATATTTCGATTTGTTGGCATTAAGTTTAGGTGGAATGTTTGATTGAGAATATTATATAAAATTCGGCACCTGCTGTCTAAGAATTCAAGGAAATCATCCAGATTCAGGTACATCGTTGTCGTTCAACGTTAATTCAAACTGCTTGTGAGAATCTCGCGATCTAATTTATCAAGTACAATATTTAATAATAAAACATTAGATAATTTATCTCTAGTGAAACCTAAGATTTTTCACAGTGATATTCAGTATGTTGCGTATATCTTTTCCCGATTCACATGTTTTCTGGAATCCGCGTAAATGATGTAATTTTTTTTTTTCAAAGTTCAGAATTTTCACTAATTAAGTTATTAAATTGCGTTATGAACAAGTTTCAATCCTCAAATTTTTCGCTGAAAAACGGAAGTTGGATTCTAGATTCTTTATAAAAGCCTTTTTTGGTTGATCACTGATAATAGATTCAACACTTTTGTTTTGAACAGAGTCAATGTTTATAACTTTTAATTTGTTAAAAAAGGTTTTGAGGCTTACTTCTAATTTTTTAATTTGTTATAATCCACTTTGATAGGAGAGATTTTGGAATTCTTCCTTAGTGATTTTGTTGTATTCATCCTTAAGCGCTTCGAATTTCTGTTGTATAGTGAGTAAAATGTCAAATTGAGTTTAAAGTTCAAAAATGTCTGTCATCATGTCCTTTTCTGTGTGGACAATATTTAATTTCCTCAGCTGCCTTTTGATGCCACCGTGGTTCCGATTTAGCAGTGTAATATCAGTCATCTTAGTTATCTGAAATTATCTTATTGCAAGAAAAAATGTAGCCAAAAATGGCATGATTACTAAGTGCACCAAGGAAGATATTCCGTAGCCAAAGGTATACATTACAAATACGGAAGATATAAAATAAATCTCGCAAGCGATGTTTAGAAAAACTAGAAAAACATAAGACTAATAATTAGGGCAGATGATATTTATGAAAGAAAAGATATTCATTCGTAGAATTAAAAATTTTCTACGACAAAGTTCTCTATAAATGAAAATTAGATATTTTATGTATTATTAAGCATCATTATGCATCAAACTTTTTAGATATCCCGTATATCCATGTTTAAAAAATTTAGTTTTCAATATGTATTCATCTAAGCATGCATTAAGTGACAATATGCTGATAAATGAAAAAAAAAAGGTCGATAATTTTTCTTTTAATTTTATATCTGAAAGGTGGTGTACTAATTAAGCAAAATAGTGGTAAAATTTTACGAGCCGGTACGGGTTTGGCACGATTTTTAATTTTCGCGCTAAGCGCTGCAGCTGCCAACCTAAGTTATGTCATTACCGCAACATCCAAATTTCAAACTTTGAATATCGCATTTTCGCACTGTTTTCGATTTCAAATATCGAAATTTCGAATGCTTCCTTATTATTACTTACTTCTAAAGTATTACAAAAATTATGTCTAGAAACTAACTTTACACACATTACCAAACAAAAATAATAACATAAAATCAACACTATTCCGACTCAGCCAATAAAAAATATGTAATTAATTTTAATGACTTTAAATCAATCTAAAGAATATAAATCCTTTACTAAAGAATATAAATCCTTTACCTTAAACATATATAAAATACTAAACAGGTATTAACAACCGCGTTATAAATCTAAATCTAATATAAATATCATACATTTTAGAAAAACTTGGATTCCAATTAACTGGGCAGTGGTGCTTTTTTTGGTGGCATAAACAAGGCATTAGTAGTATAAATGCATTCTGGCTCTGGAGACAACTGTGCTATAAAACTAAATCAGTAACATAAATAACATACATTTTTTATGATCACTAAGGTTTTGATTAACTAGGCAGTATTAACTAGCCCACTTAAAAGCTACAGCACAAAAGACAACGAGTAGTAATGTTAATCAATAATGTATATAACATACATCTTTATAAAATCTCAAATTTGTAATTAACAAACATTAAAATTCACACTGTAAACCTGAATATATATGTGTCAAACATTACTGTACAATACTTAAAAAAGTACATAAATTATTACCTAAACAGCAATTTATTTTGAATAACACCAAGTATTCACCTAATCACTTGTATAAGAATAAAGAAAATTAATAAAAACTCAAATTCAATTTATCATTATCCATACTTTTACTTGCTATACAAATATTAAATTCAAATTTTTCCGTTTGATACATTTTCAAAGCAAAATATAATTTCCAACACTTAAGTTTCATAAATGGAAGAAACAAAAACAGCAAAAACTTTAAGGGTTACTAAAACTCCAAACAAGTTTCATGCATGCATACATCAAGTTGCATCATGAACTTACAGGATTTTTATTACTGTATAATATTCTGCTACATTTTTTGTTGTAAATAAAGAGCTGCCCATGTCTATTAGTAGTGTTTTTTTCATTATTCTGTTATACGAGGGCTACACTGAAATTTTTGAGATACGCGCAGATGAGAACTTATAACATTAAAATAACGGTTTAATTTTAAGGTACAAAGCATTTTAACACAGATGATTTTTTACTGATTTACTTCAACTTGTTTAGCGTGGAATAAATTTTAAACAGAAGAGAAAATGGAGTTGACGCGAGAACATTTTCGCGCTATGATTTTCTACGATTTCAAAGCAGGATTACATCAAGAAGAATGCGTTCAACGGTTGCAATTAGGATTTGGTGATGAATCTCCAGCTCGTGCTACTGTATTCAGATGATTTAGAAAATTTAGAAGAGGTCGCAATTTTCTTCAGGATGAAGAACACACAGGAAGGCCGCCGTTGGCAGTAATCCCGGATAATGTGTCTGCCATACGAAAAATGTTAATGGATGATAATCGCTGTACCTATCAAATGATACAGAAGGAACTTAACATTGGATCCGCAGCCATACACAAAATCATTCATGAATTACATATGAAAAAAATAGTTTGCCGTTAGGTTCCCCATACTGAGCATCAAAAAGAGGAGCGTGTCAGAATCAGTAAAGAAACTCTTAATATGCTGAATGATGGTGGCCACCACATCATTTCTAAAATTGTAACAGGTGATGAAAGGTACATACCGTTTTTTGACGTTCCAACACGTCAAGAAAGCAAAGTATGGGTCTTTGAAGATGATTCCATGCCGACAATGGTGAAAAAACAACGCGCACTGAAAAAAGTGATGTATGCCGTTTTCTTCAGAAGTACGGGATTCGTCAAAGCCATCAAGTTGGAAGGACAGAAGACAGTAACAGAGAACTGGTATACCACTAAATGTCTTCCAGAAATTCTACAAGAACTGAATGTTAGGAGATTAATGCTTCACCATGACAATGCATCTTCACATACAGCCGGATTAGCAGCTGAGTTTCTTAAACAAAAACAAATTAAAGTGATCGAACATTCGCCGTATTTACCTGATCTAGCTATGTGCGACTTTTGGTTATTCTTTAATCTAACAAAAAACTTACGAGGACGTCGTTTTCATTCAGAAGAAGAGATTGATGTGGCTATAAAAGCATTTTTTTCATCTTTTCGAAGAAATGAATGGCTTGAGGCATTTAATCTGTGGAAAATTCGTCTACAAAAGTGCATTGATGCTGAAGGAGACTACTTTGAACACATCTAAAATTTTATAAGTATAACTAGAAACCTAGTTGTATCTCAAAAATTTTAGAGTGACCCTCGTATATTGTTGACAAAAAGAACTGTAATTTTTATCATTAACAGAAATGTTTTTGAGCACAAAAGAAGTGATACGGTGAGAAAAGACTAAGTGATTTGGTAGAGAATTACTTCATTTTAGTAATAAAAGATTGTTATAGAATTAAACAGTACTTCAAATAAATAGCTGAAGCCTTTATCAAAACGTTTATTTCAACGAAATTTATTCCAATGGCGGGCACACTTGGGTGTCCAACCCTATGCCAAAACAAGGCCAGAAACTGCTACTCAATTATCGTTACTCAGCGGGCACCTGTGAACCAAGTCACGGAGGCGAGTAACGTTACCCGCGCCATACCACCACAAATCGTTTTTTTATAAGGTGGGCCACATTCATACAACATCACAGAAGAAAGGACAGAGAAACAGAGAGAAGGAAACATCCATGCCCGAACTGGGATGCGAACCCGGGACCCACAGCTCAGGAGTCAGGAACGCTAACCACTCAGCCATCGGTCAGCTCTTTCAACGAAATGCCTATTTTTCTTTTCCATAATTTTTTTCCCCAATTTTTAAATTTTAATTCTTGTATCAATCATTTATTACAGATGCATTCTTTCATATTTTCAACTTTTACAAACAAAATAACAACTCATTATAATGGAATCAATTCTTATTCAAATAGTTTTAAAAAAACTGTTTAGGATTGTTTCAAATAAATTAAAATTTATACATAGAACAATCAATGTGTAGAATATCTCACTTCAAGTCTTAAAATCATCAATTTAAAATTATTGATATTTTTTTAATGAAAAATTTTTTTAGCTTTATTAGTTCTAACAAAATTGTTCACCATAAATAACTAAATTTTATCTATACATCATCGCTTGATTATCCAAAAGATGTATCTATAATATATCATAAGAAAATTCTGATGACAGAGAGATTCTTTAATGTATACATCTACATTTATGTAGTATCTTTAACATTAGGATGGGAATGAGCATTTCATTGAAAAAATATTTATAAAACATAATATATTTCTGCTTGAAATTTTAAGCCAAATTTCTTCTTCATTAAGTTCAATAAAAGCAATATTCTATTTATGAGTTGTACTACTTTATACTAAATATAACTAATTCTTACATTAGTGATGGGAAAATAAATTATGTTTAGCTTAATATATTACAATAGGAAAAACTACAATTAAAATTATTTAATAGTGGTTAAAAATAGAAAAAAAATACAAGAGAGGAATATCTTTTTAACTTCTAAAAAGGTAAAATTAAATAAGAATATTAATTCATTTTATCTTCTACTTAAAAAAAATAGGCCAAATAAATTTAATGAATAACAATGAAAAACAAAACAATATTCATGACTTTATACTTTTTAAATATGAATATTTTTCCTAACGTTTATTATAAAAATAAGATTAAAGAATTCAGACATTAGAAATTTTTAAATGTTCATGGTTATCATGACTGGTTATATTTATTCCAAAATAAAATTATAAATTTTAGGATTTGAAGATCCACTAACCCTAAGAAAATGGTCTTATAAAATAGAAGAGATAAAAAGTAATTTTCTTGTAGAAAAGATTCTCTACATAATAAAACTGAAATACTTTCATATGGACAGTTAAAAGAATTGTACGTGTAAAAGAAATTTAAATGTGCAAGGTATCACTTTTGCATATTAAATATGAAAGCAAAGATTTTTTTTAGAGAGAGAATATCACAACACTAGCTATAAAATATTTCTGTAGTTAACCTCTACCCTCTCACAAATAATTTTATATTGCTGAAAAAATAATAGTTATAAAAACATAAAACGATTTTTTGATATTTTACTTAACATCTAGATAGATGTGAGAAATACGAATAAGAACATTATTCAGTTATAAATTTAATCAATTTGCAAAGCTATCTTATATTTTTTACAATTTATTTAAAACAATTTACCAATTCATAAATTTAGTTCCACAGCTTTTCTTTAAGGTGATTCTTTTCCAAAAAAATTGGAAGTCACATTTAATTGATTTTTCAATATATAATTTTCTAAGTCTCATAAGATCATGATAAATTTATGCAAGAATCTTCTTTGAAAAGAGCTTGCATAGGGAAAAGAATTACTTTTCAGTTTCAAAAACTAACAGTTCTTCATGCATTACCTCAAAAGTAAATTTTCATAGTTTAAAAACAGAAAGATAATTTATAAATTAAACAAACCTAAACCATGGATTATAAACAAACTATTCATTTAGAAAGAAATTAATGTGCAATAAAAAAGAAATTAGAAATTTTTTATACTTATTGAAATCTAACTAGAAATTTTATTTAAGGCAAAAAATTAAATTTATTTAAAAATTAGATTTATTGTATATTTCTAACATATGTGTGAATGAGGAATTTTTAAATAGTAGTTTGAGTTATCTAAAGGGACTCTCAAACCAGAAAATAAGACTCAACCTAGCAATCTAAAAGAATTTTAATGTATAAAATAATTTGATTATTTACCGATCTATTTGACTTTTATTTTAATAGCGAAATTTTTCATTTTTAAATATACTCTCTCAGAATTTATTGGTATAATTCAATTTTCAATCATTATTATTTAATTTGTTTCTCTGGTAAAATATAATATTTATAAAATACACACTTTTTTTATTCAATTCTGTATACATTTAGATTCAGAAATTAAATTGCATTTTAATGAAAAAAAGTAATTGTTTTCAAATAAAAATTTTGTTACTGTAAAACATAATGTTGCTTTTGATATTTTAATAGATATCAAAAAGAATCAGGTAAAAGGAGAAATTATTGCTCTTATAATAAATATTAAAATCTATCCTATCCTGTAAGACATAAATATTTGATTTATTCACATTTCTGATCTACCTCAAAATAAATCTAGCTTCATTAATAGTAAATTTATATAAATACTTATATTATTTAAAATGTAGCGATTATATATATCTAATATTCAACAATTTTATTTTTAGTCAGCCTTAAACTAAATAGGCAATTCATAACTATTCTAAATGATCTTGGAGTTCGACACAGAACTTTTTTAAAACTGCAAGAAAATATGCTTTGCAACTTGACTGATATGCTCTTTGATGAAGAACAAGCAGTAGAATTCTTGAGATCTAAAACGCCATCTGATATCTTTAAGTATGACGATCTTTCCAAATCAGGTGTGTACCTGACAACAGAACCTTTTTTTAGATCATTGCTACTTGCTCTTCATCGTCATCATGTAGGTAAGTTATAATTTTTAAATTTGAAATATTCTATTTGGTACCTCAGCTCCATTTTCTTGGCAGTTGTGATTAATTATGTTGCTTATTTAGAGAACACTTGTATCAAATATCCATGCCAAGCCACAGAAAGAAAATTAAGCAATTACTAATGAATGGGAACAATTCTGATTAGTATGATAGTCTCCCTTTGTTAAATCAATCTTGTTTTTAGTTTCAGGAGAGAATGAATCATAACTCTTGGTTACCAATGTATAAGGAAAAATGTAAACCTTATCCTTTACCCATTTATCAGCTTTCTTTTAAACTTGAGAAATTCAAAATCTGTTTTATGTAAAAAACAAAACTTTGCTAAAAGAAAAAATTTTCAGTAATAGTTTTTGAAAATTATACCTATATCTAATAATGTTATTAAAATTGAAAACTTTTTTTGCATTATAAGCCTTTGACTTAAGATATTTGTTTTCGTGCTGCTTCTCTCAATGAAAAATAAATTATTTGAAATCTGTAATGCAACAAAAAGTCATTAGTGCAACCTCATTAGTAACAAAAAGCAATAGTATTATTTCAATTTAAAAAGTTTGAAGATTTTTTAATTAGATTGTTTTTTATAATAGACTGAAAGGCTCTGTTTATTTAATTAAAATAGAAGTTTCCAATCAGTTAAGTTTTCTTTTATATTTTACCAAATGAGTATTTTTTCCTTTTAAAATGAATATATATTTGTAATAACTTAATTCAAAAATGTAAAAACTAGCATTTATGAGCTATCATAATGTGCATTATATCAACACATAATAATTTTGTGAAACAAATTAAATTGAAACAGTTTTACTTCTGATGTCGTTTTTAATATAGATATTTAATTTTGTTTTTTCCTTAGACAACATTAAAACTAGAGCTAATATAGCAATTGATCCAAGCAAAGGAAGAAATATGTTAGGTGTGCTGGATGAAACTGGAGTATTACAAGAAGGTCAGGTTTTTGTTCAAATTACAAAAGATATTTCATACGGAGAAACAACTAGGGATACACTAATTTTAAGGAGTAAGTTAATTACCAGCTTTAAATGCTAAAATTGTTATATTTTGATTATTTCATTCAAAAATTATATTCCACATTTGTAAGGATATAGGGATTATGCTTTTAAATATGTAGACATTTCCATGTATTAACTGCAATAAATTTTATGTTTTTATTTAAAAACAAAAAATAAATCTTCAAACATCTTTGGATTTCATTATTCCTTAATATATGTTACTTTAAAAAATTTTGATTGTAATTTTAAAATCAATAACCAATTAGATTTACTTTAATTTAAAATAGATGATAATACTTACATAATGATAAACCATAATTTGTTATTAGCAATAATTAGAGCAAAACAAAAATATGTAATATAAGATAGGATTTATTATTTCAATTTCCTATAAGAACTTTATAAACTAAAGCACAATATCAATAATTCTTACTGATATTGTGTCAATATGAATTAATGACATTGTATTATTAAAGTAATCATTCTTTGGTGCACTATTTGCAACAAGAATTTAAGACTCTTTTTTTTGGACTTTACAATATTTCAATAAAAAAAGCTACTAAATAAATTTTCTATTGAACAGTTCCATAAGAAATTCAAAAGTAAGTGAAAAACTCTGTATGTACTTTATTATTAAATATTTCATAATTGTTTGAAGCCTTGTGAAAAAAAATTAATTTGTAATTAATGAATGAAACATGTGTTATTTAATATTAATTTTTGCTTTTTGAACACAAAAAGTTTAAAATATTTAGTCAGTACAAATTTTTTTAGTTTACATTTTTTTATCAGTAATATATTGATTTTTGTCATTTCTTAAGTTTAATAATTCTTATTTAAATCGTATTCTCCTTAATCACAAAACTGCATTAACCCTTAACTTTTCCTTAGTAAATTCTTCTTCAAATTTTGTGTTATCTTGGAAGCTTACATATAGAATTAAATTTTAGAGTTGTAGGATAATCATACATTTATATATCTGTATTATGTTTATTCAAAATAAATTTTTCATAACATAATATCACCTCATGCATATATTAGGAACAGTACTGGTTACAAAACATCCATGCTGTCTGCCTGGAGATGTAAGAAAATTCACCGCAGTTGATGTACCACAATTGCACCACATAGTGGATTGTATTGTGTTTCCTAAAAGAGGGTCAAGACCCCATCCTAATATGATGGCAGGTTTGTATAGTTTTGTTCAAAAATTTAAAATTATTTCAATGATGCATCAAATGTGAAGCCTACAATGCAATATTCTATAAAATGAACAATGGCAAAAGAATAGAGACCTTTCATATTAGATTTATAATAAACGAATTATATATAAAAATTTAATTAAAATATTAATTTTATGTATTCACATTAATAATACACATTGGTTAACTATCCTCTGACATGTTACCTTTTGAACTATTGGAGAATACTAATATTAATACACACACTGTACATTGATCTATGCTGGAAAACAATCAACTACACATAATCCAAAGATAAAATTATTTTTATTAAAAAATCATGGAAATTATTGTATCAAAATTAATTATTATATAAATATGATTAAATTTCAAATGTAAAAGAATAATTAAAATTTAAGTTTTCTTAAAATTTAGAAATTACTTATAGACATTTGCTACTTATCAATTTATAGAAAATCCTTACAATATAATAATATGTAATCAATCCTAATGTTTATCACTAAGATGTTTTTTTACATTAGATTAGATTTTATGAAATTTCTTTTGGAATAAAGCTTTAAATCACTAAATTTATTTATATATCTGTATAAATAAATTTAGTAGTAAATTTAAAAATAACTTTAGTGATTTAAAATTTCACATATTAACGCTAATAACAAGTTTCACTATTTAATGCTAATAACAAAAAATAAATCTAATTATATCATACATCAAAAATATACGAAAGAAATGATTAACATTGCATTTTAGGGTGGCTATTGGTTTTTAATCATATAATAACCGTAGCTTATTAATATTATGGATTCAGTATCAAAAACAATGAACAAACTAAAGTGAAATTTAATGCTAAAATTAATTTATATTATTTAAAATAGATTATTATTTGCAATGTTTATTTTGACTTAATTTTACAAACACAAAATGAAATTTAACTTCGTAAAAACAATGTGACAGAATTAAATAAAAACATATTTTAAAGATATGTACTTTTTATTTATTTAAAAGAATTGATAGTACTTACTAAATTATTCTGTTAAAAATAATGTTATTTTTCAAGATCTTAAATAAACATTCATAAAAGGTAAATAATACTATGATTTTCAAATATGGCTGCACAGACCTATTAATAAGCCTGCACATGTTTATGTTTTTTAAAATATGTTTTTTACTTTCCTTCAATCTCAATGGTAAATACTGCAGCCGCCTTCCAGCAACCACTCTATCAGCGGTCGACGACAGTGTTGTTCAGAATATATGGCAGGAAAAACAGTGACGGTTTGATATATAAGTTACTGTGCACGGACTGGTGAAAAAATTTGGTTTAAAGTGAGTTACCAGTGAAACGGGTAAATTGGCCCTGTGATACCATTGAGCCTCTGCTACTAGGGATGAATAGACAGTAATGCTCAAGTTACAAGTTATCTAGTTCATTTTTTACATATTATGTTTATAACTTGTATACTAAAGCAAAATTAAATTGTTTTAATCAGTATATTATCACATCCCCATTATTACCTTCCTAACTCCTAGAGATTCCCAGCATCCAATAGATATTTACTCTGTCAAGGAGATTTATTTCCTGATGATACCTTGTAACTAAATGGTTCCAGAGTAAAATCATGAGAAGTCGTTCACGATACCATAAGGAACAGCACTCTAGGAAATCAGAATCACCTGTCATATGACCACTTAATGAGTACTTAATGATTCCATGAGCAGCCTTCTCTAACTATCCCATGTGGTTGGTAATCATTTGTTCAACCGAAAGCAGGTGGTCCAGAAATGACATATGAGAAATGTTCAAGAAGTTTCTAGATTACTTGATGACAGGGGAACCTAAGCTGCTGATCCTGAGCAGTCTTCGGGCAAGTTGCCCCGAATCCTTCATTGAAGTTTCTGAGAAAGACCTCTGTCTGTAGAGAGAGAGAGACTCCAAGTAGCCCGAATGCGAGCAGCCTCTCCTGGTGCCTCGCCAAATGTTCTGTGAATTCAGCGAACTTCACTAAATGATAAAACTCAGTTTCTCTGAACCCTGCAAGTTGATTGAAGATTTTTATGAACAACCTGTATCGACCTTGCAAATAGTCACTGATGCATAGTTCATTGTAAATAATCATCAAAGTAATTTTATAGATTGTAAATAAATATTTAATCGAGATCTTGCAATTAAGTTAGCCTGATTAAATTTTTGGCCCACCTAATCCATTGCAACAGCTGTCCCAGGCTGAATACATTACAGTATTTTTATATTCTCTTAACTAGTACATATAATTTACATAAAATTTTCAGGAAAACTAGTGAAAAAAGTGCCTTACATCTATGATTGAGAATGCCATGAGCGATTCAAATGTATATACAGGTAACCCTCCTATAACACGGTATCTTATAACACGGTTTCGCTATAACGATTCGTAAATTACGGGAAAATTCCTACAACACGTCATCCTATAACACGGTTTTGTTCCAATGTTAGAGCTTGTTATCGGATTTAATAGAAATGGCATCCCTGGATGCAAATCAAATAGATTTTGAGGATGCTAGCTCTGATGAAGATTGTGCAGTTAAGAATTTAATATTAAAAGAATTACAAGAAGCCCTATGCTTAGCGGAAAATCTCGAGTCATTTTTCTTGAAAACAGACCCTTCCATGGAAAGAAGTCGAAAATTCAAAAGGGAGCTGCAAAACTGTTTAACTCCATACCGCGAAATTTATAATGACCTAGTAAGAACTAGTCAGCAAAGTTCGATTACAGATTTTTTTAAGATGGGAAAACATACAAAAACTTTAAATAGAGGAAAAAGTACTGAAAATAAAGGCGATATCGTTCCACCCAAAAAACGTTCTCGGTTGATTGTAGTGAGCAACGACGACGAATAAATTCATTAAATTAGGGTTGCATTAGATTAAAAAAATTTTTCTTACTTTGTGTTGGATATACATTTATTATTTAATAAAAATTAAGTTGTTTGTGTCGAATTAAAAAAATATTTTTTTTAATAAGTTTTTGGAACATAACTCCCTTTTTGTACTATTTCTTCTGGGTCTCATACAACACGATTTCACACAACACTGCATTTTCTAGGAACCTAACTACTGTGTTATAGGAGGGTTACCTGTATATACATTTGAAAACTACTTTTTTAATACAAATTCATATTTATAGCTAAATTTTTATATTTAACTTTATCTTAGAAAGACATTAATCTTTCATTTGAATAGGCTCCGATTTAGATGGAGATGAGTATGCAGTTGTTTGGGATGATGATTTAATATTCCATTCTCCTAATCATCAACCAGGAGTATTTCCGAGTGCATCTATACCAGATAAGAGTATCATCACAGTAAGTAAAAGATCATGCATATTTTGTCAAGAGATGGTTTCCTTAAATGAAAAGTTTATACTTTCTAATTAAGTCACAATTCAATACAGATCTACACTTTAACCCTTTGATGCGCGCAATATTTTTTTGTTATAAATTTTAAATCAAAGAACTCTAAAAATTGAATGTTATGATCTCACAGACAAATAATATAGAAATTTAAAAAAATCTACATCCACCCATTTATCTGTGGGTGGTAGTCGGAAGGCGCAGCCAGCGCGCGTCTAGGACCTTGAAATTTACTGAGTTAGTAGGGGAAAAAACTTACCTTGTTTCGTGCGCGCTTTCAATAAATGACGATTATTCCAAACTTCTTAGATAATTTGTATTTAAAATGCAGCATATTATTTTTTTACAATATTTTACAAAGTAAAGAGTAGGAAACATTTATATAATTTTTTGCTATAAAAACACGATTTTTTCACTTTCTGTCTCCTATTCCAATTTATTTGGGTTACTCGGGAAGGATCAGGTAAATTTATATCAATATTGTCTTCATCTTCTGATCCTTCATCACTTTCCACCTGAAGATTATCATTAGCAGTGAATGGCACATTTTCTTCTTTGTCACTATCATCAACTGAGATTTCTGATTCTGGATCTGAAGGAAGTTCTTCAAATAAAGCCAATGCCTCAGCTATTCCTAGCCCTTTGTGAGGCATTTTCAATTTGAACAGTAGAAAAAAATATTTACACACAGTTAAAATTATTGCTATTAATTATTTTAAATTTAAATAAAACTTTAACGTAAATACTATTTTTGATAAAAAAAAAATATATGTATATTTATTTACATTAAATTTAAAACACACAAAATATTACTAAATAAAAATTTCCTTATACTAGCCTGTGAGCAAACGCAACATTCAAGGCAAAGAAAAATTTGAAACTGAAAAGTCTTTCTGAAACAAAAATAGCGAAAGCACGTGTTCACTGGTGATATTAAGTGCACATGTTGTTTACAAGTAAAATGACCCTGATTCAAATCCCCCTCCTCCACACTCCTAAACACTCTAATTCCCAGTCATAATAAGTACTCCATCCTTTGACAGCCAGTGAGCTCCGGCCATGTTTATATAGTCTGCTCTTCACGTAAGTCATATGTTCTAGCTTCGTGCTGGTTTCGCAGTGCAACCACCAGGAATTTCCCTCAAAAAAGGAAAGTTTTTACGTATCTAGTTCAAATTACTGCTGCATTTACATTGTTTATGATAGACATGACGATACAGGAAGAAAAAATTTCTAATATTTATCATTATTTATATTAAAAAAGTAGGTTATTTTGTGTTGTTAAAATGAACATTAAATAATGCCATATTGGAAGGAGTCTCACCTGAAATTTATTGTAGCTGCCATCTGTTAGTGTTATTTAAAAGAATAAAATATGAAATCTATAAAATTTAAGTGAAAAATTTTGAAAAGGAATTAAGAAAAAAAATCGAAAATTGGTTTCATGGCGCGACCACCATGCGTTAAAGGGTTAAAAATGTAAAATTCTATTACTGGAGATTAATTTTCAAAATTCCAATGGAAATAATAACAGTATATAAGTACTAATAAGTTATAAAATAATACTAGTGTGCATTAATTGCAGGCAAAAAAATAATTAATAAATTTATTTAAAGCAAACAGGAATCATCTCATCAAACTTACTATGAAATAAACTCCATATAATTTTAAAATGTATATTCTTCTCATATTTTATATCAAATTATTCATTCCTACTAGTCAAAATATAATATCAAATAACTGAAGATAGTAATTCTAATGAGCATCAAAAACAGAGAAACAGTAAATTAATTCAAATATGTTAAACTAATGTTAACTCTTACAGTTAATTAATAACTAAGTAAATTATAGCTGAAAACCTCACTGTCTATGAATGTTGAATGTCAATCATATTTCATTTAAATATCTTCAATTTATAATAGCAGATTTCAACACTTGTTTTAATTTGGCTGACCAAAGACCTTGTAAATCAACATTAAAAATATTTTAAATGTTGATAAATAAGGTCACTGTTGAGTGCATTTTTATATTATTTTTATTCATTTAATCTCTAATGTGATTTTCTTTTATGCAATTGACCCAAACATTTCTTTAAAAAAACAAAGAAATAAAGATGAAAAAGGTTGTTTTAAAATATGTGCCACTTTTTAATTCTGAGCACAAATGTGTTAAACATTTTGAAATCAAAAATTCATCATCTGCATTTTTCTTTTCAATCAAGAAAACCATATATGATAGCAGCATGAAAAATTTCATTGAAACATTGTGTGACCTATTTTTAATATAATCGCATTCTAAATGATTGACGAAGAGCCTGCATGTTTGAATGAATGATTTTTGTCTTCAAATAATCCATTCATTTTGAATTTTTATGTAGTGTTGCATGAAATAAATTTTTTGATAATGAGTCACTGATTGTTTAAAGATATGCAGCAAATTAAAGTATTATTCAACTTGAAAGTGTAATTTATTTAGTTACTACTATTGACTAAATTGTATTTGTATAACACATGCATTTTCCATATTTGTAATTAAGTTTAAGAGATGATAAGAACAAGATTTATTTTTAATATTTAATTTTAGGTGTCTTGGAAGAAATACCCATTTTGAAAATTCATGAACTGTTTATGTAAAATAATAAAAATTTAAAAATCAGTTTTTATCATAATTAAATTTTTTTATTTGTTACCATATATATATATATATATATATATATATATATATATATATATATATATATATATATATATATATATATATATATATATATATATATATATATATATATATATATATGAGTAAAATAAAATATATAAAAGCTCGAAAAAATCAACATTGTTCTTGGATTCTAGACTAAATTATTGAACATATTTAGTAATTGACTATATTCATTCACTATCTATATTTTAATATAAATTATATTTTTCCAATATCTCATCAAAGAAAAGTACACTTAAGATCAAGAAGCGAAGTTTTAACTACTTTGCATTATAATACTTTGATCATTGAAAAATTCTTCAAGTAGGTCCATTGTTGGATTATTTACGCATAAAATTTTTTAAACATAATAAAGTGTTTTATATTTATGGTTTTTATCACGTTTCTAAAAATAGCCACCATACACAAAATCTTTATAGTAATCAAATAAAATTTAAAACTTATATTCTGAGTTGTCATTTCTCATGATTTCGATTTTGCTCTACATTTATTTTTTCTCACTCATGGGTTGTTTCAATCAAGATTTACAATTTGAAGCAGATTTCGAACTCTTAGAAATGTCAAAAATAAGAGTAAGAGTACTAATCTTTCAATTGCCAACTTGGCATTACAATTCCTTATTTGGGCATATAAGAAAACTTCGACTTTTCAATAGCTTCCTGGTTGCTCACTTCATAATTGCCTTTTGAGTGGTATTTCTCTTAATTTTTAATGAAATAATATATTTTTGATCCATTTAGTAAGTTATATTGATATTTTTCTCTTTATTAACCATTGAAATCTGAATAACATTTGATGTATAATAATAACAAAATTAGCATTGAGATGCATTTTTTTATTTATGCTGCATTTTATATATCAATGCTGACAATATTGTGAAGGAAATATTATAAAGTAGCAAGAATATATTTTTCCACAGGAATTTTTAAAGCTATATTCTCAAGCAGAAGTTGCGAAATTGGAATTAATTTCTGATTAAAATGCCTTCATATAAAAATTAATTTGAGTTGTTTATTAGTATGTTTTTGAAGTATTTCAAGGTACAAGAAATTCAGTGAAATATAATTTTAATTGAGATCTATTACTTAACCTTGAATATATAGTTAAAGATAGGTTAAAAAATATTGTTTATTGGGTACATTTTTTTATGAATTTGTAATATCTAATTAAATAATTTATTCTTATTATTTCAAAAAATAAACTGTCACAAGTTTTCTAGATTACTGTAAGCAAATATGATACTATGTTGATGAATTACTTTATTAATATCAAATATATTCTTATATAATTTATCATAATTCTATGAACATTTAAAGAATAATTTAAAAATATGCAACTTCTAATTACTTCAGCTTTCAGAATTTATTTATTTTTGGAAAAAAATTCCATTTGATTAAATCCATGCCATTATTGTTACATACTTATTGTTGCATTTTGATTATAGGTTAAAGATATGATTGATTGCTTAGTCAATTATATAAAAAATGATCAAGTTGGAATCATAGGAAATGCTCATCTTGCTCATGCTGATGATAAAGGTATTTTCTCACATATGTGTATTCAGATTGCTAAAAAATTCTCATTTGCTGTGGATTTTGCAAAAACTGGTGTCAGTCGTCATCTAGATCAAAATGAAAGACCAACAAAGTTCCCTGATTTTATGGAGAAATATTACAAAGAAACATATAAATCAAAGAAAGCACTTGGTAAAATGTTTAGAGTTGTTAAAGATTTTGAAGCTGAAAATGAAGACGCTAGCATAACTTACAATGATATACAGGTGAGTTTTAATTATATACAAACCATTTTTAGAAAATATTTAATGGAATAAAATTTAACTCAAATAATAATAATCTTTAGTGTGAGTTAGCACTGACTTAACATTTTTGGATGAGCAAGTCATAGGTGCATTTCTCACCAACATCTCATAACTAGGGCTGTTATGAGCTTACTAAAAAGTGTACATATGTACATATTAAACGTAATTTTTTTCATGATTATTGGATATCATTTGGGCCCATTATATTTGAATTATGTTTTAGAATTTTACTTTCAATTTGTTCATTCTACCTCATTTTGATATATCACTTATCAACTCTGAAAAAGCTTCAAAAGAAAACTTTATGTAGATAAAAGAATTCATCTCTTTAACATTCCCTTTGTGCTATAAGCTTTAATGTTTTACAAAAACCTTTGAAGTTTTTTTATTAATTTTTCTGCATTGTCTTTTAAGATTTTATCATAACTTTTAATCATTTACATTATAATATATATAATCAGTGGCTTGTGATGGGTTTTCATGCAGGGTGTGCAAAAACAACACAACAACAATAATAATAAAACCATAAAAAAGTACATTAAACACTTCTTTAACTTTTTATTATCCATTTGTACACAGAATCCATATGTCTACCCGTATTACTAACAAAATCATCAGTTACATGATCAAAAAACTCTGGTTTTGATTGTAATAAGTGTGACATTTCTTTTCTATTGTTATTAGAGATAAATTTCTTAATCTATCCTGGCTCATTCTATTGCATGCATAATTTTTTACTCTTTTCAATGTGTAAAATCATCTCTCCGTTGAAGCATTTGAAAATGCAATTGTACAAATTAGATGTGTCAATTTATTTTACTTTGCTTAGGGGCATCTGTCAAATCATTAAACATTTTATGCTAAATAAATTTCGATAAATTCATTTTGTGGTATGACTCACAACGATAAAGAACGCATAATTCACTGGTTATCTTTACAAAATCGAAATGTTTTGCATAGGCATTCTTTAATGAATTAAGGCATTCATCTGGAAATTTACTTTGATATTTCTCAGAAAATACTAAAATTCAATAGTTCAAAAAATTTGAGCGAATTTAATTTTTAAAATGGCGCGTAACTTACAATAAAAAGTATCCATTGTTTCATAATATAAATTTTTTAAATTTTGGTCTACACTTGAATTTTATAAATTTACATGACATTTTTTTTAATTTGGGGGACAGCTACAGAAATAGTCTCTTCATAAATTTCATCAAATGCAACAAAATTCGCATACTTTGAATTGCTTCCTTTACTTCCTCTACTTTTTGGCTAAAATTTGCTATATCTAGGTTAGTTTTTTGTAAAATATCAAATAGAACATCAGTATAACTAAACACTTTGGCAAAAATATTTTGGAGAAAACTACCGATGAATTCTTAAAAAAACATGTGATAACTCTTTGCAATTTTAATTGTATTGTTATCCCACCCTTCTGGATTTTCAATAATATTCTCAAATAAATCAGATAGGCCTTCCTTTCGCTTTTTATGGTATTTACCAAATGAGATGAGTAATTCCAACATGTTGTAGCTAATTTTGGAAATTTTCTTTTAATAAATTCATTTAAAGCATGATTTCCTTTTGTAAACACTGAAAAAAATGATGCTATGCCAGAAATTGTTGCAAAAAATAATTTACAATCTTTTATAAACACAATACAGATTGCGACAGAACTAAATTAAGTACACATGCGCGACAATGCACAAACATAGGTTCTGAGAAAATATCTTACTCTTTTCTGCGTCCTATTCAATGCTTCTGCCGACTGCCGCTGCGTTGTACGATTTAGCAATCAGTTTGTTCTCACATCTCCAACTCAAAACCTTTTTTTTTTTTCGCACAACATTACACAAAGCTTCTGCTGAACGGTCACCACTAACATCTTTAAAAAAAAAATGTTTTCACTGGTGCACTACAATTATTAACATATCGTAGCACAACCGATAATTGCTATTTGTGAAATATATCAGATGTTTCATTCAGCATAATAGCAATGAATAGCGTTTCTTCTACCTCATTTCTAATTTCTGAAATAACAATATTTTTAACGAAACAATAATATCATTTTGTATTCTATTAGAGGTTCCAGAAAACACAGTTGCAGTTCTTAGATGGGTTGCCAAAAAGTCATCATTTTTATTAATTTAAGTTATTAATTCTATATAATTTTCTCGATTAAGGGAATTTATATTCTTATTGTGTCCACGAAATGCATCTTCTTGTTTTGCTAAGTAACAAACTACATCTATTAGTCTCTTAAGAATATTTATATTTCTTACTTTTTCATTGTTTTGAACAATCAATGAAGTCTTTTGTTGATTTAACATTAAATCTATCCTGACTATACCAAATAATTTTAATAGTATTACAGCATTTATGTGACATTGTGTTTTTTCATGTTTCTTTGCAGCTTCGTGGAGAAGATTTAAATCACTGTAGCCATGTTTTGTCTAAATATTCTTATTCTTTTCAATTACAACAAAAAGTAAACATGGCCAACAGTACAACTTATTTAATTCACTACAACTGGTTAAGCATTTAAATTTTTCATACATAGAATTTTGAGAATGTAGTACATGCTGTGTTGTCCTTTAATCTTAAAGTTTTGCGATAGTATATCTGGCATCGGTCTACTTAATTTAACCATTTTGTTTTTTGTACTAACGTCTCGTCTTGAAAATGGATTTTCCAATAAATCTTTAATTATTGAGACATCTGATTTCTCCATTCTGAAATGCGTTATCATGAATATAAATTTAAGGAGTACAATAAATAAAATATCTACCCACGAGTAGCCAAGGTATAACTGTAATAACACCTAAACTTATGAGAATTTTACTAGCACTGAAGCAAAAACCATGTCTTGGTGTCATATCGGCCGCGGAAAAGCAACACTTTGGGCTTCCACGAAAAGTTTATTTCAGAAAACTTAGCACCTTACAGCGCCCGTTGCTGCGGTGCCTCATCAGAATGCTCATTGGTGCCGATAAACTGACCGTCTATTCCACATACAAAGGATTTCACTACACGCTTGTATAATATAACGAACTGTTTGCTATGTTATACAAGCGTGTAGTCTGTGGATTAAATTATATTTATTACCTTAATAAATATAATATGATCCACTCTGATTAATCCACAGCCACAATTAATAATATTGTTTTTAAAATTTGGAAATCATATATTCTGTGAATAACATCTTGACAATTTTTAAAAACAAAACCAGGGATATTGTTTTAACTTATATACTGTCTGTAAGACAATGAATAGTAAAATTTGGACTGTTATGTTAAAATTCGTTTCTTTTTTGCCTAACAAAACAAAAATCTTTTTCAGTAAATTATTTCTATAAATATAATACGTACCAAAATTTCTTTACTACACTAAAACATTTCCTTTTATATTGATAAATATTTCTTTTATATTTCCATGAAAACAAAATTTTACACAATGTATAAATTTTAACATTAACCTTCTGCATAATCGTATGACCAGTTAATCACTTAAAATACCAAAAACACTTCAGCACTTAAGTCTCCGGTCAAATATGCTTAATAAACCGTACCTACTGATGGTTCTGAATGCCAAGTGCAGGAAAAATAGCTGTACTTGCCTCAGTGCTATAGTATGCTGTGCTTCTCCAGTAGCCCATACATGTAAAGCGTGATTTTCTATTAGTGCGCAGTGCCTACATACATCAAAACTTCCTATGTTCATTTGCTTTTGAATGCACTATACGTGGTGCAGTACCTAGTACTGCACGCACTGCGGGAATACAAACAAGCAATTCAACATAATATCTGAATATATTATAAATAATATTTATTATATATCTTATAAAGATAGGTAGAGATAGGTGAAGAAAATTATTGTCTCTCATAATTTTGCCAGGGTGTGCAATGCACACCCTGCACATATGAACTGCACACAAACATATATATATAGCATGTTTTTTTATTTAGAATATTCACACTAAATTATTTAACTGAAGCAATATTTATCAAAAGTTGGGCATATATTGATAAATGTGCCAATCAGTGTCAAATCAAAGTAATGTTTTGTTAAAAGTGATGTTTACTTTAATTCTTATTTAAAAAAAAATGCAACACATTTTATTTTTAAGATGAATGATTTAGTATTTCTCGGTAACCTGAAATTTTCTACTATCAGTCTTCATTTCCAATTTTGTTGCTTTTTGTTGTATTTATCATTTTTTGATAGATTTGAAAATTTATTATTGCATTGTCATTTATAAAACATCAGAATGATTTGAACATTTTGAAAACTATTTTCCAAAGATTTAAATATTTATTATGTAAATTGAAGAAAATTATATTATTAAGTGCTGTATTTAATAACGTGAACAACCACCTTAAATGTTATCAAAAGATATGATTTTAAGACTGAAACTTTTCATTGTGACTTTTTGCTCAAGTTAGCATAAAAGGTGTAAAACTCATTTTATGTAACAGTTTCTTATCCACTTCATCTTCAGAAATATCTTAACTTTTTACAAATTTATCAAAAGCAAGTTCTTTTAAAATTATACAACTAATATCATTCATAAATTTCTACATTACTATACATCTAAAGCTACAAGATTATTTTGCACTATACATCAAATATCAGTTATCCATATGCAGCATATAGGCTTAAAAATTGTTATATAGAATCTACAAAGATTTTAATGATTGATAAAATAGGAGACATAAAAATATGTATAATGAATTTAATGCATTCTTTTTAAAATGATTAAGGTATAAATTAAAAATTTTATGCATAAAAACTTAATGAAACAATAATGTAAAATTTTTCTCTTTTTCTTATACTTTTGGAACAAATATAGCCTATATAAGCTTTATCCAAATAATTTTGTAGTAGGTCAATGTAATTTATCTTAAAATGTTTATGAGTAAACATACATTCTTCTTCTTCATTGGCCTGACAGCCCAGGGTGGGTCTTTGCCTTCCTCAGAAGTGCATACCAGGAACCCCTATTTTAGGACAAGGTCATCCAGTTTGTCACTTTTAGTGTTTTTAGGTTGTTTTCAAGGCAGTCATGCCATCAGAGTTTCGGTCGTCCTCTTCTTCTGGTGCCAATGGGGCAAGCAAACAAAAATGTTTTTGTTACCCGATTGTTGTTCATCCGGCTCAAATGTCAGGCCCATTTTAATCTCTGTATTGAGATAAATTTAACAATATCTGGTTCTTTATATTGTTTATAGAGCTCAGAATCAGTTCTTCTTTGCCATGTATTCTCACATTTTATTTCACCAAATATGCTTCTTAAAGTTTTTCTTTCGAAAATGGAGATGGTTTCTTTGTCCCTCTCAGTCAATGTCCATGTTTCAGATGAATAAGTGAGAATAGGCTGAATCAAGCATTTGTATATCAAAATTTTTGTTTTTCGACTGATGAAAGTAGATTTTGGTATTTTTTAAGCCGATAAAGCATCGGTTAACAGCTGTAGCCCTGCTGCCGATCTCAGGTGCAATGTCCTTTGATGCATTCAATTCAGAACCCAAATATTTAAAGTTGTTAACAGTTTCAAACTTGTAGTTTCCTACCTCTAGATAGGGAGTGCTATATTTTTGGGTGGAAACATACATTACAATACAAATATTTATGTTATAATTGAAATCATAATCATATTCAAGAATTTCTTATCGGGATGTTGGAACTGTAATGTGTTAATTCATAAGAATAACGAACATTTTGACCTATGGTTAAAACACTTGTTGACATATATGAATTAAAATAAATATAATTTATGCATGTGAGATATTAAATTTGGGAGACTCAATTTTTATAATAGTTTGCAAAACTCTAACTCTTGGAGCATTAAGAAACTTAAATGATTATTGAATTAAACTTGAATATTTTAAACTGCATTCAAAAATGCAATTTTTGAAAGTTAGCTTTTATTAGTTTCCTTTATTTAGAGTACCTGATTCCACAACCATAATTTCTCATCAATTTTCAAAAGTGAATTAATTCCAATTGATCATGGGTTTGAAGTTATTTTCCATCAAATCAACTTTGGAAAAGTCTGGATTCTTTCATACAGTCGCTCTTCCCTTCAACACCTCCAGAGTTGGAGACAAAACAAGTATTTCTATTCTTCTCAGCTCAGATTTATTACAGTCTATGATGTTCATTTTCAGTGGATCCCATCCCATATTGACATACATAGCAATGAGAGAGCAGACAGCAAGGCCAAAGAGGGTTACAACCACACCAATTTTTCCTCATCAAATCATTACCTTTTAAGAATATTTATCCATTGTCAATGCTGAATTTTGGAAGTCCCTACTAGCCATTCTTGGTTGTAGGCAAAAAGTTTGGGTTTACGTTTGCTCTCAATTGTGACAGAGCCTCCTGAAGGGCAATTTCCAGGCTGCAAGTGGTCATACTAAGAGTCTCACATTTTTTGAATTCAGAAAGATCTTTGCAGTATGTCCAAAATATCAAACTCAGCAAGCTTCTGCTGAGCACATACTTCCAGAGAGGACATATATTTCCCCCTCCCATCTTGTCTTTGACTTTTTAGAGTCTGTGGTCTGATGAATCTTGTCTGATAAAGTTAAACAGCTGGAGAATAAGTCACAACAACAACATTTATTAAGTGTTGAATTTAATCTTGGAAAATAAAAAAATCTTTATTAGAGAAAAAGTAAAAAGTTTTTAGGTAAAAGTGAAAAATCCCTTAGTAAAAAAAAATATTTTAAAATCTTTTAGAAAAGTTCACAAACTGTACAGATAATTTAACTTTTCTCTTATGTCTTATGAAACAAAGTTATTCTCTAAATGAGGTTTGTTACAAAACTACCTCTGAAAAATCATGATATATATCTTCTATCATTTCACAATATGTAGTATACATGTAAGAATGAACATAATGTTTTACAAAATATATATTTGGATTACATTAATTACAGTTATTGAAATTCAACATTGTTGTTGAACATTTTTATCAACAGCTATGTAAGCTAGGTAAAATTTCACGCAATCCTTGATTCACTCTGTCAAAGTCACATTAGTTATATAAACAAAAGATTAATATCAGATAATTGTATTATTTTTACTTGAGAAGTCATTTTCTTAGAAGGAATTTACAACATCAAAAATATTTTTTTCATAACACATCAACATTAGGAGTTTACTTTCTTGCACAATGTCTCCATCAATAAAAACTTCCCGACATTTAGCAATAATCTGTGCTACCGCAAGTCGTATGTCAATGTTTCCTTGATAAGGTTTATACTCTTAAAACAATTTAAAATAATTTTTTTACAGAAATATTCTTTCCTAGTTGAATTTTATTTGAAATATATTTAAAATAGACAAAATGTTTTTAGTCTTTGAAAACTAAACAATACATTGCAAACAAGACAAACTGGTTTATTTTTCACAATTGTTGAAATATGTACTTTAGATCCATTTGTCTTTAAAGTATGACTGAATTTCTTTTATATTTTGAGTTCATTTAAAAATGTTTAACAAATCTTTTAATTTTTACTAAAATATTTTATTGTTGTAATAAAATATTCAGAAAGTATTAAGAACTATATTTATATGAGATTTGTCTTTCCACCAAAAAGGAAGAGAGCTTGGAGAGGCTTAAAATAAGCAGTCTTTAAGCAATATAATCAAATTTTAATTAAAACAAATTTTATATCTTACATTTTCCTGTAGAGGAACATACATATAATTTCCTTAAAGTAGCAAATAATTAGTATGATTGTTGAATTGTATATAATCTGTTTCCTAATTGAATTTATTCAAAAAAATACATATATTTTTTTATTTTTGGTCAGCCAGAAATTCAGGGGAGCCAAAACTTTGTTGTGGACTAAAACGACTATTCTTGATCCATATTCATAAATGGAAGATGCTCCAAATTTTTGCTATTAATTTTTTTAAATATATATGTGTATATGTTTGAACAATTTAATTAATTGTTCGAGAGGGATCTTCAATGAAAGCATGCTATAATATCATAGTCATCTTCAATTTGCAAAAATGCATAATTTAACTTTTATAAATACAATATACTTTTGATAAATTTATAAACAGTATATTTATGTTCGATTAAGTTTTCTAAAAATTATTACTAAATTTGATATATTTATATTCTATAACTGCATATAAATTTATCTGACAGTTGTAGATAAATGTAATTTTTAACTATTGTATTTAACATTTTTATAGGTTGATAAAGATTTACTGTATCCTGGATGGGATCGATATGCAGAAGATGCAATAAAATCTAGAAATAAATATAATTCATTGTTAAAAACTATTCTGAGAAATTATGGAATACAGCATGAAGCTGAAGTATTTTCTGGTGCTTTTACAAATTTACATTGTCGTTTCCAAGAAAGAAAAGATAAAGCTGAAATAGAAAAAATAGTAATACGATGCATTAAAAGACTAACTAAAAGTATGAGAGAAGAATTTTTGGAAGAATTCCAATATTCTGGCAATATAAAAGAAATCACTACAGCCATGTTGCAAAAAGCTTCAGCTTGGTATATCATAACTTACCGTGACAATACAGCAAAAATTTTAAGCTTTCCTTGGACACTTTCTGAATTTTTAGCAAACATTAAAATAAAAAAGCATCTTACAACATCATCACCCTTTTCACCCATTGTTTTAAAAATGGATGAACGAATAAATTTTTGTATATCAAAGAAACAGTTACCTGAGATTCCTGAAAGTGAAGAATGGAAAAATTATAATTATTTATGTGATCCTATTATTGTTAAACATGCACTCAGGGTTTTACTCTTGTGGGCTCAAGATGTACAGATAATTGAAAAACCTGGCTATAATGCCAATGGATTAATGTATCCAAATACTTTCATAAAAATTTTCCTTCATGTAGCAGAAATTGCAAATTATATTGTTAGAAAGAATAAAAATATTTCATCTCAAGGTAAAAATTTATTCTCATCAGCATCACTCTGTTTAGAATTCCTTCGGTTCTGCTTAAAATTACGATTCTATAACAAACATGAAGTGCTAAATATTATACCATTCCATGTGTATAAATATTCTACACTTTCTAAACAAGCTGTTGTTGCTTATCATAGATTTGCTGTATTAGGCTTATTTTCAAATTTATATGGAGAGTCAGAGGTAGTTGAGGATAAAATAGAAATAAAACCAATTTATATTGAAAGTAAAATATTTGACCGTACACCAATTAGTGATGAAGCCTTAAAAAAAGCCCAGGATGCACTTGTGAAATATTCGTCTACTGAATGGGTTAGATTAAGAGAAGTTACACAAACGAAAAAAGTTCTCGTCAATGCATATGGCACTGTTCCATCCATAAAGACTTTAAAAAATATTTTAAACAGAAAGCATGTAGTTTTACGTGAACTATTTAAAAGTGGATATTTACCTCAAGCGTAATATAACTTTATTGTGTGTAATAAATAAATAAGGATATCACTATTACAAAATGTAATCTTGATTGTATATCAGAAAATTGATATCATTTGGAAATAAAATTATATTTTCTGTTTTCAAACTTCAAAGCAAGGTATTTAAAAAATATTTCAATTAAGTGCATTTTCATATATTTTGTAGTAACAACAAATTTCACTCTGAATATAATTAACATTAAAATCAGTATTAATAAATTATTTCAAATGAGTAAAATAATCTGTTCTACTAATTACTGTATTTTCCTGTATATAATCTGCGGATTATGTGTTAAAAAGTTCCGAATTTCAGTGTGCTTATTATACGCCGCCGCGGATAATCTGACAAAAAAATATTCTTCATCAGAAAAGTTTACAATAAAGTTTAAAAAAAAAAACGCCATTTATATTTCATAAAATAAATAACAGATGGCGCCAATATTCAGTTGACTTATTTTTTACTATAATCAACATTGTTTAATTAGGTTCAAGAACAAATTCAGTTCTGAACGGTTATTAAAGTTGCGTCATTTCGCATTCTGTTTTGACATGATCTGTTTCGCTCTGAAAATACTCAAATTATATTGTCAAAGGAAAGTGCAAATTATTAATTTACAGAGTAAATTTTAAATTGAAAGCTATAGCGAAGGCAAATGAAAAAAATGTCAACAAAAGTGTAATGTAAAGTGGAAAACAAAACCTGTTCGGTACAAAAGAAAAAAATGTATTCCATGTGCAGTAATCGATTTCTTTTATTTAACTATTAACGAAACAAATGTGGGCAATAATTTTAAACTAGAACTTTTATCACTCAGTTTTACCTGAATCCAAAAAGCACATAATTAATAAAGTCGCAGTAAAAAATTCTCAGAACAAAGTAAATTTTTCAGATGACTGAAAATTTACATATATAATGGAAATTTTTATGGCTCAGTTTTACTGTACGGTCACCCTTAGCGCGTTTTTTTTTTTTTTTTTTTTTTTTTTTGGGGAAGCCAACTTTGGCAAACAGAGCCTTTTTCGCGTGATTCTCGTCATACAGATGAAGACCAATAAGAATTAAGGTGAAAATTCAATTTTAACAACTCTAGTGTTTACGTCATCGCGATGAAATTTAAAACATTTTGTTCCATTTCAATCATTTTATTAGAAATTTTTGCGAGTTAACTTCGTAAGATTTTTTAGTGTGTTTTACAATTTGCTTGACAGTTTGGATAGTTAAATTCCAGGTTGTATGCTCTTTTTCATTAATTTAAAAATTTAAATTGAAGTTTAAAGTTACTGTTTAAAATTGTCGATACATTCTAAGAATTATAAGAATGTGCCATATACATAAACTAAAGAAAGAATGATTCTTTCTTTAGTTTATGTATATGGCAAAGTTCCCATATTTTCCTTATTCGCATTCATTTCCGAAGAAATTTCTTTTTTTCAGCTCCCTGGTTCTTTTCGAAATATTTTTGTGAATCAAAACAATTTATCGAAATTAAAATATTTATTCTAAATATTTTGTGTTTTGTTTTAATCAAAAAATTTTATGGATGATTTAACCTATCAACTTTATTATTTTACCATTGATGTTTGAAATCTATAAATTTGCGTTTTTTGTCAATTTTGTAAAATTACTTGAGTATATTGATAGATACCAATAATGTATCAAATATTTGTCACTATTTCAGCCATTTTCCCTCCCGCCGTTTTTCCCGATCGGAAATTTGACATAAGTATGACGTCATACGGCCTTGCCGACTTTTTGAAAATTTCGCTAAGGTGACCGTACAGTAAATTTTAACCATTTTTATTTTACCAACAACAAATTCATATTTAATATATATGATTTTTTTTCTTACTGTAAAGTACATTTTTGGAGATCTATGAATTATATGATATGTTTATTTATGAAACTGGAGCCGTATATCCGGTTCGGTGTCTATTTTCCGTTAATTTGAAAAGCTGCTTAACATAGCCAATCTTCTCGAATTTGGAATAACAGTCAAGTGACGGAGATACAACACGAGTTGGATTTCCCTCTAACTACGAAGCCACTAAAGGAAGGATAAGGAAAAAACAAAGACATCTTCTCTTGATGCTCTTATTCTGAGAAAACAAAGAGCATCAAAACGCTGTATCTTTTGCCATTAGCGATTACTGGGTTGCTTGTCGATGAGGTGCAAAGTAAAGATATTAAAAATAATTTTGATTTCATTTGAACAAAATTTACGAATTGGAATCTTCTTTTTTGGTATTAATAATTGGTTGCCTTGCAAAATTTTTATTATAAATTTAACTGATAGTAAATGTGAATTTTTATATTCATGTTTAAGTGATATACATTTCAATAGCTAGCATTTCAGGATTTTTTTATGATTTATTTAAATACAGATATAATAAAATTAAGAAAAAATTTTAATTTTTACCAGACAAACTTTCTTAATATTAATTTCGATAGTTTTTTAATGATTTGTGTATTACATTTTCTTACGATATTTCTTTTGGAAGTAAAGTGCTTAAATCATAATCAATTTTACAAAAATATCGCCGTTCGTAGAAAATTTACCAAATATATTTGCGTTAATAATGAATTCAAAAGCTTCTTTAAGCCCCTCTTTTGACACATTAATGCAGGTGACTTAAATATCGTCAAGAAATCATAAACTTAAGGAAATTTTAAAATGGTTACTAAATATTGACCAATTTTTCAAATAAATAATTCTAAAATATTTAAAGTAATTTTGCATAATATTGATTTCTTTATCTTTAAAATTTTAAATAATTGTGGTACACGTGTTGAATTTTTCAAAATTTGTAAGTCAAAACTCTATAAAATTAATGGATTTTTATAGGTATTTAAATATAAATAATAAATTAGAATTTCTTTATTTAACAGAAATTCCTAAATTACATAAATGTCCTATTATAAATTCAGAATTATTATTTGTGGCACTAAATCTTGTATGGATAAACCCAGTATATTTTTGCTAAATATAATTTTGGAAAATATTGTTAAATCTTAAGGAACTTGGATTATAGATAATAATAAACCAATTTTGGACTTTCTATCGAATAATTGTATTTATAGTATTAGTTCCTTTGATTTCAAAGATCTTTTCACCAGCATATCCACTGACAAATTAAATGATGTATCATATTTTTATTTACAAGATTGCAAAAATTTAATTTAATATTAATTTTGAATTCTGGAATAATTTGGTTAAATTATCCAATTCTGTGTTTTTCAATTTCACATCAGTTTCTTCATTTTCGTGTAGGGTGGTGTGAAAATCTTCAGTTTCCAAACCATTTGTGTGTTGATTCATCCAAAGCCAGCAATACTCCAGCTTTCAAAATACATTTTTGCGCTAATTCGCTTTTTATTTATACAGTGTATATGCGTATTTATGTATATTTTAGTGTCTTCCCGGATTAAACGGAGTCCAGTTTGATAGGGCCAGGATTAAAGAGAGTTTACAGTATTCATAAAAAAAATTAATATACACAACATAAATAATAACTGCAAAATATTAATCTATGAGCACCAAAATACACTTTCTTTGTCTTAAGAGAATTCTTTTTAATAAAAAATTTAGATAAGTCGAATAAGTATTGAATATTTTTCAAATGATTATCACTGTCGGATTTAGCTGCTATAAAAATCTTGTTCTTTATATAATCAATCTGAATAATCTTTATAGACAAAATTAAAAGCAGATAGAAATAGAGATTTTTTTAAATCAAAGATATCGGCGTTATTTAAGTCTTGATCGCGTAAAATTTTTTTTAAAAAGAAATTTATCAGATCTTAAAAGTTTTCTCTACAACTCATATATACATGTAGCATATATCTTACTAACTGAAAGAACACCCCCTAGAATATTCTAGGGGTTGTTAGTCAAAACTTTCCGAATGCGTAGAAATTCGAAGTCACGTGAACATCCAAATAGAAAGAACGAACCCTTGGTTAATAATTTAGGAATTATTCAGTTTATAAAATATAGAAAATAACTTTTGAATAATTTGTAATGCAATATATCAAATTCAATAAACACTATTTTTTACCAATTATTTTTAAATTCTCCAGGAAATCAACAATTACATATGGTGTTATGAACATATGTAATATAATTCAATTAATATATTTTGATAATTTTTCAAAAATAATGAAAATCTAAGTTAACATGATATTTTTTCAAAGACAAAACATTATTCAAAGTAAATATTCTACTGCTTATAAAAATGTGTGGTTATTCATAAAGAATAACAAAACTAAATACCTTATTTCACAGAATCAGCTTAAAAATAAATAACAACTCAAGAAAAATAAAGCGCATAGTTAAATCAGAAAATATCTTTGATATACCTAATGACATCCTTGTATTATTCACTAATGCATTTATTTCTGCTAATATTAATAGCATAAAAGAACTAATTTCATTATTTGTTTAGAATAAGATAAAATTAGCAAGAATAATATAAGTATACACAAAATCGAAAAAGTATAAGTAGATGTTAAATTCATAACTGAAAATTTAATCACAAGAGATTGAAACTTAATGTTTGACAGTAGTATCCACAGTCATGCCAAAAATTAAATTTAAAATGTAATAAATTGATAGAAAATATTCCTTTTCCATTTCAAAAGCTCTCTGCATCAATTCCATTTCGAGATATAGTATTGGCACTGCATATAATAAGCACTTCTAATAATATTGGGAAATTTTACCCTAATAAAAAAAATTCTTACAGATCTGCAAGAAAACATAATTTTTAAATATTTAATAAAACTTTAAAGCAAAAGTTTTTTTTAAATGCGTTTTAAATGTGAATTATAGGTCGGCACTTATTATCGTGACAATCATTTTTGCCCAAAAAATACGATGCCAAATGTTGCAAAATTTTAACCCTTTTTTCAACGTATGAGGGAAAAAACCGAACACAACATTTTGTATAGCTAAATCTGCTAATGCAATGGTTTGCGCATTAATTGAAAATCTTTATGCTGCATCTATTCTTCCAGGTGAAAGGAATACAATTCATACTTCCAATCACACTGGGATACATTGCAATGTGAGAGAATTTCTCTCTGATTTGCAAGGAAATGTTAATTGTTAAACTTTAAAAAAATTTTTTAAATAAAAGTTTATCTAATTTTTATAAGTTTTGAACGAATTAATTGTACCAACATATTATCCAGTTAATCATATTTGGCAAAAAATATGCTACTAAATATACTATGCATATATTTAGTAGCATATTTTATTATACTTAATAGCTCTGAAATAGCTTTTGTTAAGTGATACCGCTGGTGTATTCTATTTCATCTTCTTCCAGAAGTTTATTTCTAGGTCTAATGTCCCGTTTCCTCTGTTCTAGTATCTTAAAAAACTCTAAACGAGAGATGCAGATTATATAACGAATTAGATAATATAAAGTTCGTGCAAAATAATTAGAATGCGACACACAACAAATTTATTTCGCAAAACAGTAAATGTAAATGTGTATACCAGAGTTTAAAAGAAGTGCGCATGCTCAATTATCACAGATAACAACGGTGCATGAGCAATATAAGTTAATTTTTTAGTAAAAGTTGAGTTATGGATAATGTGACCATTTATCTTTTGACTCAAAACGGGACATTGGTGTATTTAGGTCAAATCATAGGTAGTCAATTAAAAAACAACTTGCACAAGTTTCTTTAGCTGTATTTCTGCCAATTATTATGGGAGATACACTAAAATTATTTATTCAGAAAAAGTTAATTGGCTTAAAAGTTACGAATCACAAAATATAGGTACCCAAATTGCTTAGTTGTATTTATATTCATCAGAAGAGAAAATTTGTTTTAATGTAGCTGATGACGATTTCAAGTAAGAATGAAACTCTTGGCACGTTTTTTGTTATATTCACCTTAATTATCAACATCGCCTTTAGAATTGAAATTTGTAACTGGGTTTTCTCAGATGTCCACAATTTATTCATAATAGAAAATACTCTTTCTACTGGAGCATTTGTAGCAGGCAAACATAAAATATATTCAATTACAACAGTAAAGTTTTCATGCTGAAGATTGTTGGTGCGAAAGCGTTTAAATACTTCCACCCAATGGGTTTCCGTGGAAACATTTAAGTTATTCCATCCCGTTATTTTTTGTGATGTAATGTAACTATAAAACAAAATTCGTCAAAAATTTCAGTATCTTTATGACAGACAATATATTGCTTTTCAATTAATGCAACCAGAGATTTTTGAACGTCTTCTCATGTGGGGACCTTTTTTAAATCTGCCCAATAAAATATCTCCATTTCTTTGGTAAGAAAGCAAGTCCACTGCTCCAGATATTCACGGCTTGATTTATAAAATTCTGTAGCCGTTCTTTTCATAAATTCTTCATCGATATTAGTACCACTATCCTTCAATTTTTAGCATTAATTAACGGACCATAAATGGAAGAAACTGATTGGTCTGTTTCTAAGTTAAATTGTCTTTTAATTGATCGATTTCTTTTGCAGCTTCAACTGCCAATACAATCTGATCTTCAAGTGTTAAGACAGATTGATTAAAAGTTGCTAACAGAGCGTGTAAAAAATAAAACCGCAATACGGAAATGGAATCTTAAAAAAAGTTTTTTAGTAACAAGGGACATTTTTCAATACTCAAAAAGTAGCTTTTTAACGGCTGATACATTTTAAAAACCTCTCTGCTTTTGCTATAGCCGAGCATTTGTTGATATTCAGTTTTGGAACAAAACTCCTATAGAGTTTCAACGCCAATCGTATAAATATATAAAATGAATATATCTTCACAATAATGCTTTCGTAATATACGAGTAGCCCATCTGCAGCAGATTTTATTGCATTGTGAATTACATGGGCTCCACATCCAATACCTATTAATTCTTTTTTCAGAAATACATAATTTCGTGAATACATTGTTAGTTCCTCACCTAACTACACCTCCCAAATTGACGATGGCATTATCACCACAAAATGATACGACTTTTTCTGTTAAATTATTATCTGTCAACACTGGTTTAAATAATTGACAATGATGTCATAAGTTTCACCAG
The DNA here is from genome assembly GCA_037975125.1 of Latrodectus hesperus. Lineage (NCBI taxonomy): Eukaryota > Metazoa > Arthropoda > Arachnida > Araneae > Theridiidae > Latrodectus > Latrodectus hesperus. The sequence goes on from CM075851.1 coordinate 120,771,756, forward strand.
ATTGGTCTTGGAAGTATAAAATTTTTACTTGTTACCGTGGTTTGACGCGTCGTTTAGTATTGTATTACAGTTGGACTTATCAAGGTCATATTTTAATTTTTTCATTCCTGAAGGCGTCAAAACATTATATTATATTATTCTTGTTGAAAATAATTATTCACAGTAACAAGTTTGTATAAGTTACCTATTTTTAAAAATAGAAGTATAAATTCTAATAGAATCTAATAGCTTAATTATACATTAATCTGTTTACTTAAATGATAAGAGAGCTATAACATTTTATGATAAGAATTATTGCACGGCAATCATGTGATGATTCATGTTGAGCGAAATATTTTTCTCGACTTCAACACGAAATCGCATAGCTTTGCTTTAAATTGAATGTACTCAACGAGAAAATAACTTTTAAGAATGCAAATGGATGTATTATTTCTTATTTTTATGAAAACATTGATATTTAAAATCATGATATTGTTATTCAAATTAAAAATAAATGTTAATTTCTTAATATATAAGATTTATTAGATTTTAAAGAAAATAACATAGGAAAGTTTTTGCATTTCATTGTATATAAAAAATGATCAATGTAGTTGTATTATGTTAATAATTTTTAATATTTGACTTCAAATAACGGTAAGAAAACCATTTTTCATTGGTGTAAATATTTTGTAAATTAATATAAAAATTTTAAATATAGTAGAGCACTTGAAGAATTTATTTGAAAAAATTAGATAAGAGTTTCTATAAATCAGATGTGTCAAAATTAATAACATTTTCGTTAGCTTTTAAAGAAATATATAAAAAATGTAATCATATATAAGAAAAAAATACTTTAGCAAGTTAAGAAATTTTATTAATAGGCTATTATTTTAGGTTAAAATTAATCGTCATATTTATATAAAAAAAACTCATTGAAATAATATAAGTTTTGAAATATCGTTAAAATCAAAATACTTGAAAGTTTCATTTGTAAAAATCGGATATATAAATGAAAATCAGATAAATTAATAATTATTTTCTAAAATAATAATTACACTTTTAATTTATACTCAACAAATTAAATTTCTTACAAACTAATAAAATTTATTAACGTAAAATTTAGTAATAAGTTAAGTAAAACAAATATAGTTTAAAAATACATGTTTATGAAGCGTGATTATAACTTGTTTGACTACTCATTGGTCATTTTTGGCTCATTGAGTCTAATCAGAGTCGGACATAAAGTGGATTCCGAACCACTAATATCCAAGCTCGAAATGAGGAAAATTCTAATATTAGAATAAAAATTCAAATTTACACCAAATTTTAATTTTTAAATTTTAAGAAATACTAATATATTTGTGTTTGTTCATGTTGCTTAAAAATTTGTAGTTTATTCGCGAAAACCTTTCGATAAGTAAAGCATTTATATTAAGAAAATAATTAATTCATTAAAAGCAAAATTAGGGTAAAAAAATATCTTAAATACCTTATTGAATAATCCGAGCAAATAACACTTTGTGTACGATCATGATATTATAACGAAATCACATTATATACGATTAAAAAATCTTTTAAAGAGGCAAAAACATATTATAAATATATTTTATAAAATTCATTACGAAAATTTATGTAACTTGACTTAGTAAATAAGTTAATAAATATTGAATATTAATTGTAGAATATGACACCTCAAAAATATATCCTTTTCGTGTGTTTTGTGAATATAAAACTGGTTAATGGGTATTAATTTTAAGATTTAATTAAATTAGTAAAATTCAATCAATTTTTACTCATAAGATAGAAATCAGTATTTAAGGCTTAAAACGAACTTTTTCACAAATCACTTACATCAAAAACTATACATTTATATTTTAAACTGAAAATAGAATTAGTTAGTATATTTCTACATTCATTACATTTATTAAAATTAACACGAATACCAATAAATTATACATATTGTATTTCCTATAAATAACTTAATCAGTTAATGTAGCAGAATAGATAATGCAACTGTATTAAGAATGGGCCTCAAATGTTCACATGGTGTATAATTTATATGAAATTTTGCAAATAATTATGAATTTTATCTGAACAATTTGTATATTTCATTAAGAACTTTGCAACAAACTATAGATATGAATTTTGTCTGTTGAAAATCTAAAAATCCTTATCAATATTATTATCCCACTGATAAAATAAATCATGGAAATCACTATTTAACAATACTTATTTTATTATTTTAACGTATGATTATTCAATTGTAAAGTGTTTAGATATTGTACATTAAAAGTTAGAGTTATTGAAAGATATAATTTCATCCTTCAAAAGTATAAGAGAATTTTTTTTCATTATTATTAAAAATAAACCTCGCCATAAAAAATAGTAAATTATTGAAGCAAAGCATAAAACAATTATTTACAATTTTCAAAATGTACTCAATTTTCATGCCATTTTATTAGATCACGGAAAACCAAAACGTAAAATAAGGATATTTCAACTGATTTGATGTTTGAATAACAGTTTCAAGTAGATATTTTAATATTGTAATGTTATAGTTGTTCAATTATAAAGTATTTAGATATTGTATATTAATAATAAAATTATATAATGACAAAGAAATATTATAACTTTATACTTTAAAAGTATTATAATCTTTAAAATGTGTTATTAGTAATAAATGTCACTATAGTAATCATTGAACAGAAGCATAAAATGATTATTTATAATATATCATCTAAAATGTTTGTATTAAATATACATTCTGTTCAATTTTCACAAATTCATGTTTTCTTTTATTAGATTAATGAATACTTTTTTTAAATTAAAATGCATTTAAGCTATCACACTAGGTTTTAAAATATTTAGCTATATTGTTAAATATTAGAATGCACATTATAAATTATTTAACATTTAAAATATAAATTTTTCTACATAAGTCAATACATTTCAATAAAATACATTAAATTTGTAATAATTTAATGTATTTTATTGAACTATCTAACAGTTAATCTTAAGCATTAAACTAAATGGTTAGTCGATTTAAATATTCTTTTTAAAACTGTATGATTTATTTATTATTTTATTCAATATTTTATTTATTTTTAAATAGATGTTATTAAATGTAATTATTTTTATTACTTTATTTCCTTTAATTTTAATTCTGGAATATTTTTAAATAGAATCTTCAATCAATTCTTATTACGATTACTGTTTTCTTGTATACTGTTAGGCTTAGCAATTTGAAATGGAGGGGGGAGGGTAACCCATGTTTATATTGGCATGGTTGTTATTATTTTATTATTTATTGTTAGGTGGAGAGAGGAGGAAATACCGATTTCTTATGACGATTAGCACCCATTCTGTGTTACTAATCAAATTCCGATTCGCCTTCTCCCACACATGGCGATATTTTTTTCGCCAATTTCATCAAGTTATACCGTAATATCCAGTTTTAATTTATTTTGACTTAACTTTTTGGTACAATGCTTAAAATAATATGAGTACATTATCTTGTTGATAAAATTTCTTCAAAAATTAAAATTTGTTCTCATGCTAAGCATTTTATTTATAGAACTAAAATAAATACAATTAACATTTATTTTAAATTCTATTAATATTTAAAAAATAAATTTTGTCAGTAGTATTCGAAAAATAATTTATCTTAATATCGTGAAAATATATTCTATCTTTTCCCATACAATTTAGTTAAAATTCTAAAATTTTCATCATTGTAATCCATTTCCTCTTAAATTTGAATTGAAAATCCATTTCCTTTTAAAATAAAACTCTATGTATAAATTTTAAATCATAAGAAATGTATTAAATTCGAAAATTTAATCGTATTATAATACACACACTTTAAAATACATTATAACCTTAAAACACAAAAATTCTTTTAAAATCACTAAAAAAATCGAAGTCCTAATCACCCCTCTAATAATAAAGCAAAAAAAAAAATCACTTTGAACTGAAGTCCGAGTAGCTCAGTAGATAAAATAACGGACTACCGCCGGTAATGTGCGAGATTCTGTCCCCACAGGTGGCAATAATAATTTTAAATAAAAATATTCAGTTCAAAATTATTCGCTTAGAAGGCAGCATTAGTATCATAGCTAAGGTTTGAAAATTTCTCAATAGATGGCAGCATAATTCAAGTACTCTATATAGCGTTACTATCAGGGTTAGTATCAAAGTTAAAGTTTGAAAATTTCTTAATAGATGGGGGTCAGCACGATCCAAGACTAATATATGGCATCTCACAATCTATTTAGTGATAAAACCCTCGTATAATATCACAAACATATGACGTCATTCTAAACCTTCATATAAGATTACAAACATGTGACGCTACTGGTGATACTCTGCTGCGCATATCAGTGAACTGGCCTTTTCTCACTACTGAGGCTTATCTGCGCACGCACCAGTGACGTACATACTATATGTGTATTTCTTCTATCTACTTAAAGCGTTTAGTTCGTGCTCCTACTATTCTATAAAAATGAGACAAACCAATCTTCTTCAATAACAAATTTATTTAACAAGGCATAACAAACTATAAAATAATGAGAAAGCAAGAGTCTTTTTCCAGAGCTCTTCTCCCCACAGCAGTTACTTTCCATCTATATCCTTTTTTTTTACATTTTCTTTCGTTTGAACCCTAAAATTCTGGCAACCTTAAGGTGCAATACCTCTACCTTCCCATAAACCTATCATGAGTAACAAATAAAAACTACAAAACGGCGTAAACAGATACCACAATCAAATTTCCCTGATAGTTTATCATTAGATTGCATGGTGTATCAAATGAGTCCATTAATTTTCGACATTAAAGACCTAACCTGTTATCACTTAATTATCTGGATTTATTTTTCTAATCTTGAGTTGACAGCAAACTTGAAAATAAAGTAAGTCAAGCAATTTAATTTCATTATATCAAAATATTATTTAAATAAAAATATAGATTATAGAAAAGAGATTTTTTATTTATATTATATTACTTATAAAATTCGAACGTTTGTGATATAAAACGTCTTTATGAATAGTTTACCGTAATTTAAAGTATTTAAGAATTCCAAAAATTTATTCTTAATGAATTTTAAGGAATCGTAATAGCAAACTGCATGAAATAAAAGATGATAATTTTTTAAATTTTCGATCAATAATTTTCTGAAATGCGAAACGTTTTAAAATTTTATTATATCGTATATAATTTACTAACAGCAATTTTGTTCACATTCATCAATATAGATTTTTAAAGTTAATGATAGAAGGGCTTAAAAAATTGTAATCATATTCAACCTAAATTCTGCTTTTAGTAACTAAATTTTAGTTTTAGTAATCTATAGAGTTAGTTTTATAAATATATCATAAAGTTACGGTAAATTGTATGTTATAGATTTAAGCTGATTATTTATTTTTTCTCGAATATGAAACGAAGAGTATACTTTTTTAAATACTAGTATACATAAATAGTTTTTTTTTCCTTTTCAAAATCAACTATTGTTGCTTATAACAGATATACAGCCTTAGTTATATACCTATGCAGAGACAGAAAAAATATTCATAATAATAGTAATAAAATTTATTCACTGTGAATTATTTGTTTAATTGATTGGGTCACTAATCACTTTTTACTCAACAAAATTTGCTCGAACGGGATCTATGATTTAAAAGGGATTTGGAACTATATTATCGATACCTACTATAGGACCATCTCGGGCATTTATTCAAAATTAGATAAATATGAACTATTATAACTCAAATGGTTCTAAATATTTACTTGAAAATATGAATAAAATTTTCGAATCTAATGGTTCTCTTGTTAGCCCACACATGAACTTGTTCTTTTTCATACTAATCTCTAAAAGGGTCAGTGATCTCATGCCTTGTTTTAGTTGCCAAGAAGATTTTCTGAGTTTACTGCTAGATGGCGCAGCGGTCGAATCATAAGTTAACAGATATCAAGGGCAACGTTGCTTGGAAGATAAATTAGCTGCTCTCGTGTATAGAAAGTAACGGGTAAGACATCTGATGCCACGGAAAAATATTACATAAAATTTTACATCAACAACTATTTATTAGTGTGAGGGGTAAATCAGAATTTTTCATTCGTTTCGGACGCAGAATTCTGTAAATCAGACTCTTTATTTCTCAATTTTTTAAAATTTAAGCGTGAATTGACATTATTCAATTGATTCACTTTTAATACAGTTAACATCATCGTTACTAATTTTATAAATATCATCGATATAATAATTATCATTTTTTTATTTACAAAACACTCAATCGATAAATTTGACATTATATATACTGTAATTAAATGCACATAGAAATGAAATGTTTAATTTAGCCAGAGAAACATTTTTCTATCAAAAAAATTTTAAAAAACGTTTCTGTGCAGTAATCTTTCACTTAAAGTTGAGTTTTCTTTAAAAATACGCAAGAAATAAAAAAAAATACATGAATTTTATTAAGTAAGAGTTTTTTGGTAAAATCAATAATTCATTAAAAATTTCATAAATTTGCTTTAAAAATACATTTTTAAAAAATTTGAATCATAAAAGGGAAAACTAAAATAAATTTTTTTTTCAGTGGGGGAAAAATTATGAAAATTTCCAAAATTTGTGCTTGTGCTGATTGATTATTGTTCTGGTCTTCAGTTCTTGAGTTAGTATTATTACAGAAAAAAAGAACCAATTTATTATTACATTTGACATTAAAGCTAAGCCTTTTAAATGTCTATTTTAAAGCAGTTAATAACTATATTGGAATTTATTTTTCAAGAACGGTAATTTTTTTTTCTTGGGATATCCGGTTCATAGAATTATGCTGCCAACAATTGCTAAAAACTTGTTAAGTGTTCTTAAATGTTATCTAATATTATCTAATCTTTCCGTTGTATCGGCTGCTTTAACACCTTCTTAAGGAAAAGTCTAGAAATGGAGTCATAATATGGAAGAGACTGCGGAAAAGCTTACTTAGAATTAAAGAATATTTTAACGAGAAAGCCCCTGTTCATTACAATTAAAATTTTCAGAAACAATTTATAATTCAATTTGATATTTTATCTGAAAAAGAAAAAGCATCACAAGGGTATGTCATTTTTTTAAACAAAAGTCGAAAGAAACTAAATCGTTTTACAAAAAAGATGCTCTGCAACAATTTTTATTGCCGAGAAACTGTAGTATCATGTAAGGATACATTTAGAATTATAACTGGCAATAATTCTTTGTCCTCATTGAAAACTAGCTCAAATAGATTATTGATATTGACTTTATTACAGAAAAACTAAATTTCGAAATTATACACCGAACGAGTCAATTACATTAAAATACTTATAATATAGTGCATGACATTATTAGCATTCCGATTTATTCTCTTGTTTGTGCATTTTGTGTTCATGGTGCATAGATTAGAAGAACGCTGTCGGTCCAAGCCAATCAGATTTCGAAGGTTTTAGATTCCAATGCGAAATGTGTATCTAGCTTTTAAGGAAAAATTGCAATTTGAACAAATAACGGTATTCATAATCTTTTAATGATAATATATATTTACTTAGCTATGCTTAAACCTCTGTTTTTCGCCTCAAAATGAGGAGTCATCAACTAAAAACAAATCAAGCAAAGTGTGAAAGCTTGGAAACTTCCCAGAGTTAGGAAGTAAATATTAAAATCGGGATTCTTTTCTCCCAAATTTCAACGTATTTTGAATTGGCGGCGTATTGGTAAAACCGAAAACACGTAACCGAAATATATATATACATAATTTTAAATTGAAGGAAAGAATTACCCTTCTTCCTTTGAATCGAACAGAAAATTTTAAGAGACATGTTACTTCGACTAAATTAAAATAAATAAATTGCAAAATAAGTAAATTTGAAAAGAGTTCAACTTAGTTTTAATTATAGTTTAAATTTGATTACGAACACAGTTAAAATTTTTAAATTGATCACAGTCCATGCTTTTAAGTTAGCCAGATGGTCCCGATATGAGTGTCAATCCATTCCGAGCACCCCTTTCCAAATTAACCCCACTTAAAAATTCGGCAGACAAACAAAATAAGTTTTTTTCTTTTTTTTTTAAATAAGCATATGACTTCTTCCGACGTTTATTCAAAAAAATTATATATAACAGTTTATTTATTTCTTGTATTAGCGATGGGCACTGAGTAGCTGGCTAACCCTTCGCCACCACAAAGCCAGAAATAACTACTCATTTATCGTTACACGATAACCACCTGTGAATCAAGTCACAGATGCGAATCGCATTACCCACCACACTCCACCACAAATTCATTCATTCATCATCACCGAAGAAAGGACAGAGAAACACAGAGAGAAAGAAATATTCATGCAGCAACCGAGACTTGAATCCGAGATAAACAGATTAGGAGAGAGTCAGAAACACTAACCATTCAGCGATCAACCAACGCAAATAATAAATATTACATTAAAAAAATTAGTGTTTTATAAATTCAAATTTCATTATTGTCTCTTTTTTAAGTCTAAATGTTTTTATTATGATAAAAATATACTTCTGTATTATCAATTTCAAGCCGACTGATTGGCTGAGTGGTTAGCGTTCCTGACTCCTGACTCCTGAGAGTGGTTCGAATCCCGGTTCGGGCATGGATGTTTCTTTCCTTCTCTGTTCTTTCTGTCCTTTCTTCTGTGTTGTTGTATGAATGTGGCCCGCCCTATAAACGGGTTTCTGGTGGTATAGCGCGGGTAACGCTACTCGCCTCCGTGATTTGGTTCACAGGTGCCCGCTGGGTAACGAGAAATGAGGAGCAGTTTCTGGCCTTGTTGTGGCATAGGGTTCAACCCTCTTGTGCCCACCATTGGAAAAAAATATTAATTTCATAGCAAATTCTAATAATTTGATAAATATTTGTATGTAATTTGGAATAAACATTTAGTAAAAATTTTATATGCACACCTTTATATATCGAAATATATTTTCATATAAATTAAAGGAAAAACATTTTTAAAGTCTAGTTTTAAGTTATAAGATAGATTATGTGATAATCTAAAATGCTACCAAAAATCACGGTGATAGGACTTTAACTTTATTATTTACGAATTTTTTTTCTAAAGTTAGGCCTAGCGGAGAAAAAACCCCCGTCCTGTAAGATCATTCCTTTCACTTCAGCTTCGTCCTGAACGCGCGTCTTAAACAAAGGCGTGAAAAGGTCCTGTAAGGGAATCTTCGTAATTTAAGGATCATGAAGAAGATTCCTTAATACTTGACCTGCCACCCTTAGAGGTACCTTTTACTTCAAGGACATTGAGACCATGTCGCCTTTAGCGAATATGGCGGATCTTATTTTAAGTCAGGATTCGAACTCACTACCTTCCTATAATGAGAACGACGCCTTAATCAACCAGGCCATCGCGGCCTTTGTGCAGGTCAAGGCGGCAGCCGAACAGTTAACATTCTGGCTTTCAATTTAACAATTCATGGGTTCGAATTGTTAGTCAGGCATATATGTTTGTTAGTGGAACGGGATCCTTTTTAAACTGCAGGTCCTGGTCTGATTAACCTTCTTGTGCAAAAAATGACCGTCGAGCGACAAACAACTCAAACCATCTCTTTCTATATACATTTTAATTGGATTATTTCTGCAAATAATATTTATATAGGTGGAAAAAAAAACATCAGTAACTATGCATATTTCTGCTAACTTGAAACGAAACTACTGATTTTTTTAATGAATTGTCATGAAAGTGAATAAAAAGAAATTTTCTAATCGGTTTTTTTTGTTCGTAGAAAAAGAGTATTAGTATATTGGACTTTATTTTAATCAACCAATATTTTACTCCTACGTTAAAGTTAACTGTGTGAAAATTCGTTTATTTACAAAATAAATTTTTCACAAATATATCTTTACACACACACACATGTATGTACATATGTATGTATATATTTTAATACTCTAACTTTTTTCTCTTTTTAATGTTTTAATTTACAATAATTAAAAAACAAATTTTTGGTTAAAAGAGGGGTTTATTCTAGCAGCGATTAAAATAAACATTTAATCGTGGTTTTAATTTAAGCCTCCCATATGTATAATTTCGTAAAAAATATTTCTTGTTTAAAAATAAAAAAATCCCAATTAAAATTTGCAGATAAAAAGAAATACAATAGTTACGATAGTACACAAAAATAGGATAGTTTTCATCTTCCAACGTTTATTTTCATAGCTTTGTAAGTCATTATTTGCGATTTAAAATACTTTCTATCTTATATATGATAAATATTTCGATCAAATAAAATTACTTCTATAACACAAACGTACAACATGTTGTAAGATTTCGCGACTCTTTTTTTTTTTTTTAATGTGAAGTTACAATTTGGTATTGTGCCTACACTTCATGGTAGAGCTAAACTGACTACCCATACGACTTTTCCTAGAAAACTAACGTTTTAATTATTTTTCTAGGAAAGGAAAGACGTTTCTTTAAAGACGTGGATTAGGATGTTCTATAACTCTGGTAAAGAATCATTACTTGTATCAAAATATATAATTTAAAGTTAACGATTTATTAATATTCCAGGGGAAAAGGAATCTGGTGTTTTCGAAAAATGACGTTATAGACTTGAGTGAAACAGAAAAATGAAATTTCAGTTGATTTAAATTCTAAGTAAAACAGCACAGAAAAACGTAAAATTTTCGTCTCTTAAATATCCAGTATGTGATGCATACTTCACATAAGCAAAATAGATGGGTTCCTCAATATGTACTATATATTATACACTACTGGGGCCATTAAAATTGCTACACCAGGAAGGCGGTACACCACACGCGTGAAATTTGCATGACAGGTAGAACTTGCTGTGATATGCAAATGATTAGATTTTCAGCGCATTCATACAAAGCAGGCGACAGTAGCGACATCTACAATGTGTATAAAACCAGAGATTTGACAGCAGTTTTCTCATACTCAATTTCCGTTTCAACGTTGTTTTCGGCAAAGAAAGTTGTTGTAATGCTTCGTGTAAGAAGAAGAAATGCCTTCAGCACGTGTCTGACTTTGATCGAGGAAGGATTATAGCCTACCGGGATTGCGGTTTATCGGACCGCAATATGGCTGCTCGCGTCGGTCGACACCCCACGACTGTTAGCAGAATATGGAATCGATGGGTTCAGGACAATCATACCGAACGTCATGCAGGATCTCAGCGACCCCCATCACTAACAACAGAGAAGACCGACATCTTATCCGCATGGTCACAAGGGATCGTACAACCACGTCACGAACCCTGAGTCAAGAAATGGAGTCATTTGCAAGGCAACAAGTTTCTGCTCGAACAGTTCGACGACGTTTGCAGCAGCATGGATTGTCTGCACGGGGACCATGGCTTCGGCTACCATTGACGCTGCTTCACAGACAGGAGCGCCTTCAATGGTGTGATCAGCGACGAACCTGCACGCGGGAATGGCATCACGTAATCTTTACAGATGAATCTCGGTTCTGTATACAGGACCATGATGGCCGCATCCGTGTTTGGAGGTATCGTACAGAACGCGCATGTCCAGCTTGCATTGGACATCGCCATACTGGCCCATCTGCTGGAGTGATGGTATGGGATGCCATTGGATACACGTCTCGATCACCTCTTGTTCGCATTATCGGCATTTTGAATAACAACCGTTACGTTTCCGATGTGTTAAGGCCCGTGGCTCTGCCCTATCTTCGAGGCCTTCCTAATGCTTTGTTTCAACAGGATAATGCACGACCGCATGTTGCTCGTACTGTTCTGAACTTCCTTGATACAGAACAGGTTCGACTGTTACCCTGGCCAGCACGTTCTCCTGATCTGTCACCAATTGAGAACGTGTGGTCAATGGTTGCCGAGCGATTGGCACGCCATCACTCACCATCCACTACTGTCGATGAACTGTGGCATAGTGTTGAAGCTGCATGGACTGAGATCCCCGTATATGCCATACAATCTCTGTTTGACTTCATGCCTAGGCGGATAAATGCTGTTATTGCAGCCAGTGGTGGCTGCTCTGAGTACTGATTTCTCAAGATCTATACATCCTAATTTCCTGTAAATCTAATCACTTGTTCTTTCCACTATAATGTATGTGTCCAATAAATATCGTTCTGTTATTTGCATTCCTTCTTGGTGTAGCAATTTTAATGGCCTGTAGTGTACTAAGAATATGTTCAGGAGAGGCCTGTTCATTTGCTCGAAGTGCTTAAATGAACAGGCCTCTCATGAACATATTCTTCAATGCCTTGGTCTCTCCGGGAGAGATCTGATGGAGAATCAATCCACTTATGGTACTGAACTTTTTGAAGTGTTGTAAGCGCTCATGGACTTGGTTTAGAGCTGCTGACCTCGGGGGCATGCAACAACAACAACAACATGGATTCCTTATACACAAAATATTGGTTTGTTCGGAAAGTAATTTCGTTTTTCTCACCTGTATTAGTTTTTTGCTAGGAAAAACCAACCATCTTATGACTTATGAATGTGGAATCATGTTACAACCAGGAAATTGGTAAGAGGTGTTGGACTATAATTGACCGCAAACAATTAAAAAAAATATTCAATCAGTCTACGTTTTTCATTTTCATAAAAACTAAATTACCTTCCGAACAACCCAATATTTTTATTTATTTATCTTTTTGCGACATACATATTTGATTATCCAAATTTAATGTCGTTTTTTCTTACTTAAATTTATAATCAGTTTTGTAATTTAAAGTGTTTTATTTCTCATTTTACTATGTACAATTACTTTTATGATAATATTTATGCTGTAGTTTAAATGTGTGATGAATCAATTATTAAAACGAATATTATAGTAATTACTTTGAAACTTACCTAAAATTATAGAATAATAAATTAAAATACCAGTCCATGTATTATTAATTCAATTAAAAGTAATAAATGCTATTTTTATATCAAAAATTAGCTGTGAGAAAAATGGCACCAACGACCTTCATTTTATTCCTCATTTTTCTATGGTTTTTTTTTTTTTTTATCCTACGCTCGACCTTGGTTTTTAAACCATTAGTCTCTGTCGGGCAGCCCAATACAATCTTGAGGTGAATGAAAAGTCATCTTCCGCAGAGTTTCGAACTGCGACGTCTGAAAGTCCAGGGCAAGTGTAACTGTGGTCACCAGCTGAAAGAACGTAGTAGGCTGCACGAAGCGACAGGAGTCAGTCGTTTAGTGAAAACGGGGGCACCACGTGAAGGCGACTGACACCACCCCCATTTTTCTATGGTGGAATAGTAGAATTAAATAAGCATCCAATCCATTTGTGCCAACTTCGTTTCATAATCAGTCTTTTTAGACAAATTTTGTGTTCATTTGCTTTTATCTTGTTAACAAAAAATAATAAAATATCATTTTAAGCAATAACTAATAGCTTTATACAAGCAAAAAAGAAGAATTTCTCATATTCATACTGTTAAATTAAGTGTACACGTTTCGTATTTAATTTTTGAGTTCGTAAAGTATGATGTACGTATAAAAATGCTCCATACGTTTTATAAATTTTATTAATTTATATATGATATATTTTATTTATGTACCATTTTGTGTTAGATTACGAAAACATCAAAAAATAATAGTTGAAATACATTTCATATAAACAAAACACTTCCAGCTAAGATTGTGAAGGGATATTTATTTTCATTTTATAGTAAAATAATAAAATTCATTTTTTAAAGTGGCATTGTGCTTTTTTAAACATCAAACAACAAATTTTATTCAGTAAAATAATATTTTTTTATTATATGCTACACAATTTATTTCTTATAACTGCTTAGCGACAACCGTAATTAAATTATTAGTAAATAATTATTGCCATATAATATAAGCAACTTAAAAGAAATTATAAATTTTCTTTTAAGTTGTTATTTGTTATATTGTTACAAAATCTTGACTCAATATAAATGGTGACTAAGCTTATTATTTATAACAAAGACTATTTATTTAATATAAATGTATTTGATTGGTTTAAATTTCTCACACTGGGGTTTGAAAATCTTGTATACTTTATATGCTTGTCTGAGATTTGTTCTTTTAATATTGAAATAAAACAGTTTCAGTTATAAGACATGAATATTTATTAAATAATGTTTGTAAAATCATGTAATAAAACGCTTTTAATGGTAATCATATAAGCTTAGGATGATAAAATAAATTTCATATTCTTCATGAAAATATGAATGAAAATGAAAATACACGAGTCTGAGTTTTAATTCATTTTTTCAGAACTGAAATGTCATTGAAAATATTCATCCTTTTAAAAGTATATATTTACAACTAAAATTTGGAAGCATAATTTATGTTTCTTTTTAAATTTAGAAGCAGAAATATATGAAATTTAAATTTATATTTAAATTAAAATGAAACATTATTTAGCTTTGCTTATATATAAATAAATACTGGAAGACATATATAAATAAATACATTATCATTTTTGATAATTACCTTTCCAATATTTAAATTAGATAATATTTTACTCATTATGATAAATAAGCTTTTACATATGTATTACGCGACGTTTGATTTTTAAACTCTCATAAAAATACTCTCAAATATTTTAATTTGACTTGACAACAATTCAACTAACGTGTGAATTCTAACGCAGCAATTGACCAATGAAATAAAAAGTATAAAATATTTGAAATAACATTTAAACTGAAAATTTATGTAGATTTTCATTGAACATCAAGAATGAATAAACATTTTACATGTCTAATATAATATTCTTCCAGTAAAATATTCTTTTCAAGTCACAAATAAATTCAAGCCAATGCAAAAACTACACATGGTTATTTTTTTAAAGATATTTTAAAATAGAAAAAATTTTATTAATATGATAAATCGATAGCATTATAGAGCTAAAATATAAGTATTGACATTTCGAAAACCAGCTCGCGCAGACAGTTTGGATTATTTTATGGCAACCCTGCAGCCATTTCAGCACTAAAGGCTCTGATGCGCCAAGCTTCCTTTTCTACTGTCGAAAAATTCGTCTGTGACGCATTATTGCGTCATACATTTCGCAATCAGAAATTTCGTGAAGTGCGTCGCCGACAGTTAGGCATTGTTGGGATTGCCAATCATTCGCTATTCGTATTCAATAGCTTTAGGTGAGTACAGATTTTAAGATTATGATGATACTTTAAAAAGGCTACACACACACATCAGAAGTCTTAAAATATAGTCTTTAAACAGAAACTAAAAACAGTCACCATCTAATACGAAAATACTCATTCGGTCAAATAAAGGAAGTGGTTAGTTTTGAGTGCATTAAAGAAAGGCAATGAATATAAGAATGCTAAGCATTTCATTATCAAATTAAATTTAAATTTCATTTTTTTATTTTATTTAAAACGAATTATAATAATTATTTTTATTATATTATCTTAATAATATTTATTTGAAATTATTTTTACTTCTGGGTTTATATTTGCAACAGAAATAGTTTATTTTTACCACTGGGCTTATATTTGGCTATTTATGGCTACAAAAATTTTGAAAATTATTCACTTCATAAATGATCTAGCCAAAAAAATTAATAAATATTTTTGTTCTACTAGGTAATGTGAAAACCTTTTTAAACATGTTTAAATTATAAATTCTTATGTTAACCCAAATTTTGTGCATGAAATCAAATAAAATAATGAAATAAATTGCTAATTATGATAATATTTTGTTATTCCTTACATTTTTTAAAGCATTACATTAAAAATTATAACAATATATATATATATATATATATATATATATATATATATATATATATATATATATATATATATATATATATATATATATATAATATAT
Organism: Latrodectus hesperus; assembly: GCA_037975125.1. Lineage (NCBI taxonomy): Eukaryota > Metazoa > Arthropoda > Arachnida > Araneae > Theridiidae > Latrodectus > Latrodectus hesperus. Next base: position 120,787,559 of record CM075851.1, read on the forward strand.
ATATATATATATATATATATATATATATATATATATATATATATATATATATATATATATATATATATATATATATATATATATATATATATATATATATTAACCACTCTTTCATGAAATTTAATATAATTAAAAATACTACTGGTTTTTATGAAATTTAAAAGCGAAATTATAAACAGTTAAAAAAAATTGCTATATTTTTATATCAATTAAAAATTCTTCACATAAATGAAACAAACTCTAAATTTAGTCATATTGATTTAGCATACATTTGTTTTTTTGTAAATGATTGTGCACTTAATTCTTTTCAAATTGTAATGTGTGTTATTTTACATACTATTCTTATCTTTCATACTGAAATTTTTTAAAACAAAATCCACATTTTATTCTAATAAGGAAAAGGCTGCTAAGGGTTGCTTTTTTCTCTGCTTCCATGAAATCCTTTAACAGTTTCGTTCTAGCTCCCATTTAACACTTAGTTGCTGCCTAATGTGTGGAAACAAATTTAATAATTCGGATTGTATTAAAAAATAATTGCGTAATTTGTGGGAATATTGGTAAAATGGATGTGCATTAGACATTCGCCCTAATAACATTTTTCGCAAAAACTATCCAATATAAAATTCTTGGTATTTCTTGCAACAAATAAATATTTTTAGATCTATATATGTTTAATCAGAATTTTCCTCTAAAATCTTACATGGCAGCAAATTTTTATGCATTTAAAATATTTATATATGCGCATAACTGTAAGTAAATATATATATTGTTATGTAAGTAGTACCATATTAGAAAAACAATATTAACACGTGGATACATAACAGTATTAGTTTATGTTTAAATTACGTATTAACATGTTAAAATATATATTAGCATGCAATATATTATTGATACACTATTAAAAATACATTAAAACTTGCATAGTAAATGGGTCCGTCATGTCAGGAATGCTATTCGCATAAGAACACCAGATAATACTGTACGAAGCAAGCATTTTCAGAAAACTTAAGTTTCATTATAATTAAAATTCAATGTATTTTAAATTTATAATTATTATGTCATGTTCACAGACACAAACTATGAAGTTTTGGAAAAATCAAAAGTATAGCGGAGAAAGGACTGTTGGTTTAACCTCTTTAGGCATCATCCATACTAGAGAGTTACACCTAGACTCCATTAAAGGGTTCGGACTTTATTAATAAAGTGGGTGACCCGAGCAACTGGAACTAGGAAACATTGGGCTTGGAGTTAATGGTACAAAATGCTGATAAAAGCAGAGGTGCCCATTGACATACAAACCCAATTCTAAGAAGAAGAAGAAGGACTGCTGGTGACAAACGTGTGACGGACGAGGGAGACGAAGGTTTTCTCATTTAACGTAGATTTTGTAACTTTTATTGTATTATTTGTACACTCTTAACCATATATTAAGGATAATGCATGTCCAGGCAAAGAAAGAGACAGAAGCAAAACAAATGGGACTTTTTTGAAAAGTCTATTTATTAAACACAAGGTAAAGAGCAAAAAAGATGCTATATGTTTGGCATCATTAATAAAAATTGCGATTTTTGATCCCTGGAGCAAATTTCAAAAAAGATACTATTTACAAAAACCAATAGAGCATGGTTGGTATGATGGTTAATGCATAGTATGCCCCCTCCCAGACGATGCAATACAGGCCGTGCAATGCCTAGGCATACTGAATATCAAATTATCGATTTGATATTGGGGGAATATTACACCACTGATCATTCAATGGTCTTCGAAGTTTTCGCTAGACATGTGGGAGGGGATTAACGGGCGGCAATTTGTCGGACAAGCATGTCCCACACATATGCTCCATTGGATTCAAGTCCGGTGAGTTTGCTGGCCAGTCCATACGGATGATATCCTCCGACTAAAGGCATTCGTCTACAGTGTTTGCACTGTGAGGACGGGCGTTGTCATCCATAAACAGAAATTCTGCACCTATTGCGACCCGAAACAAACCTACATGTTGTTCCAGAATGACATCCCGATATATTTGGCCTGTCACGGTTACATTCTGAGCCTGCAGGTTAGTTCTGGAACCCAGAATAATTCCTCCACAAACGAGCAATCCTGCACCACCGTAACGGTGTCGTTCGATGGTGTTCTCTGAGTGGTAACAGGTACCTGGCCTTTAACAAGTCCGAGAATCAGACTGAAAGTTAAACCTGGACTCGTCGGAAAACATCACACAAGACCACTGTTGTGGTGTCCACAATGCATACTCTCTATTCCAGCAGTCTTTAATGAGTTGCTGTAAGTGGAACACATCTGGCAGGCCTACGAGCATATAGACCAATGTGCCCTAAACGTCTGTACACGGTCTGCCTTGAAACTGTCGTACCGGTTGCTGAAGAGACAGGTCTGATGCTGTACTCCGTCTATTTATTTTGACAGTAACTGCCAAATACCGGTCCTCATTCGGCGTTGTAACTCGGATGTGACCTGTGCGGTAACGTCTACTCACATTACCATTATCTTGGAACCGTTGTCAAAGCCTGGAGATGACACTCTGGGTGATTCCAAGTTCCTCGGATACTTTCAGCTGGGTACGTCCACATTTCAGACAGCCGATAACTCTACCACGTAAAACATCATCTGAATACTTCCTTTTTGCCATGACTATGCGGTTATTGCTCTGAAAGGCATTTAAAACTCTTGTGAACAATTTTACTTCTTTGCAATCATTCCTTACATACCCCTCTCTTACACTCTCGTCATTGTGACGTACCATCGGCGCCATCTGGTGGTTTCTTGTAATTTGCATTTTATTCTTCAAGATGTGTGTGATAACTCTACACGTGAAATTTTTATTCAGTGGTATAATAGTAGTACAGCATGCAGCTGTTCAAATTCTGTGTGATTCTAAATTATCCTTAATTTATGGACGTGAGTGTAGTATGTTTCCTTTGACGCGCCACGGAATAGACAGACTAATGGCAGAAAGCGCTTATGAGCACTTAAGCGACTGCAGTATATATTGTCCTTAGAGAAGACTTTTCAAAGATATTAAGCCGTATTTACGTGTCGCTAGGGATGAAACCCCAAAACTCCATTGCATCCTACCTGAATCCGTGACTTTATACTCCGGAGGAACCGCGGTGGCCTCGTTGGTCAGAGCGTCGTCGTGTTATTGAAGGTAGTAAGTTCAAATCCCTGCTTAACCGAAGATCCGCCGTTTAAGGTGACTGGGCATGTTGAATATGGCTTGTCGCAATGTCTTCCAAGTGAAATGATACCTCTGTGGGGGGCAGGCTAAATATTGAAAGTCTCCTGCTTCAAAATCACGAAAATTCCATTCGGTTGCTTTTACGATATTGGTAGAATCCAACTCAGGGCTGTATACAGGAAAACATGCTGGTGCAATAACAGCCTTATCCTCCAGTGCTTGCTGTACTACTATGTCACTGAATCCATTTATTTCCTTTGAAAAATTGTATTTTTTAAAATTAAATAAAACTTTACATGTATGTTAAAAATATTTCTATTGTTTGAATGGTCCAAAAGTCTACCATGTGTAACTTTCGGGGAGAGACGAAAGGCAATAATGTAAGGCAATAATGTCCATAATTTGATAATTGTGACAAAATAAATAAAAGAAATGCTTTTTAAAAAGAAAACACAAAAATCTGTTTTACTGGAGAATTTGAATAGGATTTGAGCATAGCGTTGGATTCCTTTTTATTTCTGCATAAATTATGTTTCTGTTCTTGAAACGAAAGATGTTACTACACACGCTATAAGGTATTTTCTTTCTTTTTTTTTTAAAAAAAAAATATTTGTCTGTAGGAGAACTATCTTGCGTTATTTTGCGTGAAATTTGGCAAAGATATATTGATTCAAGATATGTATATCATTTAAAAAAAGATCTGATTTCTATGCTTTGTTATTTTGTTGAGAAAAGTGAAATGCTTTTAAAAAACTATATTATAATTATTTGTTCTTTTTGAAAAGTTTCTTACACATTACTGTTTTGTCATGGGAAATCAAAGCATTTTTTTTAATGATTTGCATTTGATAAATGTAAAATCAATGAGAATTTAAACTGTTTTGTACTTCATTCTAAAACTTTAAATATATCTTATGTAGCAGACTTTAGAAAAATATCAAAATTAAAAATGTAATTTACCTTTAATTTCGTTATTTTTTTGATGATGATAAAATTATGTTGTAATTAAGGATATTAAGAGAGCTGATGGTAAAATTATGTTGTTATTAAGGGCATTAAAAAAAACTGCTTTCATAATTTTCCAAATTTTTATTTCTTGTATAATATTTTGAATATATTATATTTCTAAAGTAGTATGAAAAATGTATTTTATACTTTTTTTTAAAAAAAAATTAAATTATATATATCTTGTTTTATCTGTTATGAAATGATTTCATTTTGAAATAATTTGTAATACTATTTTTGAAATTCGTTAAATTGTGTTTAAATTTTGCATGTTGTAAATCGCATTTACTTGATTCTAAAATTCTTTTTAACATGGTGTTGAGATTTTGTTAATATTCATTTCTGTTTCAAAATTTTGGACTGTATTTTATTTAAATTGATTTTAGTTTTTTTTTTGTGGGGGGAGGGAGGTTGTCCTTTGATTTCTCGCCAGTTCAGCACCAGATTGAGAAATATTGAATATGGTAATAACTATATTTGTTTGTAAATTTTTTTTTAATTGTGTATCATTGAAGTGTTTTGGGGCCATTTTTTTTTTTTAAACACGCCCTAAAATAACTTGCGACCAAAAATATCGCCAGTTTTTTTCTTTCTTTTCTTTTCCTTTTTTTTTCGAAAAATAAATAAATTACAACATATTTTTTAATTCTTCAAGAGTTAATCATGATCAATTATCTTTAGACTGTAAGTTTAATTTTAAGGTCAACTGATTTGAAATTACAAAAGTTAATTTGAGTTACTAAAACATAGATGAGGACACCTTTTACCTGTAATTACACTTGTAACTATTTAAATGAATCAAAGTCGATGGATGACACACGGTGACTTAAGAAAAAGAACACAACTCTTGTTTTTCATCAGTACTAATCTACCAGTTGTTGTGGGTCAAGAATCCTATATTGCCATCCTAAGAAAACTAAAACGTACAGAAATAAAATAAAAAAATAGGTTGAAGAGGAAAAATGGAGAACGTTATATTGTGTTACTTCAATAAATAAGAAAAAAATCCCACAATATAAAACTTTTGATGAATTGGTTACCAATTAAATAATTAACCGGTTAAAGTTCATATATATATATATATATATATATATATATATATATATATATATATATATATATATATATATATATATATATATATATATATGTATATATATATATATATATATATATATATATATATATATATATATATATATATATATATATATATATATATATATATATATATACCAGAAATATAAAATTGGAACAATACTAAAATATTCTATGCAATTGATTAGAAGAAGGCATAGGAACCACGTCTTCATCAGGAGGGAGATGGTCAGCTATGCAAAATGAACACTCTTTTTTGACATGCACGAAGGACAAATGTCTAAAAAGCTTCGAGCAAACCCCCCGAAGAGTGTTCGTATTAAAAGAAATCAAAGATACACTTAGTTCAAAAATTAGAACAAATACATAAATATATATGCAGAAAAGTAAACATACTTACAATAGATGAAATATGCATACTGTAGAAAAAAGTGCATAATACCAAAATCAGCAAATCAGATTGAATTTATATATTAGAATAATAGGAGAGTTACCAAAGGTAAATTTGAAATTGGAATAAAAAAATAGTTGCCAGGAATAATTAAATTCAAAAGTTAAAGTGGTTTAGGAATATGTAGTAAATCTGAAATTAAAATGTGTTAAAGTTATGTTTAAAATGATGAATAAAAGAATAAATGTAGGTGTTTTCAGGATTCTTGTAAGAACTTTAAAGCTTAGGTGGCCTTTCTGTAGTTATAAAAACTACGCATTGCTTCACTCTTACAAGCGATTCCCTACTTCCTAAATATTTTAAAATAAAATTAATTGGAATATTATTATTTTTTAGGTGAGCTATTAAGCGTTTTATTTGATTTTTAGTAGATTCATAGTTGTTACATATATTATAAACACAATTAAGTTGATTAAATATAATGTTTCTGTTTATTTTTAAAGAAATATTTGAGTTCCATGATATTAACTTATTAATATTAAAATTAAAGTGATTTGTTTTGTCGAAGACATCACAATATATGTAGTAGAATTATCAATAGTGATAAATAAATCCAAAAATTCTGTTTTAGTAAAAATAAATTAGTTTTAATTAGAGAAAGTTCTTCAAGGTAAATATGTTTAAAAATATCCTCAAAATTTAAATTGTTGAAAATAATGAAAACATCAATAAACATATTTAAAATGTTGAAGTAAAAACTTGAAAATATTGTGTAAAGTATCTATGGTTTTATGATATTTATAGGTATTTCATTCAATAAATAATCTCTAATTATAGTATAATTATCACTAGTATAGTACACAAACGTATTACGTAGGTGAGTATTGTTGAATGTTCATGCCTTACATAAATGTTTTTATCGAAACTTTAGATTTTTTCTGGAAAACTAATTTTGAAATTGGATTTATTTATCATATATCATCGGTGTGATTAGGGCATATTCAAATAATACGAAAGCTCATTTTTGATCATTTTGTAACTTTATTTCATTTAGGCAAAAATAAGCAAATGGTTGATTATCACCCATTATAATTAAGATTTTCGATTACTCCTTTTTATTTTTAATACATTAATTTTAATAATTTTTAAACATTTTTTAAATTAAGGACACACACAAATTATAGCCCATTCCATTTTCATAAAATTACAACAAAACACCCCTGCTGGGATAGTTTTTAAAAATTTTATATCAAAAACTCTTATGTCACTTTTTTAACGGTTAAAATTTTAATAATAACTATTTTATGTAATCAGTAGTGTTCTATTAAGAATAATATCATACTATAACCACGTTTAATTGAAAAAATCGGTATAAAAAGTTCTCAGCGTATTCTAAGTGCATAAAAAATATTAATTCCTATATCCTTATATTTAAAATACATTTCTGGACACTTTAAGTTTGTTTATGTGTTCAAATAACTCCTTATTTATTCAAAAATATACATTGTCAATCTTCAAGTAATTGATTTCAAGTTATTATATTTAAATAATCCATATCTATTCCTTAATCTAAAATGTATCAATCATCCGTTTTTTTTTCTCTCTATAACAATACAAAAAATGTAATATTAATTAAAATACGTTTTTTAATATATAAATACACTTAAAATATTGTTGAATTAAAAGTTAAAAAAGATTGCGAAATATATTATTGTTTCATGGTATTTATTTGCATTTCATTTAATAAATGATCTTCAGCACTTGGATCAAAATTTGTGTGTGCGTTCAGATTTCTGAATGACTTTAAAATATAATTACTAATCCAAAATTTCTCACACTTTATAAAGGTTATATTAAAATTCGAATTATTGCAGTCTCGTTTTTGCTAACTTGTAAAAAACCATTAAAATGTTTGTAAAGTCAAATAAAAAAAGATATGTTGAATTTTAAAACAATTTTTTACAAACATCTCCTATGAATAGACTTGAAATATTACTTAGTATGTATTAAATAAGAATCACATACAAAAGAAAATTCATACTTAAACGATTTCCATGATTGAAACAACTTGGTGACACGATAAATTTTTACTTCGCTATCTGGCGATGATGAATTCACAACGTTACAATCGTAGATAATCAAAATACCTTACAATTAAACATTTCCTTGAAACTGAAATTAAAAGATGTATAATATTTAACATTATTGTGTTTAATGTCATAATTCAAATTATGTAGTACTAATTCTAATTCAAAATAGTAGTTCAATGTTAATTTCTGCATTAATACGAGTTTAAGTAAATTACAAAAATATTTATTGCTAAAATTAAAAAGAATTACCCATTTGTAAGAGAGAGAGAGAGAGAACTACACATTTTCTCTAAACAAAGACATAGAGATGTTACAAATTCGAGTAGTTTGAAAAACTGGACATGTAACATTCTTTTTTTTTAAGATGGCCTGGGTATGAGTGAATAATGTTAAGCTCAATTCTGCACAGAAGAGAAAACGGAAAACAGCTTGACTGCAACAATTGTGATCCTTTTTTACTACTGAAAGATGTAACATCTTTAAGTATTAATGTACAAATTAAAATGTTATTAAATATTAAAACAGATTTTTTAACATGAAAAACTGTACTTTCCAGCGAAATGGTATTTGGCCTGACAATTGCAGCAATTGGAGTATTAATGCCAGCGTCCACTGTCGTGACTGCACCAATGCTAAATGGCATGTCACTTGGAGCTGGAGCTGCTGCTGGTGCTGGTGGGGCAGCAGCTACTGCTACTGCAGTGTCCGCCGGTACTGCAGTGGCGACATCAGTTGGAGCTGGTACTACTGCAGGAACAGTCGCTATTGGAGTATCAGCAGGAACTACTGGAGCTGCCATCGGAGCTGTCAATATTGCTATGGGCCCACCTGGCTGGATAGTGCTTGGTGCATCGGAGCGGAACTGGACTTGCTGGAAACCCATCATTCATGATGAAAGCGAAAATGAGAGTGGAGTTCCACTCTCTTTAATACTGAATCACGAAAAAGTGAAAAATGTTTTCAATCATTATGACAATTTGATTGTTGAAAACATTTGGAATGAGAAATTTAAAATTTTTCTTGTTGAAGTTGATAATATGATTGCTGCTCACGCGGAAAAAGTTTAATTTGACTTTTAGGCATTACTATTCTTGTGGAAATTTAACTTTTCTTCTACAATTCAGTGACTCGGTATATTTTAATAACGAATAAAATAATTTTTTTAATTAATTCAATATGTCTTAAAGCGCTGAAATATTAATATATCTAAAATATGACTTGTGATTATAAGGATAAATCTAAAATATAATTAGAAGAAAATCAATGTATTAGAAAGCTTGTGTGTTTAATTAAGCTACTTTGTAGCGTAGATTAATTATAGCTTAATTTGCTGCGTAGAATATAATTTTAAAATATTTCTATAATATGTATCAGAATTTGATAAAAATATTCTATATGTATGTGTTATATATATCATGTTATTTCAATAAATTTTACAGTTGCTTATAAAAATTATGAATGTGTTTTGGTGTGTATGTTTTAAGATATGATATATACATTTCATAAACTCTACCTCTTAAACAGAAGGTTATTAAGATATCAAAATGAGCACTAGTAGTAAACATGATGGATTAAACAAATTAGATCACAGAAAATATACTTCTGGTCTTATTGCAAGACTTAACATTCTTCCTGTTCAAAAACTGTCTCTTAATCACTCATTTATATAATTGCAAAATTTCCTTTACACCTGATATTTTTATTCCTTAAATCTGATACTTGGAGTAATCGATGAAAACAGAAATTTGATAAGTTTGCCAGGAAACTCCATTTTTTTGTTCTTTGTCTTTTGAAGAACTCCTCAGTGTACACTGCAGATTTACTGCAGACGTGTATGAATTAAAATGAATTCCTGGGAAATAAAATTTACCTTTTCGATAGTTACTTTTGCATAAATATATAACAAAATCAAATAAAGGAGGTAGAGTGAGCAACTTCTGTTGGACCGAGGTCTGAAGCACCCATAGAAAAGTCCAAAGGTAGAAGTCTGTCTACGCTTCATTGCCTGCAGGTCTTAGCTGAGCGTAATGGAACGACTTTCATGTCTTGGGTGAAGACCGTTCCATTACGCTCAACACTCTCTTCGCCAGTTCCACCAAATCATTACCACCCAGGTACAACCCCTTGCCAACTTTGAGGCGACGCGCAGGGCTTGAAGGGACTTTTTCACCACTAATAAACATCTGTATTATTATAAGCCAATGTTGCTTTTCGATTCCCAGCCTCTCACTTATGAAAAAACATCATAAATATCTCGGTTTTATTCTCAACTTTGATTTAAACTGTTGTAAGCATATCGACCATCTAGTTTCGAAGACTCATAAGCGCCTTAACGTTCTCAAATATCTGGCTGTCAGAGATTGGGGTGCTGATGCAAACACCTTCAGAACCACAAATATTTCACTTATAAGACCTATTGAATATGGTTATCCGATTTATTTCTGCGCATCTGAAACGTATCTCCTGAAATTAGAATGAGTACAACTAAGCGCCGCTCGAATAATTTTAGGACTCAGAAATTGCTGTCCATCATATATTGCTCTACACGTGACAAATTTACAACCATTGCACATTAGAAGAAGAGCGAACTTAGTTAAATATTTTAACAAAATCTCTAGCTACGGACCGAATCGTCTTACCTCCTTGTATTTACACAATTGGCACAATAATCAAAGGTTAAAGAAATTCACCCTTTTGGTCTGGCAGAATCTCAAAACGTAATATCTCGCGAGGTTGAACCTCAATCTTTAAGATTTTGTTTTGATCCCTCAGAGGGAATGCCAAGACTAATCTACCACTTTGATCTGAATTCTACGGCAAACAAACAAACTCACATCTGAGATCATCTGAGACAATTATCACTAGAAATTATTAATTGCATCCCCTGCAAGGCAGTGCAGATATATACCGATGGTAGTCGTTCAAAAGATCGTACTGGGAGTGAAGTCTATATTAGAGCACCTCAGTCAGAAATTACGCTAAAGTAACATAACCCTGACACTTGTTCAGTCTCCAGAAGTGAGTTGATAACGATTAATGTGAGACTTGCTGCTTTCATTTCCAGCAACTGTGATTTTGGAGAACTATGGATTTTATCGTACAGCCGCAGTGCACAGCAACATCTCAGTGTTTGGTCCTCTACAAATGATGAAACAAGTTTATCTATTCTGCTGAAATTAAAAATGATCTCCCAAGACCATGATGTACATCTGCAATGGGTTGCATCCCATGTAAATATTAGTAGCAATGAGACCGCAGATTGACTGGCCAAAGAGAGCAGTGATTAAAATACGCCCACTGGTTCATCACTTACATATCATTAACTTTACTCTAAAGAAAAATCTAGACTACATTTAATCTGGCAAATTCCCTCCAACACACCAATGGTACTCTGGAACATCTCCTAGAAATCTTTTGGATATAAAATGTGACCAAAAATCTCAAACTGCCATGGCCAGATTCTCAATTGGACATCTAAAATGTTTATTGTTTGAACGTGGTACAAAAAAATTATTCCAATTGTAAAAAATGCTGTGATCATCCAGCCTCAAAGAAACATTCTGGATTACGCTGGAATTTCCCGGGAGAATTTATCCTCAAATCCACTGCTAGTCATTGAAGTTCTAACTGTCAAATATTTATTGGAGTTGATCTGTCAAATGTCAGACATTTAAAGAAGATAAGCTTACAACAAATACAACCCATAAATAAATAAATCACTCAGTTAGCCCCCGGTGTTATATGTATACTGGGTGCTGTAAACTAACTTCCTTATTTCTTATTGCAATAACACATAAAATATTAAAGATATTTTCGATTTATTTTTGCATACAAAAATTATATACTTAAATATTTAGGTTACATAGATTTAAATATCATACTGGGCAAGAGAGAGTGACGCCCGCCATTGTTGATACCCTGGCTGAACTGAATTCTACTGTTTCTCATTACTCTCTCCAGCACATTGGTAGGTATGCCCGACTCTGAATGTTTCTTTTCATTTCATCCAAAGTTTATGAGTGGTCAGTATAGACGCATGAGTTTAAATACCCCCACAAAAAGAAATTACATTGGGCCAAATCGGGCGAACATATTGGCCATTCCAAATCGTTTCTCAATGAAATGAGACACCTGGGAAAGTAATTTCGTATCACAGCCATTGATGCCCTTGAAGTATAGGTTGTTGATCCGTTCTGATGAAGTCATATCTTTCCTGAGTCTATTTCATCAAGGGAAACAAAAATCTTCCAGCATGTTTGCATAACGGTTTGCAGTAACTGTGGGTAGTGTTGCAAGGATGGGGAAAAAACCCGGTTTATTCCTGGAAATAAATCTGGTTTTTTCCCACGGAAATTTTAAATATTCCCGGGAATTTTGAAAATTTCCAAATTTTCAAAATTGTGGAAAATTTTGAATTTTTTTAAAAATTTAAAAGTTTTTAACAATAAACCACATAATATATTTCAAATGATATATTTTAATGATTTCTACTTTTATTTGTGGTAATAGAAATTTCTCAAATATTACGTTTTCTCAAATATTATATCAATATTACGTTTTGTGATTTAAATTTTTTACAATATAATTTTGGTTTACATTAATGGTCTTAATGATATCATTTAAATGTTTAAAAAGATATCATTGTGAAAAATCAGGTGAGCTGATCCTAAATTAGGAGTTTAAAGTCTTACCCAATTATTATTTTGCAATAAACAGCTAAAGTGTGGAATTTTTAAACATTATAGAATTTTTGAAAATTTGTTAAGATAAGTTGTAGCATACGTTCAACACCTAATAATCAACAATTTGTTGAATCTTTCAAAAATAAGATAATGCACAATTAATAGGGAGTAAAAATGCTTAATTGCTTCAATTGGTTAACAAGCTAGAAAAAATACATTTGAAATTTTTAAGACATTGTTAAGTACATTTTAAATCATTAAAATCAATTTTCTTAAAAGTTAAAAATTAATTGATAAATCAATAAATATCTCGACTTCAAAATTGTAATGTCCGGATCAAGGCCTACAATGCCCTTCTCTTTTTCTGACCGAGGGTCCTGGGATGCGAAGCATATGTCCCGGTTAGGTGGTCAGTCCAAAGCTAAATCCTAGGTGTTTATTTCCCAAGCATGATTGGTACTCAGTTAATCGATCCACTGAAAGGATGAAGGGCTGAGTTGACCAAGCCTGAGAATCGAACCTCGGACCTGTAGCTTGGGAGCCCTAAGTCACCGTGATTAACAAATGTAAAAGTTTGGAGGAATTTTGTCACACAGATTTCCATGGGAAAGAAGTCTATAGAGAAATGTGGGATTGAAAGGTGTTACTCAACAGTAGAAAAGAAACCAAAAACTCTATTAGAACTTCCAACATGCCTTATCTCAAACGGTGAAGATAGAGAGAAGAGGTGTTGTCATTCAAATACTTTTTACTATTTCTGCATCAATTGCAAGCTGTGAACGTTCATTCAGAAAAATAAAATTAATTATTGACTTATTTATGATTCACCATGAGTGAAAACCGTCTAAGTGATTTAACAATTTTAAGTATAGAAAAAGAAAATTTTGAAATGATCAACTTGGCATCAAGTTGGTGTTTCATTGTGAAAGAAGTAATATAAACATTGAAAAACTAATATTTTTAAACTTTTATTTTAAATATCGTAAATATATATATTAGTGTCATTTGCTTGTTTTAAATATAGTATTAGTGTTGTTACAGTAAAATATGTGTAGCTTCAATTTTATATACATTATTTATTACAACAATTTTTGTTATATCCACTTCAGTTGTAAAGTTGAACAACTATATTCATATTTATGTGGATTTCATATTCATATTTATTTATGTCATATTCATATCATATTCATATTTATTTATGTGGATCATTATTAATTTATGTGGATTTTTTTTTATTTATTTTTTTTTCATTTATTTATTTATTATTTTTTTAAGGCAAAGCCAAATAAGTATTGCTCTTTTTTAAAGTGTGGTGATGTCTGAGTAAATTCTAACTAAAGAAAATTGGAAGAGAAAGATAATTAAAAAAAAACATAAATATAGATAAAATAATATTTTAAATAATAATAATAAAAAAAACAAGGTACTAAAATTTGCTATGGTGGATTGATCCTTCTAACCCTACCAAGCGCAGAATCTCCACCGCAATCATTTTCCAAGCCCATATTAATCAAATCAGTTGATAAGAATTAATATGAAGACATTTACAATAATAAAATCATTAAAATAAAAAGGAAATAAAAATTTACAATGAAATTTTGAGATTAAATTTATAATAGAGGGAAAAAAAACTTAATAAATTTGGAATGATTAGTGAATATAAGATGATAAACAGATATTAAAGATTAATAAATGAATGGGATTTTTATTTATTCATTCAAATTTTTACAAGTTACTGTTCATGAAGTTAGAAAACTATATTACACGTAGGCATAAAAAAACTTAAAAATAAAAAATAATAATAATAATAAATAAAAATAATTAAAAAAATAAATAAATAAAATAAAATAAATATAAATAATATGAAAATAATATTCATATAAAATAATATAAAATTTACTTCCTTATTTTAGGCTTAACTAGCAACAAGAAAAAGTTAATGTCCATGAAGTGAACTATAGTTTAAGAAAATTTAATTAAAATTAGATTAATGACTTCTAATGAACTTAATAGAAGCGCATTGAAAGATTAGGAACTTAGAAAGTAGTCCCATGTCTTTACTATAATTAGGAGCTGAGAAATATACTGATTAATATTTAATAAGTTTAATTAATTAAGGGGAATTTGGTAACCAAAGGGTTAAGAAGAAAATGAAAAAGGGGGACCAGTTCAAGGGCGAAAAGTGGACTTAGAAAATAACATAGTAGCAATACAAGTACTTAGGGAAGGAATGAAGAACCGTTGGGGGAATTCAGAAAAATACAAATCCTAAGATACTTCAATTAGGTCATAAATCATTAAATTATAATTAGTTTTTAAAAATGAATAACATATTTTAATTCACAGGAATCTGCTTCGAAATAATATAAAAAGATTGGAGTGAAATTATTAAAAATTTAATATTTATGGCAGTTTTAAAATGAAAGTAACTTTAAAAAAAGGTAAAATAAACATAAATACACATGAAAAACAAAAATTAAAATACATTTAGAAAATTAACTATTGCAGATACATTTACAAACAAAACATTTTTAGAATCCTTAGACTATTCACTCCAAGTTAAAATTTAATTTAGAACGATAGGACATCTAGATCCGAAGTTATTAATGAATAATAAAGAAATTAGAAGAAATTTCGATGAAAAACTGGCAAAAAACATGAATTTTTACGTTTATTATAAGTTCAACAACTCCGGATCTAATTGCCCTATCAACACAATCTATATAACAAAATGCACTGAACCAATGCGCGGAACCAAATAATATGGCATCTGGGCACTTACCTGAAAATTTAGCCACTCATAATGTGATTAATTGCTGCCAAGAAGTTGAAATTGCTGCCAATAAGTCCAATGCTTCCGATGTAAGTTATTGAAAATAAAAGTTCTTGTTATCCAAACAGCAAACAAAATTCACAAGATTGATAGAGCAATAAATTTCACACTGATCTGCAGTGCAATGTTTATTAAAAAATAATTGCGGTCGCATAATTAACGATACTGTCACAGTCACACAGCTCCGTTGCTGGGGGTGAGCGATCGGCTGCTAGGCAGTCTTTGTTAAAAGCGCAGTAGCATCATATTACATAGCAGGAAAACTTTCTCGCTAAAACGTTAATAGCTCCATTCATTATTCAAGAAATCACTTGAAATTCTTACAGATGATGTAAAATGCAATACTGCATCGATTGATGTAAATATTATTTACTAGACTAATAATTTTACTTTAAGAAAGCGGCAATGAATCGGAGCTTGGCGAAAACGCGTCTTCTCCCCTCCTTCCTTCGTTTTTCGTGTGATATGTTAAATGTTTCTTCAAATAAGAGTTTTTATAAATTCTAAATTACATTGTATTTTACATTTATCCCAGGAAAAACAAACTTTTCATCTATGTATTTAAAATTTTTTAACGTGAGCATAAGTTCACAAGTCTTCCTTCTGACAGCATATCTATGACCGACATGCATTGATTTACAATACATTTAAAATGCTCGAAACTTGCTATTTTAAAATGAGCACAATTAATTTTAAGAAGCCAGAAAGGAGATAGTATATTGTTTCTAATACCTCGCTACTAGGATTTTCACCTTTCAGCATTACAAAGGCTTAAGTTTTGACAGATTTATATCATTGGGCATCAAGTTGGTGTTTCATTGAGAAAGAAGTAGTATAAACATTGAAAAACTAATATTTTTAAACTTTTATTTTAAATATCGTAAATATATATATTAGTGTCATTTGCTTGTTTTAAATATAGTATTAGTGTTGTTACAGTAAAATAGTGTAGCTTCAATTTTATATACATTATTTATTACAACAATTTTTGTTATATCCACTTCAGTTGTCATGTTGAACAACTATATTCATAAAAATCAATCAGTATTTATTAAACAATATTTTTATATTTGTAAATATTAGATATTTTCTACCATAGAAATAATACCTAATTTTATTTCACAAGGTAACAGGTATAAACATATTTAGATGGGATCTTTTTATTGTGCAGATTTCTAAATGCATCTGTACAATTTTTAAAATCCTTTCTGAACAAATTGTTTATTGTTACTTCAAGTTTTTGAATTGGAAATATACAATTCACAAAATTACAGATTTGTCAATTGTCCTAAAATTTTTGTATTATGTACAAATTTTAATCTTATGTGTAAAAATTCAAGCTGAACTAACTCTTAAAAAATATAAGTTTTCAAGTTTTTATAACAAGATTGTAGAAAAATAATATACCTATTTTCTTATATCAAACTGGCATTAATATTTTCAGAGCTAGTATTTTAACCAAAAATCTTCTTTTGAAAAGAATAACACATTTCAGCCTTTTTATGAAAAGCAAGATGCATTGAATTAAAAAATAATTTTAATTTATAACAAGATTACGTGAGTGCAAAATGTTAAAAAAGCAAGAACACTTTTTTTTCAGAATTCATTTGCTTGACTTTCATAAATTCTTTTCATAATATCATAAAGTTATTTCCATTTCTAGTACTTAAGTCTGAAAAATGGAAATATTTTCAATGACACAGATTATCAGTAATTTTTTAATTCACCCACATTTTCTGTCTTATCATTTAGAAATGATGAACAATAGTTTAAAGAGATTTTGATTCTACCTTACTGTTTTGAAATCATTTTTAATGTTGTAAAAAATTGTTTTCAAAAACTCAATGAATAATTCAACTGTAGATATATTGTAATTGTGTAAATTAATGTATCAGATCCTTGCAAAAGAAATAAAAATAGTTTTAATTAAAGTCTGCATTATATATTGTACTTAAAAAGTTGTTAATTAATCTTAAAATATAAAAGAAAATTATTTTAAATATTTTAACTATAATAAAAGAAAAAGTATTTTTATTCATGATTACATTTGTGGATAAATTTTTTTATATAAATTTATTATTTTGTGTTTTAAATATTAAATAGATTTTACAAATTTAAGTAGCTACAAATGTGATTTTTTAGTAAATTGTTAATAATTTAAATATTGAGTTTGTCAATTTGAATAGTTATAAGTTACTATTAAGAAACTGCTAATAATGCTAGAATATATTGATGATAATTGCCCTCTGCAAATAAAGATAGTTATAATTAAATTTGAATAACAATTGCAGTTTCAATGCAACTCAAAATTACATGCAAATTGTAATATTGTTTTAATGCTAGCTTATTTCATAGGATTTTTGTCACATTAATTCCTACAAGATATGATTTAAATGATTATTCGCTGGCAGAGCTCTTTTTAGTTCACAACTTACATGTAGCCTCACCACATACTTTCATTTACATATTTGTTAAATTTGGGCATCATTTACATATATTAAATTGAAAAGTAGTACATGAAACAGAATCTTTCTGTATCAATGACAAATTAAAAAATTGTCAATTAGAAGTCAAAACAAAAGTGAAAGCAATTTGCTTGGCATCAATTATTTTTAAACCATCAATTTTCAGTTTATTACAAAGACTAAAAAAATCAAGTACAACCTTACTTTTTTTAAATAATTTGTTTTTAAGAAATATAAAACCATTAAAATTAAAGTGAAATCATTTTTTTTAAATAAAGCATTTTCGAATACACAAGAAAGAAATCTACCATATAAAGAATGATCGCAAAAAATAATAAATCTCTTACATCCTAAAGGAACTGAAAATGGAAAAATAGAAATGAAGAAAAGAATCACTATTTGTTACAGTGAAACAATATTATTTTTGATCAAATATTAATTTTCAGTTTAATTTCATAGTTTCATTAAACATATATTTGTGAGAAACATTGGCTTCCCAACAATCTTAGCGACAGATCTCACCATATAACGATATAAAAATATCTCCTAAGGATGAAATTTTTCAATGCTATATTTTTTACAATTTTAATATTCATATTTTATGAATGCTTATTGTAGAAAATAAAATTTAACTTTGTTTAAAAATTATTTAGAGATACCAAATTTTTCTTCACTTCGCTTCATAATATGCGAAAAAAGAATCTCTAAAACGAAATATGATTGGCTGAGTTTGTCCTCTCAAAATTCCCAATATTCCCCAAAATTCTTGGTTTTTTCCCAAAATTCCCGAGTAAATTCCCAAGCTTCAAAATTCCCGGGAATTTTACATCTCTAACTGTGGGAAGCTACGTTTTCCTCGAAAACTCACAGGCCCACAATTTTAAATGTTGAGATTGCTCACTATATGGTGACACATTGTGAATGCAAAGAGCTTTGATGGAGTTTGTGGTATTGTCAATAGTCCAATAATGCGTATTTTGCTTACTTATATATGTATAGTCGTACGTAAACGTGCCTCATTAATGAAAAAGACAATCTTGTCCTGAGGGACATGAACGAGAAGTACTTCACATGCATTTCTTCAAGCAATAATGTCACATTCGGAAAGTTCTTGCACAATTACTAGCTTTTATGGCTTTTAAAAAAAAAAAAAAAAAAAACTTGTGCAAAATGCACCCCACAGAAAGATCTTAAATTTCAAGGCCAGACACATGTTCGTGCACCGCAGTGATCGGAAAAATGGCACTCATACTGCTTCAATGTTATCTGGTGATATGATGGGACCCGTGTGTCTCCAACTCTTCTTCTCTGAACAGAACGAGTTTCCCTTGAACGTTGTCACACATAAAAGATTATAGACGGAATAGATTTCCTGTCCGGGACATGTCCAGATTGCGTAATATTGAAGCGATTTCGGAAGCTGTGCTGGGTTGAAATAACCTAACTAAAAATTGAAAAATAGGTCTCTCCGGAAAATACAAGGTATTCATTACTCTAACGCATGATGGTGACTGAACCACTATGCCAAACAACGTTATGATCTCTCTCGAACGAGACCACGAATTCTTGTTTTCTGTACTACTTTTTGTTTTACTGTGCAATTCTAAATAAGGAAATTAGCTTGCCGCACACTGTATAGTAACGCTGCTGACAAACCCACATAATTTCCTGGTAGTGTAACCTTCAAACAATACTTGCCAAAATTTAATGGTATTCTCATCGTTATCTTAAAGAATACAGTGTTTTTAGTGACCCAGTTTTGTAATTTTCAAGACAGTGGATAGAAAGAAATTTAATGTGTTAATTAAACACTTTTTTTGATGAGAAAAAGCAATGTTTGGGCAAACAGTGGCTAGATTAGCGTTTGGCTAATTCTTAATAAGATACAAAATCTTTGACAAGAGAAGTTTTGATGTTTTCGAAGCTACATTTATCCCCACAAACATCAAATACCCATGCTGCTAAAATCTTGAATGAAATTCAAGATAGTTCTGAATTTAGTCATTCCATATTATCCCATCCGTAACTTATGTTAAGTTTGATAGTCATAGAATTTCGCCAATATGCCAAATAAAGTAATAAATACTAATAAGATAATTTGGTAAAACGTCCTGCTAGAAATTTCCTGTGAGAAGTTATTCAGCAAGAATTCAAAGAAGGTAAACAGACAATGTTAAAATGTGATTACCAAATGAAAATTCCATTATGCACTACATTCCTTTTTATTCACAACATAAAAGTTTATTTAACTTGATTTGTGCTCACAAACTTTGAAATCACCATCATTTGTATGTTCCAGCTGGAATTTTTTAAAGAAAATTTGATGCTTAAAATTAGATAAAAGAAAATGTTCTTTTAAAATTTAGATATCTAACCTAAGTTTAATACATTTACATAGAATATTTAGTTTTTAAATTAAGACATATTCAAATATTTGAAACATTATGAAAATAATACGGCTCATTGAAAAAGGGTAATCAATTTGTGAAAAAAGTTTTTTACTGCGTAGGCCTTGGAAAAAGAATCAAACACAAAGTCACTGATGCTAGTTTTAATTAATTTTCTAAGCATCACATAACAAAACACATTAGAAATCAAATATGGCTCGTGAAACCCATAGATATATTCATAAGAGACTGGCGTATCAAATATTCAAAATAATTACAAATAAAGCTAGATTAAGAAGCCCAAGCAAATAATTAGTCATTCATTTCTAGATTGATGTCTCTAATAACATAGCACTTATTAATAAAATGGCTTGAGAAGTCTAACTAATCGGTTGTTTAGGCAAAAAGAGACTGGCGTCTCTACGAGCATAATGATGCTATATCTAAGTAGGCTTAGGCAGCAAATTCGGTAGACAATCCAATCAACACGCCGTCTTATGGTAGACAAATGCGGTCTCGTCGATTTCTTAGTGTGACGTAGCTAAAACGTTGTATCTGACGTCATGGAATTCTTAAACCAATGAGAGCGCTATCTCGCGAAATGTTGCCAGATATTTCGAACTTGCTTGAAATCTAGAATTGTCTCGCGCTCCAGCCTTTTTCTGACGTAACTAAGACATCAATGACGGCATTTGGTCTGATGCGATTCTCGCGAGGTTCTCAGCTTGTTTTGCGAGACAAGAGTCATGCGATCATCTACGAATTTGCGGACTGCCTTAGGGAGCCTAAAAAAACAGCCACTCTCGTTACAAGGTGAATTCCTCTCTCTCTTGCACCCCCACTAGATTTCAACTCCAAACTAAAATAAATAAAAAAATCCTTCGTCTTAGTGTTATCCTATTCCTCTGCGGTTGTAAAGGGTAGTGGGGTAGAGGAAGTAATGCCCGGATGTCGTCTCAAGAAGCTTCCGACTTTCACACATGGAAACAAGCATCTTTAGATTGATGTAAGAGACAACATCAATCTTTTGTGTAAGATAACGAGATTAAAAATTAAAAATTATGCTAAAAATAATACCTGAATTATGGCTAAGTATATGTTAAACTTTAGTACACAGCTTCTTCCAGTGGATAGTGGCTTAGTTTCATTGATAAAAATATTCCTCATGCTATATACAGATTGTTATGTTCTATCAAATACCCAAATTTGGAATATGCACTCGTAGTGTGGAACTACCTAATATTGCCAAACGTATTTTTGGAGTGGATGTTTCAATATTTAAAAGAAATACTTGATAAAATTTCAAAATGGTTTTACTCGTTTTATAAAAATAAGATAAATGCAATGAGAAAATCAATTATCAGGATACTATGTAAATGCAGATTCAAACAAATCCTTTTGTCACAAACTTCCAAGATCCATTTTAACTTATGTCCCTGCTAATGATTTTATATTTATTCAAATAACGACCAAGAATCAATGGATCTTTATGCAAGACTTCATTTGCTAATGCAACATTCCTTTAGTATTAAAAAATCTTACATGTTGAGCGAATCATGTTGTTTGGAACACATTGTTCGGCCCCGACTTAACCGAAGATTCGTCATGTTCACTAATGGCAGCTGGGGCACATTAAAACTGCCTGTTAGGAGGGAGTACACTCTGGAGGAGAGCTCACATCTAGTGAGATTTCTTCCCTGACAAAAACTGAATTCAGTAGGCTTATGAAAATTCCTCCCAACCATCCATGGTACTTCGCCAAAAGACCGATTGAGACCTTCAATCTTAGACCAAGATCTTATCAAACTGCCTTTTCCCGCTATCTGAGTGGGCACACAAGAGAAATAACATTTCAGCAGGGGCAAAGGACATTTCCAGACTGTCCTCGGTGTTCCGTCAATATGGCCTCCCCTGGACATATCTTAACCTGCCTAAATTTTAAAAAGGACGATGTCCTTCGGAAACCACCACATTTTTTAGACATTTTTGGATTTATGGGGGTTGTCTAGCAACCTGAGATAAGTAACAACAGCAAAACTGACTGTGGTCGCAATGTCCTCTTAGTGAAATGATTTGAAATATTAATGAAATTAAAGAAATCAAATAAATGATTAAAATTAATTGCGCATGTCTTAATGCATATAGCTTCTAAATTAAAATATTAGATGCATTTTCACAAGATATAGAATATCATCGATACCGATAGTTTCTAGCTTTTCTTTAAGAAGTCAACAATTTAAAAAGTTTGTTTTACGTAAATTGTGTTAAAACATTACTAAAGAGGTATAACTTATTCGAAATATCGAACGTTAACTTACAGTTTCGTTGTCTCTTTATGGTCGTATTTTGCATATTTGGACTATATAGACGAGAATCTACTAAAACGTTTTAAATTGATCAAAACGATAACTATTTTGTAGCCAACCTCGTAAGTGTAACGAAATTGGTTATTTTTTTATTTATTCTTCATCCAACTATTGTTCTCAAGTATATTGAAAGTCATTTATACATTATTTTGCTATAGACTTGAATATAGTTATGAACAACAATTGAAAATCATGTTTAAGATTTAAATGATCAATGCTTTAAATTTTAACTTATTTAAATTAATCATACAATGTATTTTACTTTTCAAGGAAAAATATCCGCGCTTGTCGCCGTATTTATAATGTACGAAATACAAAAAAATTTTTGAGCAAAATTATAGAGAACATATATAAAATGATTCTATTTCACGTGGCAAAAATTATTGAGCTATTATAAATTATAATACTATTGTGTGTGTGGAGTTTATTCTCAATAACCATAAAGGGGTTGTTTCTTACGTTCTGGTTGAAATAATTTTTTTAACAACGGCGGAACTTGGGTAATCAACTTTTCGCCACAACAAGGCCGGAAACTGTTATTCATATGTTGTTACCCAGCGGCCACCTGTGAACCAAATTACGGAGGCGAGTAGCATAACCCGCGTCATACCACCAAAAACTCGTTTATAAGGCGGGCCACATTCATACACCATCACACAAGAATGAAAAACACCGAGAGAAAGTAACACCCATGCCCTTACCGGGATTCGAACCTGGTACTCACTTTTCAGGAGTCAGGAGCGCTAACCAATCAGCCATCGGTCTCCCAGTTGAGATCATGATTGCGCCACTTTATTACAATTCTCATTGGTTGAAAATATTCATGACGTATAGTAACGCTACTTCTACGTCACATCGTAGTGAGATGGCGTCGTAAATCTGACTTGTCGACGAATTTGTTGCCTACCTTCGGATCACACACTTCGCGCGTCAGCAAACAAGGCGAAGTTCACCATCAAATGTCTGAGTGTCGTCAGCAATGAGAAAAAAAATCCTTTCACGACTTTTACCACACACACAGTAATAAAGAAATATTATTTAATTATAGTTTTTTCCGATTGTAAAAGGTTTCAAAATCATGAAACTTATTGTTGTTTTAAATAATTTGATTTAAAATTTTATAAATCTTTAGCGATATTGCGTCCGAAATTGAGCACATTGAAAATAAAACAGAGAAGAAAAACTAAAATGAATAAGAGAAGACATCCAATTTTTAAGGTTGGCTAAAATCGGCAAGGACAATTTAAATTTCTTAGTTTTACACTACACTTGGATACTTTACTCAGAATTATACTTTGTGAATTAATGTGCGAGTTTTGTTCTAAACCGATATAGCGAAAAAATAATAATTTTGCTTCATAAAATTAGATAAGTCCTTTGTGAGAAATTCACGTTGTCCTCTGAACTAAGTGATGTCAAACATTTTTTTACCGATCACAATCTTCGCGAGGCATCATCTTGCCCAATTACACAAAGTTTGAAGTGTCTTCATTTTTGATGAATAATACTTAGTGTTATCTTCTTGTTGTTGAAGCCCTTAAAATGGCCCCTCGCAGTTATCCACTTTTGTATTATTTTTAAACCTGAGAACAGTAGTGAGAACTGATGTTGGAAAAACATGATAAGATTCTTCGCGATATCCTTATTTAAGGTTTATATTGATAAATGGAAAAACATGTTTTCAGCTATGAATGTTTTTAAAACTGCTTATTCAAGATAATTTTAACGTAATGTTGACACATAAATTATATTCAAGAAATCAAATCTTAATGTTGGACAATACATTAAAAATTTCATTCGAACTTTGATGTATTTATTACATCAATTTTAACAGAATATTGACATAAATATTATTTTCATCAAATAAACATTTATTTATATTTAACTATGTTATAAAATAAGTTATACATTAAAATTACGATTTAAGTAGAATTTCAACACATATAAGTTATATTGGCATACTAGTGATATTTGTATTCACTGATAAGTAAGCAGAAATTAAGTTTTAACAATAATACTTCAACAATTGCAATAGTTTAATATAGAATATTAACACAGAAATTATAGTCGAGAAGTCAATATTCAGTTAAATATGACATAAAATAAGTAATACTTTATAAAAGTTGAAATTTAATCAGTACTACTTTTTTATATTTAAATTGAAGTCTAATGTCTTCTAAGCTGGCATATCTAAGTAAACAATTTTAATTTGAACGTAAATGCTCTTTTGCAAAGTGTAACCACACAATGCTACAAATGTTCACAGCTTTTATGGTATAACACTGTTTTTTATTTCATTGGGCGAGACATATAAATTGAACTTTTGTTATTATTTTGTATGCATTTTATTTCATTCATGGAGGCTTATAATTTTAAAAAATATCGTAAGATTTTCACACTTATCTTTTTTTATATGCAATCGTGATTCCACTTTCTTCTCTGATTAGTGTAAAATAGAAATTTATAAATTATTCCTTTTCTTACTAACAGATGAAAAAATTAAAGGTATGGAAACATAATTAAATTAAATAATATGTTTATATTAATAATACATGTAAATGTTCTACTAATAAAAACAACACAGGCTAGCTCGTGAAATTATTTATTATAACAGACTCTATAATAGAACACAATACAAGAGAAATCACAAAATTATGCAAAAGGACAGAATACAAAATTTAATATTCAACTTAGAAATGTAGAATTTCACTACTTAATTTCTTAACAGCTGTCTTTTGACTGACAGATAATTGTTCTTGTTGCCATTCGATAGCAACTAAATTCGTTTTACCACAGAAAAATTCGCTAAAATAGTTCCGTTATATACATAAATAAAAATAATATGACTAGTAATATTTTTATTGTTTGCAAATTATTTTTCTTAAAGTATTTACATATTTAAGAATTTTTTTTATCTAATACCTATATTTGTAAATTCAAAAATTGCTTTATTTTTTAAAATAATAATCAATTTTGCATATTTGCCAAATTCCAAAAATAAATCACCAGTTAATAAAATCTCAAGTAGCAATGCTATTTGTGAGATAAAATAATTTTAGCTATAGTTATCGCACAAATTCCATTTCAAAAAAATTTCCCCAATTTTTTTCAAAACGTTATAAATTTTTTGAAAATAACAATACTAATATCTGTGAAGTCCAAGCAATGATTTTGACAAAATTTTGTAGTTAGCTGAAGCATTCGTGTAATCTCACCATTTCAATGCACGTTGATGTTTTGCCATTTCATAGATTCTCGTTTTGTTTTTTTAAAGGAATGTATTAGGCATCGAGACTTTCGTTAAATAGTTTATTAATCATTTTAAATCATAATCTCCTTTTACCAATGAAAAATACTCTACCCAAAACATTTTCGAAAGTCTAGATTTTAAGAAAAATCATTTTGTCCTGTACCGTAAGACTTTATATCCCTAGTCAGTTTCTGGTCATCAATGGATGGTGTAGAGCCAACATCTCCTAAAAGGCGTTGCAACACCCCATAAAGAGAAGGCTTGCACATAAATATGATTAATCGCTAAGAAGGAGACGCAACAACTAACATGCTTGAGGTTAGTTGTTGCGTCTCCTTCTTTGCGATCAAAATTTTATTCATTTGAACGTTCAGCGAAGTAGTTTTCAACTATTTATTAGAACGTTGCTAGTGGAATAATTTGATTATCTAATAAGCCTGTGTTTCATAATTGTTTGGAAAAAATTAACATTTTTATTAAAGAGATTAATCATTCTAAATAAAATTATTATGGAAAAGGTGATAGAAGCCGAACATAATTCTGTCCATCAAGATTACGTTTTTTATTTTTTATTTATTTATTTTATTTTTTTATTTATTTATTTTTTTATATTTTTTTATTATTTTAATTTTAATTTTAGAAAGAGCACATTTATAAATTCATTGTTTTACTTAAATGATTAATTTTGATTTCATTTTATTATAATAGCACACTTATAGTAAAATTGAACAAAACACAATTCTTAATTTTTTTAATTAAATGATTAAAAGATAAGAGAATGAGAAATATAAAACAAAAAAAATTACTTTTTGAATTTGAAGCTTTTAAGTAAAAAATGATTTTAATAATTCTTGAAAAATATTATCTATTTTGTTTCATGCTTTCTGTTGGAAGCTAATTTAGTTAAGATATTAAGTATTGTGCTTGGAATACTGCAGAAGACTGCCTGACAGTTGAAGTGAAAACCTAATAGAATTTCTTAAAGCCAAAAAGAATAAGAAACGATTTATTTTCTAGCGGCTGGAAAGACATTTCATCTAATGGGACTTCTAACTCCATTCACCATAAATAATTAAGGGTATTTTACAGGAATTATGACAGAAAAATATATCCTGGTAAGTGGTGTACGGAATTCCCTCAATTTTCAAATTTGAAAATTCCAAGAATATTCTGGACAACACTTGCCATAAATTTTGAAATGTGGAAATACAACGGTTTTTCAGATGCTAGCTACAAGGCTTAAATTGCAAAAGTTTAACTAAAGTGTACAAAAGTAATGGGGTCGAAGTAAATCTTATTGTGTTGAAAAGTCTGGTTTCAGTCTAGTCCGTATGAATAGTCTAGTCTGTCACGAAGCTAACCTAGCTCAAATTAGAGCTAATGGGAACTCGACTTATGTCACGTCTAATGGATAAAGAAAATCGCTCAAGAAAAAGTTCATTTCTGTACCAATTCCCAAATCGTCGTGCATTGGATTCAATGCTCACAAAAAAGTAGAAACCATTTATAGCCAATAGAGTGACAGAGATTGAAGCCTTGACAGGTATCAACTCATGGTCTTACTCTCCTAGAAAGAACAATCCGGCAGATCTGGTTACTCGAGGAGAAAATGCCATTTCCTTGATCGGGAATTCTATTTGGTTTCATTTACCTACATTCTTGCTACAAGATGATTTTCCAAATGAATCCATTAATTTAGTGAATGAAGAAGAATTCGAAAACGAACTGGGAAAGATTGGCAGTATATTTATCTAATAAGAACTCTAATTTTCGTAAATGTAATATCTCAAAATTCATTTACATCCGATTTGAAGAAAATTTCTAACAGTTACATAAAATGAATTTTATATATTAAGTTTTCGTTTCAGATTTATGCATAATGTAGAATCTTTATCGGATTAGAAATCAGGTATTTTAGAATCTTCAGAAATTGAACAATCCGAAACATTTATGGTGAGAGCCATACAGCAGTATGAGTTTTCCGAAGTAGAAAGTAAAATTTCGTGAATAAACCCATTTCAGGTAATAATAAATTAAAATATTTAAATCTATATATTGATCTAAGAAAATGTTCTTAGAGTTGAAAGTAGATTAAATAATTCAAATTTCATTAAAGATAAGAAAAATCTAATAATTCTACCAAATTCTAATAAATTAATTATGGTTATATTAAAATATTTTTACAAAAATATTTGCTTGCAAATCTTTAGTCCTTGTTGTATTTATGTAAAACAAAAACTTTGGCCACTAAATGGTAGAAATTTGTGTAAGAAAATAGTGCAGGAACACCAGATCTGTTTAAAAATAAGCCATAATTGCAGAATCAAATAACGGACTATTTCCCTAAGGAAAGAATTGAACAAATTCCTTAATATTACAGGCATTGATTTCTGCTGCCCATTTCATGTTAGATTTAAAAATTATAGAAAAGGGAATTTTAATAAAGTATATGAGCAATTTTCATTTGTTTAGTTTCTGCGATTCAAGCGATTTTTTACAATAGCTAGAGGAGGTAAATGCTCTAAAATATTCACTGATAATGCAAAGTCATATATTGCTAAAGAACTGAAAAAATTTAATAAGATTTTAAAAAATCCTCATAATAAATTACGTAATTTTTTTCTCAGATAAAAATAATGATTGGAAATTTATACCTACTAGATCACCTAATTTCGGAGGTCTTTGGCAATCAGGCATAAAATTATATATATGTATCACTTAATACGCATAGTAGGAAACAACAACTTCACTTTTGAAGAGTTTTAAACGATAGTTATTAAAATTGAAGATATGTTAAATTCTAAACCTCTTACAGTATTAAGTTCTGATTTTGATGACTTTAAGCATTAAACAACAACAGTAACAGTTGTTTTAGCAGTAGTTCTATGTCTTCCTCGGTCAAACTCAAGTGGTCTATCACTGATATTTACTGTTTCTGAGGGCTAATAATATTAGGTTGGGGAATAAGTTCGTAGCGTTTTTACCAAAGACTTTTATTTAAACAAAAAACAATAATTATATCAATAAGTTATTCAATTATATATTCGCTGTTGCTGTTTACAACCTCTGGACCAATTTGTTGATGCCGTTCCGCCAAAAATCGCCTATTCTGGTGTCAAAGAAGTTGTTGAGCCAGTTTTTAAGGGACTCTTGGTGCATTGAGAAATACTCGAAATGAAAGTCACAGTCAACAGGGAGCTCTACACTGCCCAGCTACACCGCGTGAATGAGGCTATTCGACTGAAAAGACCTGATCGAGATGGTCAAACCATACTCCTTCACGACAAACCCAGGCCCCATGTTGCACAAGTCGTCAAAGCCGCACTTCAAGATCTCGAATGGGAGGTCCGTCAACATCCGCCGTATTCTTCGCACCTTGCGACTACCGATTACCCTCTTTTCTGCTCCTTGTCAAACCATATGAAGGGTGTTACCTTCGATAATAAAGAGGTCCTTAAAAACTGGCTTAACAACTTCTTTGACACCAGATCAGGTGATGTTTGGCGGAACGGCATCAATAAATTGGTCGAGAGGTGGGAAGAGTTTGTAAATAGCAACGGCGAATATATAATTGATTAACTTATTGATATAATTATTGTTTTTGGTTTAAATAAAAGTCTTATGTAAAAATGCTACGAACTTAACCCCCAACCTAATATCTAACGTTATACAGAGCAATTGTTTGGTTCTTCCAACAAGCATATGGAAGCACAATATTGAGGGATCGATGCATGAAAATAAGAATTTATCAAATACGGATAAATTTAGTTACTTAAAATCGTTTTTGAAAGGTGAAGCTTTGGTTTCGATTCAGGGTTTGACTTTAACAGAAAATAATTATTATACTGCTGTAGAGTTACTAAAGAAAAGATATGGGCAAAAAGATATCATTGTTAGAGCTCATATAAATGTGTTGTTAAATATGCGTCCTGTAAAATCATGTGGCCAGTTAAAAAAATTGCGCCAGCTATGCGATACATGTTATGTTCAAGTACGCTCACTTGAAGCCGCTGGAATACAATTAAATAATTATGGTAGCCTGTTATTTCCTATCTTATTAAAATTGTTGCCAGGAAATATAGTTTTAGAATATAATAGATATAATAAAAATGATGATTGAGATTGCTTAAAACTTTTAGAATTTTTAAGAAATGAAATCGAAAATAGGGAAAAAACAATTTTATTTCATGATACGAATGAAGTGAAAGATCAGTCGCACTCAAAGGGATACCCGAAGTATTTCGCAGCGAAAGGTCATAATTCTTTTCACCCCACACAAAAATACAAACAACAAAATGCGATTGCGCTGGCGTTAAATGTCGGAACTGCAGAAAAGGAGGGGGATGCGAATTTTGCGAGAGTGACACCCCAAATAAACATAGTACTAAAGAATGTCTTAAGTCTATTCTCGAGAGGAAAAACGCCTTAAAACAGAAGGGAAAATGTTTTTTATGTTTTAAAAGAAACCACACTGCGTATAACTGTTTTTCGAAAATGCGGTGTAATAGTTGTAGGGGGAAACATAATAGTTTATTACATGAATTTATTAATAAAATTGATGTGAAATCGGATACTGCTGTCACTTCTGTTTCAGAAGATGACAAAATTAATAATATTTATTTGCAAACCGCAACTGTAAATATTGTAGGGAATAATAGAAATAAGAAATTTCGATGTTTAATAAATAATGGTAGTTGCCGATCTTTTATCCTTGAGCGGGTTTCTAAAGAGTTAAATTTAAAAATAGTAGGAAGAGAAGAGTTAAAAATTTATACGTTTGGTTCTAATGAACCAGTTATAGAAAAAAGAAATAAAGTGAAAGTTGAAATAAATTGTCCCTTTATGCGAAAACATTTAGTTATCGAAGCTTTAGAAACACCGAATATTAGCAATGCTCATATAAGTGCACCTGCAAAAGATATAATTACACAATGTAAGAAAACCAGAATAAAAATAGCGGATCAAAGCTTCAATGAACGGCATTTACAGCTTTCTTTGTTGATAGGTAGTGATTACTACTGGAAAATTGTGACTGGTAAAGTTCGTAGATTGTCAGGAACTTTAGTTGCATGTCAAACAATGTTCGGATGGACGATTAATGGTTCAGTTGCTACATCAAATAGGATGATCACACAGCAGTCTGCTAACGTTATGAAAGTATCTGTTCATACAATAGGAAGCAATCTAGATTTCGAATCTAGCATGCTATTGCGTAAATTTTGGGAGATTGAATCAAGAATTAAAAACGAAAGTAATAATACTGATAAGGAAAACGAAATTTTAAATCAGTTTAAAAAATCCATTAGTTTAAAAAATAACCGTTATCAAGTTAAACTACCCTTTAACGAAAAGGTTGAGGAGTTGAAAAATAACTATGAAATAGCCTTTAACAGACTTAATAGTTTAGCTAGGAAGCTTAAGAGAAATCCAGAATTTTTCCAAAAGATACCAAAGAATTATCGATGGTTACCTTGAAAGAGGAAACGCGGAAGAAGTTTCTGATAATCCCGAGAAAATATCATTTTATCTCCCACATCAAGGAGTACTTAGAGAAGATAAGGTTACAACAAAACTACGCGTGGTATTTGATGCCTCCGCTCATGCCACAAATTCCCTTTCATTAAATGAATGCTTAGATGCTGGACCAAATCTTAACCCAGAACTATTAGGAATATTAATTAACTTTCGACAACATAGAATTGCATTTACAGCGGACATTGAAGAAGCGTTTTTGCAGATCTTACTTTCACCTGAAGATCGAGATGCAGTTAGATTTCTTTGGTTAAATGGGGAATTTGAAAAAGAATATAAAATTCTCAAAATGACTCGAGTTATTTTTGGAGCTACTTGTAGCCCATTTTTGTTAGCAGCTACACTTAAGCATCATGTTGAAAGTTTCAGAGATAATTATCCAATTGTTAGTGATTTAATTGAAAATTGTATGTATGTTGATGATTTAATAAGTGGTGCAGACAGTGAAAAAGAAGCCATAGAAATTAAACAAGACATGAAAAGGGTTTTGCAAAAGGCTAGTTTTAACATGAGAAAATGGAAAACAAACTATGTTTCCTTACAGCAGAAATGGGACGAAGAAGAAAACCCTGGTCTAACGCCATTTACAGATTGTGGCAAGGTATTAGGATATTATTGGGATAGTAGAAAAGATACATTAAAGATTCCAGTACCAGAAATTACAAAGAGATTTATATTAAAAGTAATTGGTAAACTCTATGATCCTATAGGATTTATTAATCCATTTACTGTTACGTGTAAAATCCTTATGCAGGAATGCTGGATTACTGGATATGAGTGGGATAAACCATTACGGTCAGACATTCAAAAAAGATTTAAAAGGTGGTGTGAGGATTTAATTAATTTAAATGAAATTCAAATCGAAAGACATTACTTTAAAAGTAACAGCATTAAGGGGATATCTGACATTCAATTGCATTGTTTCAGTGATAGTAGCATTAAAGCTTATGGTGCTGTCGTTTATATTAGGTTTATTGAGAATAATGAAATAAAAACTACATTTGTTTCATCAAAATCTAGAGTTGTTCCCTTGAAAAAGATGACTCTTCAGCGTTTAGAGTTAATGGGTGCTGTAATAGGTTGTAGGTTAACGAAATATATCTTGCATAAAATTAATTTGGAAATAAATAACTGCTTTTATTGGACTGATTCTACGATAGTACTTCATTGGGTGAAAGGAGATGCTAAAAGATGGAAACCATTTGTTTGCAACCGAATAATTGAAATTCAAGGCATCACTGATCCCTCATCATGGAACTACTGTCCAGGGGAAGAAAATCCTGCTGATGTTTTAACGAGAGGTGAAAATTATTTAAGGTTGAAAGAAAACCGAGCATGGTTCAATGGACCTTATTGGCTTTCTGAGGAATGTAACCATTGGCCTATAGCATATCCAGACCCAGAAATGAAGATAGCTGAAGAGGAAAAGAAGAAGAAAAATGCCTAATTTTACAAGCTATTTGTATTGATTCAAA
Source organism: Latrodectus hesperus (assembly GCA_037975125.1). Classification (NCBI taxonomy): domain Eukaryota; kingdom Metazoa; phylum Arthropoda; class Arachnida; order Araneae; family Theridiidae; genus Latrodectus; species Latrodectus hesperus. Next base: position 120,820,329 of record CM075851.1, read on the forward strand.
TACTAAGGACTTATTGGAGATATGTAAAATTAATAATTTTACAAAATTACTTAGAGTTACAGCGTGGATCAAAAGATTTATTTTTAACTTAAAAAATAAAAGGAATAAAAAAGAAGGACCACTGACAGTTGAAGAGTTGAATGATTCCGAAATTTACTGTATTAAAAGAACACAAGAGAAAGAATTTTCTACAGAAATAAAAAGTTTAAATTCTAACCAAAAGTTACCAGTTTCTTCCAAAATAGCCTTGTACAAACCATTTCTTGATAATAATGGACTGATTATAATAGGTGGGCGATTACAATTTTCAGACTTGAGTTATGAACAGAAACATCCTTTGTTGCTGCCTGGTAAGGACGAGTTCACTGAATTAATTATTCGCAGAAGTCACGAAAACACTGGGCACGCTGGGTTATGAGAGACACTATCAGAAATGAGAGAAAGGTTTTTCATCCCTAAAGGCGGGCAAAAAGTAAAATCTTTAATATTCAAGAGCAATTTATGTAAGAAATTCAGAGCGAAGCCTGCTACCGAAGAGATGTCTTGCTTACCCCCAGATCGTGTGAGGGAAGCATTTCCATTCGAAATAACTGGATTAGATTATTTAGGTCCTCTGTACATATTCGAAAATTCAGAAACGAAGAAATCATATATTTTGCTATTTACTTGCACAGTAACACGTGCTATACATTTAGAGCTGACAACTGATATGTCAGTACCGTCATTTTTGAGAGCATTTAAAAAATTTATATCCCGTCGAGGACTATGTAAAAAAATACATTCAGATAATGCGAAAACTTTCATTAAAGTGAAAAAGAGATTTTAATGTTTTAAATGAAACTTTAAGCAAAGAAGAATGCCGAAATTATTTTAGTGAACGAAGAATAACTTGGAAAAACATCGTAGAAAAGGCAGCTTAGTGGGGAGGATTTTGGAAGAGACTTGTTCGCTCTGTGAAGACCTCCCTCAAGAAAATTTTAGGAAAAACATCCCTAAATTATTTAAAGCTTGAAACCACGGTCGTAGAAGTTGAAGCCATTTTGAACTCTAGACCACTAACTTATATAGATGAGGAAAATGAGTCAGTGATTCTCACACCTGCGCACTTCCTGATAGGTAGACGAATATTGTCTCTTCCTGGACAATCCGTACTACCCCTTTCAACGAAAGATGTCCTCACCAGAAAATATAAGCATCAACAAAAAATAGTGACTATCTTTTGGAACAGATGGAAGAAATCCTATCTTTTGGAATTAAGGTCTGCTCATCAATCCACCTTGAGAAAGAAAAATCCTATTTTAATAAAGAAGGACTCAATTGTTCTAATTCACGAGGATAAAGTGCCAACGCTTATGTGGAAGTGTGGTATCGTCACAGACGTTCATATTGGCAGAGATGGAAAGACACGATCCTGTACAGTGAGACTTCCGTCTGGGACTCATTTGAAACGTCCAATTCAGTTGCTGTATCCAATCGAACTTTATGAAAATTGAACTTTATGATACATTTAGTAACATTGTTTAATTTTATATTTTCTTTTTCTTTTACAGAATTGTAGTAGAATTGCTGCTGAAATAATGAGTAGCTTTATAATTACTGTAAGCAGTACATGTATGTATGTATGTATCTTTATTTAGGTTTGATTTTTGATATTGAAATTAACTTTATAAATTAATATGTAAAGCTAATATATATTAATTTTACATTATCATGTTGTTACAAAGGTATATGTTATTATCACTAGAACATAGTATTAATATGTGATTATTATTAAGTATTGATCTTATTGTTTTGAAAATCTGTGAATTAATTTAATATTAATTTAGACTCTACTCTTGATGAACTTTTGAAGTTCATCGGGGGGGGAGGATGTTGCAACTATATGTCTATAGAGGGCGCACTGCACGAATATCTTTGTTTACAAACAGAATAAGATTCGGCGCCCAGTGATGTAGATGTTCCTTGTTCCATGTCTTGTTCTTTTTTCCATGTCTTGTCCTGTTTAAGTATGTCCTATGTTAATAAAGAAATTAAAAACCTGCTCAAGGTAAGCTTATTTAGAATTTGAATTTATTATTAAGATGAATTGATAAACATGATTAGCAATAAGAGAAATATATTAGAAAAAAATTACACACATTGAATGTGTTCCAACTCCTCACCGGGGAAGTTAATGTTGTAAATAAACATTAATAATTTAATAGTGCGATTGTTTGCGTAAGTATTTTCCTTTTCTCACATTTTATGCATTGTAAAGCGCCACAAAATGCCCTAGCGGCGATTTTTGGAACTAAATTTTTTTACGGAATCTTTTTTCTCGTGTTTTGATTAGTCTAAATACCAAGTTTGGCTCTATTTTGGCTATTAGATAGCGCTACAGGGCGCTCCAAACACTGTCACTTTAAAAAAGATCACCATATATTACAAATGAAATGATTTAAAGTTTGTGTGCTTTGAAAAAAAATTGTCAGAAAGTCTTCTGATGTCTTAATATTTTGAAAATCTCCGACGCTCGTGATGTATTAAAATTGGAAAGTTAAAACTAGTGCAAATTCTATAATTTCTTAAACACTTACGCTAGCTTAAAAACTGAAAAACAAAAGCACTCATTTTATACAGCTAAGCATGGAGTAGTAAAAATGTGAATGAATCAATATTCCATTAATTTACACGAAATAAATCATAAGAAAGAGCATGTACTTTCATGATGAAAAAAAACATAAAAGATTAAAACAGTATTAAATTTTCACATGTTATAAGACTGAAAAACAAATGCACTCATTCAGAATTGTTCTAAATTCCGACGAATTGTTTCTAGTGCTTGCAACTATGTTTTTTCGGTTAACATTTATGAGATATAAGAACGGCGAAAACTCTGCCAGCGGGTCAATCATCCTTTAATTTCCCCATAAGTGGCCCCTCGTAAAGAAGTCGCTTTATTTTAGGCTCTAGGTACATCGGATAGCAATATAACCGCATTCGCTGTTTCTTTTCGTAGGCGAATGATTGTAAGAAATTCCCTTGCGTCTATTCGTCTCCAACGAAGCGAAATTAGGTGGCGTCTACTCAGTAGCGTCAGTTGGAAGAGCTCAACAACTGTTCTCTATTTGTAAGAAGAAACTGAAGGTAAAAATATTGTCGAATAACTTCTAAAAATATTATTATTTTATGTTTATTTTTATATATTTTGCGTACGCTCTTTACCTTTTTTTATCTGTTTTACTTAAATCGAACTATTTTGCAGTTTTTTTTTAATTTATGAGTATTAATATTAAAGTCTTTTATAAGATAGTTAAATGTAGCTAAAGCCTATTCATATTCAAATAAAATTATTCGTGTTTTTGGTAAAATCATTAGAGATCAATGAAAAATAGAAGATTAATAACTACTTGCATATAAGAATTCTTAACATAAGATTAATTTGATTCTTGACGAGAAAGTATGTATTTCCTAATATATACTTGAATTACTTAACACGTTTATATATATATATATATTAATGAATGTATATGTATATAGCGAACGTACACACATACACACGATTTTAGTCAAAATTACTATTTTCTTAAACTGATAATTCTCTCAATCAAATACTGAAATTAATATCTACTGTTTCTATGCTCAGTATTTTTTTAACGGCAATTTGATTACATCTTAAATCACTTCGTATTGCTAAAAAGTTAATTTTGGGTGATTTTTCAAATCAATAACTAGAATATTTAATTGTATATAAGTTATTTTTAATTTGAAGGAATTTTCAACAATCTGAAATTTTTTATTAAATGTTTTATATTTTTTTAATATTTTAAGTACGCATTTTGTTCCATTGCAATTCAAGTCTCTAACAAATAATACTTATTATTATTTTTAACTTAATGTTTAATCTTTTTCTTTAATTTCTATAGTTTTCAAAACACATGATTGTGCAGAAACTTAACTATTTATCACTATTTAGGCATACGGTAATATGAATAAAATATTTGAATTTTATATAAATTTCCTGTGGATATAATGCGAAACGCTTACATTATACTAATTTTTCAGAAAGCATGAAAAACCTTCTCATGAAACTGGACTCTTTAAATTAATCACTCGTAGTACGTGATAAAATTTAAATACTTTACATGAATATAATTTTAGAACATGATTAGTACTCCTAAAATTTCAATTATATATAAATTACTTAATTAAAATACAACACTTCTTTGTATAGCTGTTTAATTAACTCCCAAAAATGCAACAAATTCATTTGCCAATGTGTGAATTTTTAGATTAGTTTTTTCTACTTCATTCATTTAGTATTATAGCTATTACTTACAGCTTACAATTCTTTGAGAATTAATTGTTATCTATTTCGTTTCTTTGAATGCAGAATAATTTTATGTGGTTTTTTTATATTCGTGTGATTATTTGTAGTTTTTATGTTTACAGCAAATCTATAATAAATTTTTAACATAAAAACTTTAATTAAAATTATTAAAATTGTTAATTGTTGCATTTGTGATAAATTTCATAGATGTAGAAAATCTTACACCAATTAAAAATTTTGCTGAAATTATGTTAATGAAAAATTGTGATTAAAAAAAGCAAATAAGAATAATACATGTTTAAATAATGCTTATTTTTATTTAAATGAATAAAAAAATTAATTTCTTTATTTTAAACAATAGAAATGTAATTTTATTTCGCAATAGATTCCAGTCACTACATTCGTTATTTTTATCGCCAGAAAACAGACATTTAATGATTAATTCGCCAAATCTTCACTAACAACAACGTTAACTACTTATGTCGGTAAGTGTGATATAAAATACATAAATTTATTCCATTTTCCACTTGACTATAGGTAGAAATAAGTTGTTTCGCTTATAATATGTAATTTTTTAATAGATAATATAATTATTTACAATAATTACTTACAATTGATTGCTAATGTAAATATGTAATTATTAGTAAAAATATTCATTTCATTGATTTTATCTCCATCTGAAAGAAACTAAAAATTATTAAACGAAATTTAAAATCTGAGTTTGAAATTTCTTTTAATTGAAAGAATTTTTTACGAATTTTCTTTGAAAACAATTATGTAGTTTATTATTAGTTGTTCTGGAAAATGTAAGCTGCATGATAAGTGATTAAGAGTAAATATTTTTATTTAAATATTAAAAAAATTAAATATTTATTTTAGATTTCTATTGCAAATGAAATGATGGTATTATTTAATTTTTAAAAGTATGTTTAAAATGCATATTTATTTCTAGAAAGTTATTTTATATAGTAAAATCAGATTAATAACAATTAAAATTCATAGAAAAAGTTAACTGATGTTTCAATTAATAGGTTATTTCCGTATTCCTAACTCAAATTGCTGTATATATACACACATGCATTTAATAAAAATTCTTATTTTCTCTCATATACAGAGATTTGATTGTCAACGAAAGTGTCTTAAAATTTACAAATGACTTCTCATTTAGAAAACTTCTCCTATTTTAGATGTAATAAAAACATCTGCTATTTTTTTTAAATTATTTGGATGATTTTAGAAAAAATAGAAAATATTTAAATTGTGTCTTTTCAGCGGTTGGGAAAAATTTTATATTTTATATAAAAAATTAATTTGCATTTTTTTATATTTCAATATTAAAATATGGACATCAAATAAAATAGATTTAGTTTTATGAATTCATTTTCCTCAAAAAGATTCTCTAATTGCTCAGGTGAAGCAAGAAAAAAAATTGTGTATCTATAGAAAATTATTTTTGTCATAATTTTAGATTCTTACTAAGCTGATCAAAAAAATTTGTTTCCTGACAGATTAATGAATTCTTTTAAGTAGATTTGTTATCACATATAGATCCTATATACTAAAAATCCTTAGAAAAGTGAAAATACTTAGGAATCAGATATCCCCAACTGAGATTATTAAAACTGACCTTGAAGAATGCGAGGAGAAACTTTACTAACAGGTTTTTCAAAAACCTGTTAGTAAAATTTCCATCCTGGATCATAGCTGGATCTGACCTTCTAGCTGAAAGACTATTGAATAACAGTGATAGTTCCTTTTCTTTTGGTAAAAATTATTACATAACTGAGTCGTCGTGCGTTGTTTGGTACATAGTAGGGCATAACATGTAGGTCGAGGCAGATTTCTGCTTTCTTCTTCTTAATGGGCTTGCACGGTACTGGCACCTGTGCTCGATAGTATTTTGTGCCATAGCCTCAAGCCCATGAACTCTTAGTTCCAATAAATTGGGTTAATAAGACCTGGCGTCTCGTACGCCAGAGTTACCTCCCCCACTCCCACTCAAGATAAAGAACAAACTCCTCTAAGTTGAGCTCTCCAGGATTACCTGATGACTTTTCAGAATTAATCTTTCTAATGAACGAAATTAAAGCTATCTTTAAAGGTATAGCAATTAAAGAGTTTACTAAAGAACTTAAAGAAATTAAGTCCCCTATGGACAAGCTTTTCAAACTGACCCAATATTTTCAAGATATAGAATAACTTACTTTTATTTATGTAAATATTAAAAATATCTATTACTTTTACTTAATTAAATCACTCTTGTATTAATCTTACTATCCTTATTTTATTTATAATTATTACTTTAATTCAAAAAATTCCAACAACTTAAATTTTTAACTAAGCTCCTCCCACTCAAGTTTGTCAACCAATAATATCCCAGTCCAATAATATAGCTCACCAGATCATTTCCAGCTCCAGATGAGGGTGAGGTCCTTCGGACCTAGGTACCTCGGTAATCCGGAGCAGCCAGCCGAAATTTTCACTAAATTGGTTCGCCCACTTTGCTTATAAAGTCAGACAAACTCTTTATGGAGCTAAGATGTAACTCTTTAGTATTGATGATTCCTACAGTATTGAAACGAATGGAGGCTAAAGCATCACACTCAAAAATGATGTGATGTGCCGACTCATTATCCTTAAGATATTTCCTACAATTAAGGTCTTGACCGAGTCCCATAGTATGGAGATGTTTCATGAAATGATAGTGTCCAGTGGTGAAGCCTACGATGGTACGTATCTTCGCCATAGATAGGAAATTTTATTGCTTTCCTTTCTAAGTTTTGCATTTTCAATTATTTCCGACTGTTCTTCAGAAGAGTTACCGAAATTAAATACACTGTTTACAGGTAAAATTGGATTGAAATGAATGTCATGATTACTTGGGTTTGATGATTGGTTTTGGATTCGACTACTTTTCCGAGTTTTCCTTCTAGCAGTTGAAGACGAGTGACTTCTAGTTTCAAAAATTTTGTTTGCAATTTCTTCAAAATTTTGTAAAATAGCATTAAGAATGGGTTCTTGTTGGGTTTGAATAGCAAAGATTTTTTTTTTGACCACTGATTCTTCAAATTTCGTGAGTATTGAGGTGACTGTATCATTTATTTTAGCATGACTAATTTCTGATGGTTGATTAGATTTGACAATTGTAGCAAAGGGAATACCAGTCGTATGAACTTTGAAATCAGAATTTGAATCAGATATATACTGGTACAATTTTCACAAAATTATTGCATCATTAACTTTAAAAACAATCTTCACTCATATTGGCTAATCAATATGGAATTTTTAATATCCTTTTACTGGTAAACAACTCAGATTTAAGTGCCCAGCAGGTAGCACTGCGATATGAGTTATCAAAACAACACTATAAAAACTGCCGTCTAAATTCAAACCATATTTAAATGTAGCATCCATTTTGAATAAAAATAAGAATTTCATTTTTTTGGTGTAGAACTAATATTTGATTAGAAGTTTCTAGATTTGAAGATTGATGGTTAATATTGTACCCCCTTACGTAAAAATTCAAGTCATTTTGATTTAGTATAAAATAACCTGAATAAACATGAAAAAATTTAAACATGTCAATTCCAATGGTAACTAAGCAATTGAGTTTCAATTCCAACGAAATTTGACTGCAATGGAGAAAAAAATTTAAAATAATCAGAATTGCTTTGTTCTTGAAGAATTTTTTTTATAAACAAAGTATTGTAACCAAATCGTAATGCTTTGTTTGTAAAGAAAAATTTTTCTTATAAGGTCTATCTATAGAAACACTATAGATGAAATTATCTGTAATATCATACAACAACACGCCACTCTAGTAATATTATTATATATTACAATTTAAAATCTACCCGAGCTGTCACTGAATAGATCAGTGATAAATACTTAATTTTACAACATTGAATTCCGCTTCAATCCAATGTCGTATGGCTAAGGATCTATTTTAAATCGTATAAAAACAACAAAAACAAAAAAAAAACAATACAGGGACCAAAAAAAATATCTAAAATTTATTTTTCACAGCTTATATTTTGAAATTAACTTTTTAAAATTTTTATTTGTTTCAAAATAGTAGTTACAGAATTTAGAAATTTATTTGCCACATTTCTGAAGTACAATAATATTTTCTGCTACTATAGGACCTTATTATCTTATTTTTAAATAGAACTCTCAGCGTAGAAAGGTAAGTACTTTTGTAAATTTTAATAAAATTAAATAAGAAAATTAGTAAATCTTTGAATACCTCAGTATAATATTTAATTAAAAACTGCCATGATACTATTAATTGGTTTAAGCAGATGTATTAAATTAAACATTCATTTTTACATATTTATATCATTGTTAGAAAATGTTAGAAAAGTAAAAAATTGTGTATTCTAAATATTTAAAATTTTATGTATTTTTCCTAATATTACACTAGATTATTATCAGTTTAATTCCGGGACGTGAAGAATCGAGTCAAGAAAGAAAGTAAGTATATTTTCAAAACATTCAATAAAGCGTACTAAATAATTATCCTAAAAATGGTTAGAAAATCACTAATTTTTTAAAAAATTTGATAGTATTTTTAACTTGATGAGACTTAATATTTTATAATTTTAAAAGACACAGAAATGAGCATTTACTTTTACTACTTTGAAAACCAAAAAAATCCTTAGAAAGTAATAGAAATTAAAAATTTCAAATTTTTAGTCGATGAAAACACCTTATTTTAAGCTAAAGTTTTGAAGAAGATTAGAATAAAGGATGTGAAGGTAAGTATATTTGTGCATTACTAAAATTCAATAAAACATTAGATAACTATTGAGAATATCTTCAAATGGACTAAAGACATTAAAAGGCACTTATAAAACACTTCAAGTTAAAGGGAAACGATGAAAAATGATAACAAATAAATAGCGAAGAAAATAAATGAATATTTAATTTTGTTATTTTAAGTTATTGACATTAACTTGATAGAAAGTTCTTAAAATATTTAAAAGCAATAGAAATTTTATATTTAGAGCATTTAATGGAGATCTGGTTATCAAGAATTATTTACTGAATTTAGATTGTAAACAGTTATATAGAAATAATTCCTGACATTTAGCAGTTATATAAAATAATTAAATTTAAAAAAATTAATATTATTCATATTCATCACAACACAACATGAAAGTTGATTTGAAAGTATGATATTATATAAATTAATTAGAGAATGAAATGAATTTAAGATTTGTTTCGACACTTTTTAAACTAGATAAACAGAAAACTAGTTGAAGAAAGTGACGTCATTTGCATATTTAAAATGTTATATTGTCAAGCATGATCCTTTACTGTAACTAGATAATAAGATATGATAGTAAGTATAATTAAAATATGGTACAGTTAAAAGTGAATTAAATAATGCAAACTATATATTATAAAGAATTAAACTTTGTTATAAAAATTAAAATAATGTTATACTATATTTACTAATACATATAAAAATCAATTTGATTTATGTTATATTTGGAAAACAGGATACAATATGCTATCTTCGTAAGTCATTACAAAAAAATTTCTCTGATGAATAATTTTATATTTCAAATTTAATCGTATACGTTTTTATGTGAACATATAAGTCTATATTATAATACATTTTAATTTAACGAGAATATTACATAATTTTAAGATTCATTTTATATTTTTAAATTAATAATAATAATAGTTAAACAGGAAGTTATAAAAATCCTTAAGAAGAATTTTTCAAGATGATTGATAAAAATTTATCAATAAAGTATTTACACTTTTATTTTCTACTACTTGATAATATTATCTTAATTCTACAGGAAGCCTGTATGCTGGCAACAATGGTATAATAGTAAGTATGTTTTTTAATTACTAAAAATATTAAATGATATATCCGCTATTAAAAATATCTCCATGTAATTTTGAATAATAAAGTACTTAAGCTTAAAAATTAGTAAATTCAGAAAATATTGTAAAAATTTTAATATAAACAATATAATTAAATAAAAAATTTTTAGAAAATTTATAACTTAAAATCTTCTTAATGGAATAATATATTTTCAAATATTATGTGACAAAAGGGTAATAGCAAAGAAGATATAAAATTAATTTATTTGTAATTTATTAAAAAGTTGATAATGTATTATAAAATTTAATAAAATTAGATAACGTATTTTTCTGTATATAATCCGACGTATTATCCGCAAGACCTTTTTCTTAGAGTGAAGGAAAAAAAAGCTTAGCTTATTCCGCAGCAATTTTTCCGGCGAATAGTCCAAAATATATATTGTTGTTAATCGGGTTGTTACTTAAAATAAATAAGTACACAATATTATTAAAAATATTATAAATTGTAAGGAAAAAATTAAAAATATATTATGGAAAAGGATGTGTTTGAAACCATCCCAACGCAAAATGCGATAAACAATTCATTTTAAATTGTTTTTTTGAATTGAATTTTTTTAAAACTTACTTAAAAAATTTGTCACCATTTTAAACACATTTGTTAAACACTTTGTCACCATTTTTTTTATTTGCCTTCTTTATAGCTTTTATTTTAAAATCTGCTGCGTAACTTAAAAGATTTTGCTTCCATATGACGATGAACTTAAATATTTTCAAAGCGAAGTAACTCAGGTCAATACGTTTTTGCAACACTAGGGTTACTAAGAACGGAATTCGTTTTTGAATGTAATCCAGTGCACTGATTGTAGATAAAATAAGTTAGCCGAGTCGTAACGCCATCTGTTATTCATTTTATAAAACATTAATGACATTTTTTTTTTAAAAATTTACTGTAATCTTTTCTGGTGGAGAATGATTTTTTATTTATTTTATTTTATTTTATTTTATTTTTATCAGATAATTTGTGGTAGCGTATAATACGCAAAGAAAAATTCGAAACTTTTAAAATATAATCTGTGGGTTATATACAGGAAAATATTTCTTCGTATTTAATAAAAAGGGTATATAATAAATTAGACATTTATTTCACATTTTTAAATGATTGGAAGTAAATAAATAAAAAAAACTACAAAAATCTTTTAATAAAATAATAAAAATAGAAATTTAAAAATCGTTAATTAAGAAAAAAATTTTTCCACATTCTGTGTTAAAATATTAGTGAAAAATTAAAGTAAATTTAATCATAAATTGAAGTTTGATGGTGTAGTGATACGAGGGTTACTCTGAAATTTTTGAGATACGCGCAGACGAGAATTTACAAAATAAAAATAACGGTTTAATTTTAAAGTACAAAGTATTTTAACACAGAAGACGATTTTTTACTGACTTACTTCAACTTGTTTAGCGTGGAATAAATTTTAAACCGAAGAGAAAATGGAGTTAACGCGAGAACATTTTCACGTTATGATTTTCTACGATTTCAAAGCAGAATTAAATCAAGAAGAATGCGTTCAACGGTTGCAATTAGCATTTGGTGATAAATCTCCAGCTCATGCTACTGTATTCAGATGGTTTAGAGAATTTAGAAGAGGTGGCAATTTTCTTCAGGATGAAGAACACACAGGAAGGCCGCCGTCGGCAATAATCCCGGATAATGTGTCTGCCATACGAAAAATGTTAATGGATGATAATCTCTGTACCTATCAAATGATACAGAAGGAACTTAAAATTGGATCCGCAGCCATACGCAAAATCATTCATGAAGAATTACATATGAAAAAAGTAGTTTGCCGTTGGGTTCCCCATAATCTAACTGAGCATCAAAAACAGGAGCGTTTCAGAATCAGTAAAGAAACTCTTAATATGCTGAATGATGGTGGCTACCGCATCATTTCTAAAATTGTAACAGGTGATGAAACGTACATACTGTTTTTTGACGTTCCAACACGTCAAGAAAGCAAAGTATGGGTCTTTGAAGATGAACCCATGCCGATGGTGAAAAAACAACGCGCACTGAAAAAAGTGATGTATGCCGTTTTCTTCAGAAGTACGGGATTGGTCAAAGCCATCAAGTTGGAAGGACAGAAGACAGTAACAGAAAACTGGTATACCACTAAATGTCTTCCAGAAATTCTACATGAACTGAATGTTAGGGGACTAATGCTTCACCGTGACAATGCATCTTCACATACAGCCGGATTAACAGTTGAGTTACTTAAACAAAAACAAATTAAAGTGATCGAACATCCGCCGTATTCACCTGATTTAGCTATGTGCGACTTTTGGTTATTCTTTAATTTTTTTATTACGTGGACGTCGTTTTCATTCAGAAGAAGAGATTGATGTGGCTATAAATGCATTTTTTTCCATCTATTTGAAGAAATGAATGGCTTGAGGCATTTAATCTGTGGAAAATTCGTCTACAAAATTGCATTGATGGTGCAGGAGACTACTTTGAACACACCTAAAATTTTGTAAGTATAACTTTAAAAACCTAGTTGTATCTCAAAAATTTCAGAGTGACCCTCGTAGAGCTTAGCGTTCCCGAGTCACAGGTCTGAGGCTCGATTCAATCAGCAGTCTAGGTCAAGGTTGACTCAGCCTTTCGTTCTTTTCCGGCTGGCGTGGTGGCAAGCAATTGGGTGGTACTATCTCTTTTGAGGGTAATCATGCACAGCAGATGGCCTTATCAAGAGTCATAAATGGACACTCGAAATGTTTTGGAATTGACTAACGCAACAAATTTTCCCCATGTGTAAGAAATGTAATAACACCTTTTACCTTTATCACCTATTTTCCAGATTAGGACTTGGAAAAGTGGACTTTTATCGAAGTCTTTTTCTTGTTTTGGGCTTTTTATCAGTTCATGGCCTCATAGATTTGTTTTAGCCGAATGACTAACCAAATGAGATAGGAAACAACAACATTCCTTCTATGGTTCGATAAAACTGAATACCTAACATGCTTAGGAACTAAATACTTGTGGTTTCACTTTAGGCTGATCACCTAATCCTGACATATGCTTAGTAGCCATGGCCCTTCTGTTCATAACGATAGAGGTGGGCTTGGGCTCTATAGGCTTTATCCACATACGAGTTGTTGTGACACAGAATTTAGTTAAATTGTAAATTGATAAATTTTAATAAAGTGCGAAAAATAATATGGCAAAAAAGTAATGAAAAAACTGAAAATAAAAGTAAATCCATATAAATGTATTTTACTTAAAAGAATATATTCAATAACAAAATTAAATTAACGAGAATCGAACTAAATCTATATCACTTAATGATAAATTTTTTTATGAATGAAAATTTTATATAAAATGAAGTGCATAATTAGAAAATAAAATAAATCAAATATTTAAAGTTTTCAGCGAAAAAAATTAATTTTTCTAAGTAAGTATATAAAGGTAAGTATATTTCCAAATTTTCTCATTAACTTATCGTTAAAGGTAGCTAAGTTTGGTTTGGTTTGTTTGTCGCTCAACGGTCATTTTTTGCACACGAGGGCTAATTAGACCGGGACTTACGGTTTAAAGTGGAATCCGAACCACTACAAACATCTTAAAGGTAGCTAAAGTCGGAAATAGGAATGATTAAAAAGTAATTGCTTAAAACGAAAAAAAAAATATTCATGTTTTTTTTCTCATGGCACTAATGTTAAAAATTTAAAAACAAGATATTAAAGAATAAATGGTAAAAGTACATTTGCAAATTTTTGTTATGAATAAATATTAAAAATTAAAATAAAATAATTTGCAGAAACTTTTAGTCCTTTTCCTGGAAAAAATGACTTTTGAAAAATCATAACTGTGGTTCAGATCTTAAAAATATGTTTGGGTCCAGGAGTTCTTAATAAAGACAATGATCCGTATATTCATATCTTTCTAAAATAGGACAGCTCAATGCAAATGAAGCGCCCTCGGGCGACCTTTTCTTAACACCATCAATACATAAATTTTAATGAAAATTCAACCAAATTTTAATTAAAATATATTTTAATGAAAATCTGTTAAAGATTCAAAAACAATGTACACATAAAAAAATTCTATTGTACTATAAAATGTATTACAATGTACTATAAAAAAATTGTCTAGTGGTCAGTGTGTCTGACTGCGGATAGGGAGGTCCTGGGTTGCCTACTCTATAAATGGGTACCTATGGCATGTGTGCATTGAGGAAGTTGGTCTCCACACCAAGTTATAGTGTGCTGGGAGGGAGCAGAGTAACGACGTGTTTCTCATCACCCGGTGCGTTGTTAAGCTTTGCCCATGTGGGATGACTGGGACGAGGGACGAGAAGCACCCGTGCAATAGCACATATCCCCTATATAAAATGTGAAATAAAATGTTCCTATCAATTGTTAATCTATACATTAAGAAATATTTTTATCTATAGTTGGGATAGGGGCACCAGAGCACAATAGGTATGATCGAAGGAGTTGGAGTTGGTGGAATCGAACCGGTATCCCCATCAAAGGCAGATCGCTGGTGCTTTACTAAAACAAGAAAAAGGACTTCTACAGTATGGGGCTTACACACTGCAGGCAGAAAGCCTGGGCAATAAATAGTAAAGTGTACATTAATAGACACAGATTACAATTGTTGTATCCTTGGATATATATACAGAAGCCCAATCAGAAATATATAATTATAAAAGAGAAGATTTTTTGAATAAACAAAATTTAAAAAATCCGAACAATAAAGATATTACAAAATCTAGTAAATATAAGTGAGAAATAAAAGAAACAAATAATTGAAGATATTAATTTAGCAAGTTATAACTTATTGGTAATATTAGGAACAATGATGTTTAGAAATTTTTCACACTGATCAAACCATATAAAATAATAGCAATTTGTAAATAGATAGGCGAGTAAAATAAGGAAATAAAATAAACTAATATATTTACAGAGATTTTGATTTATCAATTATAATAATAGGTAATGTTAAAACAATGATGTTGATTGAATTATATAAAGTACTAAAATTCAATAACTAAAATTTTTGTTTAATACTGATTTACAGTAATCTGATTATTATAAATGTGTTAAATATAGTACATTAATTACAGAATTCATATCATGGTGTAAATATAACAATCTAGATATAAAGAAGAAACTTCCGTTCAAAAACTAATAGGAATATTTCTGTTAGATACGAATTTACAGAAGTCTGATTATAGTATAAAGGTGACAGAATGAAATAATTAATTTATAGGGTTCACATATCATGATGCGAATACTACAATCTAGATATATAATAAAATTTTCGGTTAAATATATCATAATATATATTGTATGTAGAGGTATAGCAACAAATAGCATAATACCAATATTTACAGGGAAGGATTTATCAAGAATATTTTATAGGTAATAACAGGGAAACAGTGATAAGTAAACAGTTTCATATTGGTCATATAATACAAAGATCAAATTATACAAAATAATTTGCAATTTATAGATAGTTTAGCCACGTAAAATAAAAGAAATAAAATAAACAGATATTTATAGAGAATCTTTTATCCAGTATAATTTATAGGTAAAATTAAGAAGAACAATGATTAGATAATTTTACTTTGAACGAATTATACAAAGTACTCAATTTTAATTACTAAAAATAAGTTTTGAGTTTAGAACGGATTTATAGAGAAACTGATTATTAAACATGAGATAAAAAAATAATAATTTATTTACAGAGTTCATATTACTGTGTGAATATTACATCTAGATATCAAGGGAAATTTCCGTTAAGTATAATATTTACAATATGTAAATATAGTATAAGAAGTAGAATAAAGCAAATAGAATAATTCCAAAGTTTACAAAGATTTATTTATCAGGTATATTTTATAGGTAATAAAAGAATTTGTGATGATTACACAATTTCATTAAACAAATTATGGAAAATACTAGAGTTTAATTACAGAAGAAGATTTCTAGTTAATAAAAGTTTACAGAAAATCTAGTTCTTATAAGTGATATAAGGTATAATAATTTGTTTACAGAGTTAATAATTTGGTGTGAAATACATACACAGAGAAAATTTATGTGAAGTATAATATATACAATATGTGTAAATAGAATAAGCAAGTGAAATATAACCAGTAAGATAATAGAATATTCACAGATCTTACATTTATAGCAGTTATATATTAATAGAAAGTTCAATTACGAATAAGTATTTATACAAGTGCAATTCAACTTCTCTGAGTGCAGGGATGATTTAAGAAGTCTATTATTTTTCGCTACTAAGTACATAGATCCTCGTCAAACTTCATCCCCTAGAATACATTCTAGGGGCTGTTGGCGAAACACACCGATCGCTTGGTCCCGAGCGCCGATTGCGGGAAGATGAAACAAATTCCAACACTGGAGAAAATCTGGGCTAGTTGAGGAAATATGTTTTCGAAAGGGAATTTAAACATGATTTTAACACAAGTATCTTTTATATGTTTTAATTTTTATAACTCTATAATACGTTCATATATACACGCATATATATAATATATATATATATATATATATATATATATATATATATATATATATATATATATATATATATATATATATATATATATATATATATATATATCATATATGTATGTATATGTATATATATGTATGTATGTATATATATATATGTATGTATGTATACATATACATACATCTACAATAATAAAATTCATTAATAAATCTAATTGTTAATATTTCTTAGTGACCATGTTATTTTTTTAAACTTATGAATTTTCATGAGTTATAGAATAATGAAATTAATACGGCAGAGCAGTTTTCTAAATAATTTCCAAGTTTCCATCACACTAAAAAATTCATATTATTAACAAATAAATATAAATTTAATTAAATTAGTATTATTAATGTGTATATTATTATATTAATTATTTAATTTTAAACCACAATCAATTTTGATAATACTGCAATGCACAACTTCGTCGCAAATTACGTCGAATGAATAAGAGTGCAAAAGTCAGCTAGATCCGGTAATCAACAGTTATAAATTTGTTAAATTATCAATTTGATAAATATGTGGTTAAAAACATATTTATCAAATTGATATTTTGATCAATATGTTTTTATATTATCTTCCGAATAAAAGTTTTCAGGATCAACCAAGTCTCTGTTGAATAACATGAAAATGGTGATGCCTTCTGCATGTACATTTGTCAGTGAGTGCTTTGGAGTTTTTAGGGTTTTCTCCTTAGTAACATGAATAAAGCTCTATTTTCTGTAAAAAAAAAATTCACTCGAAAAGCAGTGCTTTTTTCTCTCTGTGGAATAGTTATTTATTAAGTTACCCCACTGATGCCTATTTTATTTTAGACATTAATTTAAATTAATATAAATTACAGTCCGAGGCTCGATCCTGGGTCTGGGCAAGGTCGACTCAGCCTTTTTTCCTTCAGTGGGTCGATAGACTCACTGCCAAGCATGCTTGGGAACCAAACACCTAGAGTTTCACATTAGGCCGACCACCTAACTGGACATGAGTTTCGCACTCCAGGGCTTTCGGTCCAGAAAACTGATATGGGTACTCTAGGCGTTGGCCCACATTGGGCTGTCTTGCCATAGGTTTAGTTTAGTATAATAAACTAAATTATTCGAAAGAGAATTTTCAAATTTGGTGTTTCATAAATTTCCTGATTAGATTATTTGGATGTTTTTAACTGTAATAATTAATTCATGATTTTACATTACATGTTTTACGAATTCAATTTGTATATTTTTAAAGTCCTTCATAAAATAAAGAGGTACGATTATTTAAATATTTTTTCAATCAAAATAAAAACGTAAATGTCATAGTTATTAATTTAACAGCGTTGGATGTTTCTGATAAAATGAAATTGGTGAGAAAAGGTGTGACACACAAGGTCTGCATAGTGGTTTATTAATTTGTAAACCCCAAATTCTTAAAACGCCTGGAAATTCATCATCCTTCCTCTATCTGTTTCATAAGTATAAAAAAGAGGTATTATTAATTTTATGTTAAAATTTTATTTTTGACACTGAATTTAGAAATCATATAAAAAAATAAATTAATAACCATAAGGATGAGAAGTTTTTAAAAATACATTAAAATTTATAAATAAGATGTAAACTAAATTAGATAAGATAGTTTAATTGATAAATTAATGTATTTTAATAGTGCATAAAAGGTAATTATCTGTTTCGAAAGTTACATATTTGATACTTGACGCTACAGAAAACTACTTCTTAGTAGAGAAGATATATTCATGAAAAACTTTAGTCAGTAATTCATTCACTAATATGGTGTATATGTTGGGAGACGCAGCTCTCAGAACAGATGTCGATCAAACACAGTGGCATAGTGAAGGGGGTGCAATAGAGTCTATCATAGGTCAGGCACCGCTTGAAAGGGGCGCTTCATACTGCCTAAGACAAACAAGATTTTTCAGAAAATTAAATTTTATTTTAATTAAAATATCAATTTTATTCTAAAAAATATATTTTATATTTAGTAATAATTGTGCCATGTTGAGGAGCTTGCCATAAACAAAATCTTCCTACTTTTATGTTTTCATATTAATACGTTTACATAGTTTAGTTTGTATTAAAAATTGTGTTGCCTTGTACTTTGCACAAAATTGGTGTGTGGTGAAGTATTATTATTTTGCACTACAAATCCTGTACAAGAGTAAATGACGAAAATATCTTAAATTTTTTCTGATAAAAATTATGAAATAAGTACTAATTTGTTCAGCTCATTTGCAATGCATTTGAGATGTCTTTCATTTCAATTTCAAGCTATTTACCTAGTAATTTGTGCTTATGTTATTTCTTGATTTACGGATCAATAATTCAGGGAGATATTAAAAAGGTATAAGCTTATGCTATATAATTGATTTAACTTAGTGAATGCAGTAAGATTCGATGTAACTTTTTTACTGGTTGTTTGAATCAATTTACATATAAATATGAAAAATTATAATATTTATTAACCAAATAAATATTTTCTACTCGAAATAAAAGACAATATCTAAATAATATTGCATAGGCTGACAAATTCTTCATTAGAAACTTCACGGGTGTTATTATTTAGAAAGTGAAACAAATTTTTGTAGAGATTTTAATGTTCTGAAGCATTATTTAACAGGATTTTCATTTTTATAGGGATTAAAAAATCATTTTATTTAAATAGTAATATTTTCTGAACACTTTGTATACTTTTATGAATAAAAAAATTTGAAATTTTAATCTCACTTTGACTAAAATAAAATGATAAAAAAATAAGTATAAAACATACAAAAATTTCTTTTCGAATAAAATTTTTGTAAAATATTTCCTTTCGCATTTCTTAATAATTTACTTTTATATAATTACAATTATTATTATAAATGTATAAGTTATGTCATACTTTAAAATCAGAAATTTTGATTCGACTACAAATGAGCATGGAATTATAGTTTCGTGAATTTTGACAGGCACATAAACTATATCTCAGAGTTTCCATATAGCATATATTTATATGTAATCCTAAAAGAAATTTTAATAGATATTTAAATACATAATTACATTCGATAACTTAGGGCTTCAGTGAATCTAAATCTGGATAATAGTAAGCTAATTTTTTGGAAACCTTCGTTTTTATAGAAAAAAAGAATTATCTTTGCTTAAAAATTCTAATGATTTTAAAGATTTTAATGATGGATAAAAATTTTATTGATTTCAAATCTAATGATTCATTAATAATTTCAAGATTCTAATTAATTAAAATTTTTTTTACTTGCTGAAAAAATTAATTATACTCGAGTCCCTTCTTTACCAAGCAAATATGGAACCCGATAAGAAAAAGAAAAATATCAAAATTAATCAAATTACTTAAAAATATCAATTTTTATTTCAATGACATTTTCTTAAAATCATCTAAATGTGTTTATAGTAAGCGAGAATAGTAGTTTCCTTTTTTCTTATCACACGGTTAGAATATCCTCCTCAAATATTTCTAATACTACTTTCACAGATTTTCGTTTTTAGATCAAATAGTATTATTTCGTTAAAATCTTAGTTAAACAATTTTGTCTTATGACTATCGAATAAGTTGTATTTTTAATCTTCACGTATTTTTTATAACTTTTTTTATTTAACAACGATTTTCAATCAATATGAATTTTAACTTGTATACATAGTTTTGAAATTTGAAATGATTGTCATTAAAAATTATTTATTTGAAATCAAAATTTAAAATTTCAGCATTTTAGGAAATAATTTTTATTTCACTCATTTTGTTACCTTTATGTTAAAAAATTCTTTTTTCGAGTGTTGAAAGAGATCAAAGTATTCATTTCTCTTTGAGTACATATATAATATTTCCTAATAATCTTTTTTAACTAGTTATTTCATTGTATGTAATAAAAGCGTACTTAAACTTGACAGAAATCTTTCAAGAGAAATTAAAACAAGATACAAATATTATATAATTTTTGATAAAACAGCACTTTTAAATGAATTTTTATTTATCATTTAAAGGTGAAAATAATCCAAAAAAAGCAATGAAAACACGATAAAAAGCATGAGCATTATTAAAATAGAAATAAATAAATATATTATTAAAATAGCTAGATCATTTTATACGTAGTTGCATCGTACAAATGACAGAGAAAAAAAAATACGTAGAGTATACTTATATTACAGTGAAGCTATTTTTTTATGTTCATCAGATACTGAAACTAATCAAAACTTCTGATTGAAGTTTTTGTGCAACAAAGTAAACGAATGAGTTTGAGTTAACAGTTATAGTGCTGCTTCTGTGTGGCTTGAATTGAATTTACAGTGGGAATTCTATCTATATACTGTCTTTGCTATATCTGCGTTGACACCTGATGCATCTCTTTAGATGAAATCATTAGACTCTGAGCATGCGCAAATATGCGGTACACGCATGCGCAATGACAATACAGCTGACTTTAGATCATGTGGTGCAAGCCGCTTCGGATGAATCTTCTCCGCAAATTCTTGCGAAACAGCATCTTGTGGGTGTTCTTTTTCTCCTCGCCGTCGTTTTTCTAAAAACTTCGTATTTAGAATTTAAATAATGAAAGGAAATTCTTTAACATAATGTTAAAGAAATCTAAATTAGACTGTAAATTAAACAATTTTAAGATGTTTTGAATCATGTCACGGTGAGTTTTTAGAGCATTAATATATATTTACCTTATTTTTCAGTTAAATTCGTTTTAATTATATAATTTACATTGAATTCCTTAACGAGTATTTAGAATGAATATTTGAATTTTGCATTTTAATTCAATACTAAATTTCGTCAAGATCTTTATATTTTTATTTAATTTAAAATTAATTTTCCTCTATATATATTTTGACTTATAACAAATACATTGATGTACAAAGGGAAAGAGGAATAATTAAATTAACAAATTATTTTTGTTTTACTGGTTTGATCTGTCCATCACATTTACTTGGAGACTTTAATTACTGAACTTTACATTTTGAAAAAGAAACAAATTTACTGATTAAATTAAAAGAGATTTCTCTTAAAAGCTTGTTTCTACTTTATTTAAAAGGGTTTCTAAATTTTGCATGTTTGTGCTATTATGAGAGTTTTTTTGTAATTAGCAAATGACCCAGGAGTCTAAAATAAAACTATATAATGATAAATATTGTGATTTAAGATGGTTTTTCAAGTTATTTTACTAATAAAATTTCCTTGAAACCATGCTTAAAAATAAATTGCATACAATTTATCAAAATTAAAAAAAAAAAAATACTGAAATGCTGCTTTTTAACATTATTTTATCAGTAATTTGATTTATAATGTTTTTATTATCTATTGTCTTTCAAAACTGAGCAGGTTATGTATACTTTAAAGGATCACAACTTCTTGCCCAATTATATATTAAAGCATTTTATTGTATTAAGCGTATAATAAGTTGAACTAACATACAGATAAAACACATTTAAACTTGCATGTCGGTAAGACATAAAAGCATTTTATTACTATGTTATACAAAAGAAAAAATAAATCTCCCAAATAAATTATATGCAATGTTCTTAAAAGTTTGATCTAAAAATAGACGTCAATAGCTTTCAGCTATCAGAATAACAACTGTAATTTTAAAGTTAAAAATTCAAACTTTTGATCAACTTAATATATATATTTTTAAATAGAGGTTTCAATTTTATAATATTTTATTTTTCACTGACAAATACTACTGTAAAATAATTATATCCTACCAAATGTATGTGTTATAAATATTGAGTTTAGAATTTTAATTCTTGTCTAACTATTTTGAAATTGATTGGTTAATTTAGCATCCTTTCTGGTGAGTAGGATTTACTTGCACACAATTTTGATGTATAATGCAATTGCTTTGAATACAGTGGTATTTGAAGATAATGCATTTCAGTAAATATCTCTCATATCTTATAAAGGGATATACTGATTTTATTTATTAAACATATTTAAACAAGGTTTTTGAAAATTCAGATTGTAATTGAACAAATGTTTGATTTCAATTAGGTGATCAAAATAATTATAATTTCTTCATAAAGTACAATGTTTAATTTTTAAAATTGCTTATTATTTTATAATTACAATAACCTACACAATTAATATACTTTTGCTAAGCAATTTTATTATGTAATTATAATGCATCCTTAAAAATTTAATATGTTTGTTGTTCATGTTTTTCTGTAATAATTTTCATATTACAAGAAATTAATAATAATAATAGGTCACTGCTTTCTATAATTCTCCTTCAAAGCATAGTAGCCCTTGGCTGCCTCAATCACATGCTCTCTCCAGTGTCTTCTATCATTAGCAACTCCTCTCCAGTTCTTCATTTTTAAAGTACTTAACTCTTTTAGTATCATCCAACCATCTAGTATATTGTTTCTTTAGCCCAAAATCACTCTGGTTTTTTTAGATATTTTTGTGGGATTATCATTTGGGCTCCTCCAAATATAGCCAAGCCAACTTAATCCGTTATTACTGATTTGTATTATCTGCAGTTGTCTATAGAGCCTGTACAGTTGTATCTAGCTCTCCAACGTCCTTCCTGTTCTCGGTCAAAGATAGTTATAAGGATTTTTCACTCAAACACATTTATTACTCAGATTTTTTTTGTATGATTATACACGCACAATTGTTATTTTGTTAAATTTTTATTATAATATAATCTTATTATATAAATAAACAATTAATAAATTGGGCTAAAGATAGTTCTGAGGGTTTTTCACTCAGATACATTTATTACAGATTTTTTTGCTATGATTATACACACAAAATTGTTATTTTGTTAAATTGACAATAAACAATTGTGTTAAATTGGGCCAAAAATAGTTCTGAGGTTTTTCACTCAAATACATTTATTACTCAGATATTTTTGGTATGATTATACACAAATTGCTTATTACTTTAAATTTCCTGTTAATTTTTGATGTTTAATAATTTAAGAGGTAACACTTTTTACAGTACTGTAAAATCAATCGTTTTAGTTTATTCTGTAATATTTCAACAACTTCTAAATTTTCAGTAATGCACATGCTTTTAACCCATTACATTTTGTATGAATGCATGAAATGCTGCAGAGTGCATATAGAAAAAATACAAATGATCTGAAGTTGTGTTAGACTTGTATAGAAAATTAGCATTGAATTTCCTTGAAAGGTATTAGGAATAGAATTTGAGGTGAATAACATTTCAAAAATTATAATTTGAGTTTATTATAACTTTTCATTTCTATTAATGTTAAGTATAAGTTGGCTTGAAAATTTTCTTTATAAATTAAGTTTTTGATTTTTTAAAATGATATGAAATTCATAAAATTTAAAAATTTTCCACTTTCAATATGAAGTTTGTGTTTTTGATTCATTACAAGTAATATTATCAGTTCAATAATTTCATTGTGGTTGTCGAATGAATTATCTTTTTGAAGATTTAAAATGAGGCAATGATTTCCTTTAATCATTTCTTAAAAATTATTTCACATTTGTTAATTTGTTTTTCCTAAAAGATCAGACAAAAATCACAAACTTCATAAATAAATCATTCCATAATGAAGCATTTGAATTAAGATTTTTAAATTAATCTGATCTAATTTGTTAATTATTTTATTAAATCAAATATTACTGGCAAAAGCTATAGAAATGGCCAAAAATGTATAAAATTTCTATCGAAGTGTTTTAATATAAGTATTATACAACAAAATTTATATGTAAAACATTAGTTTCAATTAAAATTTTTATCTAATTATTTCTACTAATATTGCATTAAACAGAATTTTGAGTAATCTGATTGTTAACTGATATTTTAAATAAAAGCATTGATAAATCTTGAATGTCCAAAAATAGAATTATTTCATATTTTTCATTGAATATGAGTTTTTTAACTATTTAAATTTCTCTTCAGGAAGAACTTAAATTTTAATCTTATCCTATAAAATAAAAATGTGCGATTCTTGCAAGAATATAATACAAAATGAATTGTCAAATGTTTGTTAGATTAGAAAAAGCAAAAGAATAAAAGTGCTTTTTTTACTCGTATTCTAAAGAGATATTTAACCTATTTTGAGAAATGGACAGTTTAAAAATTTAAATATAATAAATATTTTGTTTATTATTTTATCTCAGTATTAAATATGTATGATATCTTTAAGGCTTATCCAAATATTACCAGTAATTTCAAGTTTGTTATAATGTTAAACAAAATGATCCAAATAGAGCTAACTTATTTGACAAATAATAATTTTGAAAAATGTGAAGACACTGTTTTCTGAATACTGATTCGAAAAAAGATTAATTATTTTTATATAATAATCGACGTGTCTTTCGCGAACATGGCGCTTTGTTAAGTTGCTAATTCAATAGGATTTCAGTCACAATGGTAAGGAGGCAATCTTAGAACGGAATGATCTTCTGCTTTTAAAAGTTCGTCAATGTGATATTTTTTGGTAGGTGGAGCATTCATTTTAATTAATTGAAACAGTTCAGGCTTTCTCATAGTGCTGTCATACTGTATATTTTTGTCATCCAAATATTTACACATTTTAGCTTTCGTCGAATATTTCGTCGGTACTGGATTCAAAATCTTCGTATGGTACGATGCATTACCCATTATTATGATGGAATTACAAGGGATATTAGGTAGCAATTTTTCTCGTAACCACTTTTCAAAATTTTCGTAATTCATTTGCCCATGGTAATCACCTGTTGCACAGCCTGCTTTAAATACTAATTCTGCATTCGGCACAAATCCATCTTTCGATCCAGCATGCACAACAATTAACCGATTTCTAGCACCATCTTTTACGAAAGCATCAAGTTTTTGATCTTGCCAGCATTTTGAGAAGGAAAGGTTGCTGTCAATCCAAGTTTCATCCACATAAATAATGCTTTTTTGGATTTCTCGATATTTTTTATTTCTTTCAAGTACCGGCATCTCTACGAAATTATATCTGGCCGTTCAATCAGTAGTTTCCTTTTATTTTGGCATCGTTTCCAACGAAATCCAATTTGATGCAGGACTTTCCTTAAAGATTTCCTTTTCTAAGAAAAATTAATCTTTTCTTTCAACACTGGCTATAATAATGAAATGGATGGAATTTTATTAGATGCATAAAATTCATTTACTGTATTTCGAATGACACATAAATCAAAATTGTCCAAAACTACATTCCGTTCTGCAGGTCGACTACGCTGTTTCCCTGGAGTTGAAAGCCTGCTATCAGTTGTGGATTCCTTTTTAATTCTTTGGACAGTTCTAAGAGAAACGTCAGTAGCAGCCGCAGTACGTTCCTGTGCTTTCTGATCGATTGCGAAGTAGACTTTGCTTCATTTTCAAAAAATATGCACACGTTATTAACGATGTTACGTTCTTTAGAACGCAATGTTTTCCCTTTTAGAGACATTATGTGTTCTGAAAAGAACAGTTTTAAATCAATAAAAAATACTAAAAATCAAGAGCGCTGAGAATACAACCTCCTATGCTAAGTAGAAAGCAAAGAATGGAGAGGAGAAAATCGTGTTCTTAGCCAAAGAGAAGAACGGGCGAAGAATTTGTTTTAACCCTAAACGTCGTGATCGTTTTACTGTTCAAACCTCTGAAAGAATGAACCCTTCCACCGGATACAGATCTCACCCGCCTTCTCGTGATGGTTTAAAATATTCAACCTAATGATATAGTGTATAATTAAAGTTACATGTTATGTCCTTAATAATTACTTTCAGTTATTAATGTATGCTTTCTGTATGTTACTGGAATTATACTTCATGTTTCTATGCCACCAAATCTTTTTTAATAATATTCTGAAGTTGAAATACAATATTTATGTAACATAAATGACAACTGTTGTCATTGCTACATTACTTAATATTGCTATATGTTGTCAATAGATTATTAGAAAAGCAATTATTTAAAATTCTGGGGTATATACTGATAATTTTACAATGGTCAAAGATAGTTTCCACTTTTTTTTTAATACAGATCTGATAATATTTGGGTAAATTGTTTAATAAATTCTAATAAATGCAAAATCTGCACCACATGCAAATCTATATTTCACAGCAAATGTTCTCATTATAAAGTGTTATATAACAATAAATATGATAAAAAAATATGTAAAAATTATAAATAATGTGAATGTCTTATAAATGTTTTCTTAAATTTTATAGTTTGAAGAAAAATAAGACAAACATGAATCATTTGTAAAATGTATTTTGTTTCCTGAGATTATTGCGATTCGTTGATAGTATAATGTATGATTCTTAGAATTATGACTTCAATTCTTAGGAGAAATATATTTGTTACATCTCTCTACGACATCACAGAGTGTGTCGCGCATCATGTGGCGAAAGTCGTTCCAATTACTCTCCTCAACAGATATCAAATACCTATATTTCTTTAGCCTGTCTAAAGTGCATTTGCTCGAACGACGCGTCCGTACCAAAGAGCGCGGGAATTCATTTCACCCCTTCCAGATGGGATAGGAAATGCTAATTTCCATTATAAATTAAGTTAATGAGAAAGGATTGCGATAAAATTAATTTTGAAAACATTTCATTGTAATGGTTGTTTATTACTATTGTTTTTTCTTTTATTTACTTTTTTGAATACATCTTCATTTGGCTTTCTTATTTAAATGTAATAATGCGGCTAAAATTGGTAATATGTTATAAACAGTAATGTAAGGAAAATTTTGATTTTTCAAAAAGTTTTAAAAATTCTATGCACGAAAAACAAATTTACTGTTATCTCATGCTGTCCATCATGCTATTGTTAGTGTCTTTTTATGACATTTGATAATTTATTTCAGGAGAAACAAATGACTAGAAACATGTGAAAGAAAAAAAATTGTAGATTTTTTTGGGAAACAATAATAAATGACCAAAAAAATTTCCACTGTCTGAAAAAATATAATTCATGCAAAGAAAAATTGGAAAGAAAAAAAGCTCAAAATACTATTTTATCACTGCAATCTGCCTCTAAAAGCATAATTCATATAAAAAAGTATATTGGAAGAGAATAGGAATGATTTTACTAATTTTTTACTGTGTTCATGAAATAAAAATTCAATATTTATCTTTATTATTTGGATTATGAATGTCCAGCTTTGTTTTCATTTCTTGCTCACTTCATTGAACTTTCAGAAAATTATCTACATATTCCTATTGAAAAAACAATGATGCAGTTCTTGCTTTTTAAAATATTCATATAGATATAATTGTACCTGTGTTTTGAGCATTTTGCGGCGATAATTTCCTTCATAAAAAACACTTCTTGATGGATGCTAGTTGATTTATTTGATCCCTTAAATAACGGCACTTCTATATAAGAAATTAGTTTTGCTTTTTCCATATTCCCTATAATTTTACTTGATTACTGATAACGATTTTATTTTTTCTATGAATATTTACATGTAAAGGACTGAGAAAGTATATACCATTAAAGTGTGTGGAGATTCTCAAAATATTATAAAGATTTCACAAGATTTATTAAAATAGATGAAATCATAAGATAAGGCAACCCATTTGAATTTGGATTAACTGAATAATAAAATGTACCGCCCATCCTGGTCAGCGTACCTGATTGCGGATAGGGAGGTCCGGGGTTCGAATCCCGTTTCGAGCATGTGTGTACTTTCCCTCTCTCCTTTCTTTGCCCTTTCCCTGTATGAATGGGTTGTACATGGTTGCCTATTAACATGTACCTCTGACATGTGTTGCGGAAGTCGGACTCCACACCAAATTACGGTTCAGTTGGAAAAATAGAGCAGCGCTCCCCATATTGCCTGCTTAGCTGACACAGGACAGCAAAAAGTTATTTCGTTCTGTAACTTATTTTTAATTGATATGGTGAGGACGCCAGTCTTTAAAAAAACAATCTTATGTTCCTGGAGAGACATCAACCATCTAACTAGTGTCTTGAAAGAATAATGGGAATAACCATGACTGTTATTTTTTTTTTCTAAATGTAGAACAAAAGTAATTTTTGGTTGAGTAAGCTGTGAGCACTTGTCTTGGAATTATGTTAGATATCATGTCCACATCAGAAGATAATTCGTAAAATTTTCTAATATCAATTTAATTCAACAGTATTGAATTCATAAATAAACCATTAACTCTGAAAATTTTATTCTTAGTATGTTAAAGAAAATAAAAAGGTTTAGAAATGATAAGATTGACATTTTTCTAGGGTGATTTTTCATGATATCTCATTGAACAAGTTTTTACCACTAATTGCACTTATCATTAGAACTCTACTATTAGGCACTTAAACTGTATCTTAATCAAAATTACTGATGTTATTTGCGAGGTTATCTATATTTCACTCACAAATCATATACCTACAAAATATAATGAAATTGATTTAAAAAGAATTTATTGTTCGTTATATCTATTATATCTGAAATTTGACTGTATGAAATTTTTTTTAGGAATGAATGCCTTGAAGGAAACTATTGTGAATAGAAAATATTAACATTCTATTTAATAAAAAAAATTTTTTTTTCAGTTCACAAGAGGAAATGCTAAATTTAAATTGTAATGGTCTGTCCTAACGAGACCATTGAATTATTTAAATTCATAAATTACTGTGCAACACAAACATAAATTATTAAATGTAAGCTAAAAATGTATTAGACTTAAGCTGCCTTGTTAATTTTAACAGCTTTGAAACTTATCAAACATAACTGAAAGGTCGTGAATAAAAATGCGACAAAAAATGATTTGATGTGTGACTTAATTCAATTTTGTTAATGAGTATGTTATATCTCGCAAAAAAAGTTAATCTAAAAGTGAATATAAACAAATGCTGAAACAAATACGATGTAACAATCGTAATTAAGATACTTAGTATTTTAACGTGGTTCAGTCGCAGTATTAAATAACACGTAGAATCCTACACAAGTGAGAAAATTGTGAATTTTAAATTATGCTTTAAATAGATAAGGAAAATTTCGTTGCTGTATTTAAAAACGAAGTTCACTTAATTTCGCTTAAAAGAATTTTAATGTTTTCAACTTCAAGTATGTTCATTATACTTGCTTAAAATGAAGTAGAAGCAAATGTTTGCTGTCATTGTGATAATTATTTTTCCAGCTTTACTTCGTTGTTAGGAAGTGACAAAAAAAAGTATTTACAAGTAAGGAAAATGTCAAATTAAAAATATCAATTTTTGCTTCATAACTCTCTGAAAATAAAGGTGATATTAAAAGGAAAAATAGAACAAGTTAATATTAGTAATCGTAGACTCTCATTTTTAGTACCCAAGAATTCATAAAAATGAAGTTGTTACTGCGAAATAAGTTTTTTTCTGAAAATATTCATCTAACCTTTGCACAAAATGAAAAATGAGCTCGGTTTATATAACGTCATATTCGAGTTGCACATTAACACAATCTTTGGTCACTGTCTATTTGATTTTGATGAGTTTTGAATGAGAACTTAGAAGTATAGGATGTCACTAAAATACACTTAAATGAAAACATTTTTACTCAAAAAAATTAAAGCAAATTCCGTTTTTACTATGTCGAACTGAAAACTGAATGATTAACGTTCTTGTCTTCGTTTCAACAGTTTGTAGGTTCGATTTTTACCTCGGATACGGACGTTTGTAGTAGTTTCAACTTCATTTGAAACTGTTGGTCCTCTTTTAATTTGCTCTCGAGGGTAAAACCCATCGTGACATGCAAACCAAATTCAAGAAGGACAATGAGTGTCTTCAAACTGAACCTTATGCTTGGAATTTTATGATGATTTATTTTGTAAACGAGAACTTTCCAGAAGCTATCAAATTACTTTTACAGACGACTTCATCAGAATCTTAAGGAAAAGCATTGTAGTTTATATATAAATATTTGAAATCGTAACTATCTATTTCTTTATTAGATTGCTCGTGAACCGTGGGAAACCTTGATATTTAAGAAATTAGTGTTAATAAATTATTCTTGTTTAATTTTATTTGAACCCAAACCAATTGTACTAAAAGCATGCACGGCAATTTTTCTCTACTGATAAAGTAAGAGAAGTTGTATCAGCTCAACTTTTGACCTGATCCTTGACTGATTGCCCTTAATTTTATCATCTTTGTAATTCTAAATAAAGATGCATTTGATAATGGAACTATATCCATTAACGAGTCAACATAGCCTACAATTTCCACAGATTCAACTGTTCATTGTCGTTACCTTAAAAATTTCTTCTATGAAAGCAAGATTTTATCATGAAAGGTTATATTACATAGGTAATCAAGTGAAATCGTGTGTTTTGTAGAGGATGTACTGAAAATATTTTTGAAGATATATCTGTTTTTAAGAAAATGAATAAGTATTTAAAAAATTTTTTTTCAACACCTAATAATTCCAAATTGCATACAAAAGAGAAAATTGTTTTCAAAAGTTCAAAAATTTTTACACTTGAAGGCGAAGATTCGTTTCTGAGAACGTGATATGATGTTGATAAAGCTAGTGAATTTAAAACTAGAAGTTTCGCATCGTCATGTAATATAAAATTTTTGACTTCATGAATCAATCGCGGCTAAAGATCGGTTTCTAGTATTTGCAGATGTGTTTAAGAGTATCAAATGCATATAATTATGTAGCTCAAAATGAACTTAGATAATATTTATGTTTAAGTATCTATATTCTACTAGAAACATTTTAGTAAATCATTTCAAGATATATCGGAAGGCCGTGCTTCTTAAGTTGCCAACTGATTGGTTGAATATCTGCTCTTTAATTCAAGAGTTCGCGAATTTCATTTCTACTTTGAGCAGAGATTCTTATAGTGGTTCCAAATCCAGTTTAAACATTAGTCTGGGTCCAATAAGCCTTATGTGGGAAAAAGTTTCTTCAAGCGACAAATGAAACAAAAGACACTGCCTCTTAATACTGCATGAAATACTCTTAATTGATGAGATTTTTATTTGGGAATTAAAAATTCCTTTAGTACTATTTCTTTTAAAAGAACCTCTATTTAGACCTTATAAGTACGAGATATTTGGTTGCATCTCGATTGAGCTTGTTCACCTCTTTTTACAAATACAAAGTTTCACCGAATGTAGGTACAAAAAAAAAATAATAATTGAGTACAAGAAAAAATAGATGAAGCTGGAAAATTAAAGGCAGTGTATAAGAGCAAAACTTGTATTTGAAAAAGGATATAAACTTGTTTCTTTCATGAATACCAAAACAATACCTGTAAGTATTCGAAACATTCTGGAAATGACAGTAGAAAATTGAAGATGATTGAATTCTAAAAATTGCCGCTGCTTTTGATATGGAAATAGGAAGTTTAGACGCTGCAAATGTGTTAATTTCCCTTTACATATCTTGCTAAAACCAAAGCTTGGACAAACAGGAATATTTAAAAAATATTGGAACTACTTTTATTCGTGCGCGCGCGCGTTATAATGCTTTTTCTGTCGGGGATGTATTTTAAAAACTGAAAATTCGTTTACTGGATTGAGTAAGAATAATACTTTTTTCAAAAATCGAAACTATTATAATTATTATCTCTTAAAAAATAAAGTCATGTGGAAATGCAGACAGAAAGATCTGAGGCTGTACACAGACACACGTTTTCCCGACTCTATACTCGGGTGTTAAAGGGGGAAAGAAGGGACAAGTCTCAATTTTCAATCGAACTCAATTGTTGCGTGTTGTCTAATGGCAGCTGGGACTCGTAAAATATGATGTCATTGAGAAATAATGTGTGTAAGTAATACCTTTGTAATGGAAGGTTAAGTTTGGGGTCTTCTGCCTAGTCCCTGCTTCAAAACCCACTCTCGGGTTTGTTTGTTTTTTTGTCGCTCAACGGTCATTTTTTGCCCACGAGGGGTAATTAGACCAGGACTTACGGCTTAAAGACCCACTCTCGGGATCACAATAGTACCCTCACTGGTGCCTCACTTTAATAAGGAGACTATTTCTTCCGTTCCTATAGTGATGAAAGGGGAAAATCCTAGTAGTAAAAAATATCTTCATAGTTTTGTAATGCACTATGAAATGGGGTTTCATGTATAGGTCAGTTAAAATTGAAATGAATGAACAGCAAAACACTTAAAATTTTCCATTGAAGTAGGAGATATATGCATTTTTGATAGCCAGCGTGTTGGAAAAAGAATAACTAAGGGCAGTAAAAATTGTAAATACTGTTATATTTTTTATATAAAAAATTATGAGAATGTAAGGAGAGATGAAAACGTAAGACTTTTTCATCTATTCTCAGTGGTTACGCTTCAAGAGATAACTTTAAAGGTAAAAAAAAAAGGAATCTTGTTGCTTCGTTCTTGAAGAGTGAAGAAATTCGAAGCAGAATAAGCAACTTTATTGATAGTTTGAAATCTCGGCGTTAATTACAGTTTATATTAGTTACGAAGGTTATATTAATTGCAAAGTTTTTTCGTAAAGAAAAGGCATTTAAGTTAGTGAAAGACATCCTAAAATCTAAGCGCAAACAATGCCTTAATGTTTCCATATTCATTCGATGGCCATGATTGTTTATTCTTAGTGAACTTTTTACTTACATGGGGGAATTTGTCCTTTTTCAGATTGATAATAATTGGGATGATGAAATAATCACCAATGTATGGATATAAAGTACAAGAGTTCTCATTAGAGCAATGAGATGAACCACGGAACATCACTTGAGAAAACAGATTTGATGATATATTGGTTGTGGCAAAATATTTGTATTTCCTTAAACTTCTTGTTGTGGATTGGCGATTTCAGCGAAACTGCGTGTGTGCATTTTATTTTAGGTTGTGTTATTTTGTGAAATTGCTTCACTTTGTCTAGATTTGTATGATTTTTCCCCAAACTAGTGACATAAAAGATTTCTCATTTGCAAGAGAATATTTATTGTTACGAAATGATGCCGATTCAAGTTAGAGTAGGAAGTAATCAAACAAGCACAAGAATTAAAGAGGAAAGTGTTGCAAATAATTTAAAATCAAGTACAGTCCTAAAATAAAACTGAACTTAATTGTAGGATTTTTTTTTCGAAATATTAATAGAGCAATTCAAATGGCTCGACAGCTTTTTGTACAAATTATTAATAAATGGTACAGTTAAAATTGTTTTAGAATTTCATAGGTTATACATCTAAATGTTTATTATATCTTAGCTGTTATTGCAATTCATATCTTCACGAAGTAAAATGTTTACTAGAAACTTTATGAGCTAGTATCTGAATATTCATCATTCTGTTGAATTTATCAACCAAACCTTGGATGTGAATGTTGATTTCGGAATCTACTTAAACCTTAAGTACCAGCCTTAGTCCTCAGGTACAAAAGTATGTGACTTGAGAATAACAAACCAAACAGTGAATTTTATTTGGAAAGATCTTATTTACTAAGATTGCGTGCATTGAAATTCGTAGAAAACAGAATATGCAACAGTTAAAAGAAAAAAGGGATTACTAAATTATTCATATTATTTAGTTTAGTTTTGATATTATTGCATCTTACTTTAAAGAATCATTTTAAAACATGAATTTAAGCTTCAAAAATTATTTAAAACTGAGATTTTCCGAAACTGAAAAAATACATCTACATTGATATAATTTACTTGGATACTTAGATATAAATTTTTTCATCTCGAATTTTAAAGATGTAAAAATCATTAATCTATTCTGTCGCGGAAAATCTACCATTTATAATACAAATGTTGCCGTTATTAAATAAATTAATTTTACATTTATTATTTATTCGATTTCGCAGTAATAGATCAAATTAATAATCCTGTAGGGCTTTGCCGATGTTTTCACACACAATTTCAGGGTGAAACGGATTTCTTTTAGCTATACCAATACACGAATAAGGAATAATCTTAAGTAATCCGCGCTTAAGAAGTCACATGTTTTTGACGAGAATCAGATTTCAACCCGTTTTCCCCTCGTAGCTTTAATTTGCAGTTACAGACAGAAAAAAATTTATGTACAAATATATGATATGTTGATATTTTTCGTTTTTAATTTAAAGTTTTTAAAAGTTGCAATTTTATTTTATATATATCGATAACTTTGCAATGCAGGGGAGAGTTTTAAATATTTGTTTTTTCTTTTTTACTTTTTGAATGAATATCTACCAAAGATATCATTCATTCATTGTCGTGTGCCAGCTAGGCTGGCAACATAGGGTGCATTGCTCCACTTTTCCAACTGAACCATATTTTGGTGTGGAGTCCGACTTTCTCAGTACACACATACTACAGGGACCCGTTTATTGGGTAGGCAACCATCCACGCCTCATTCATACAAGGAAAGGACAAAGGATAGATAGAGAAAATACCATCCACGCCCAAACCGGGATTCGAACCCAGGACCTCCTTATCCGTAGTCAGGCACGCTGACCACTAGACAAGTTGGGCGGCAGATATAATGGTATCAGAGCGCATTGGATTGTGCAATCAGTACCACAATGAAATAAGAAAAATTGTCAAGTACTTAAAATTTCGAAAATCTCTAAAAATTATAAAATCTTTAAGGAATGATGAATTTCTCATCTTAGACTTCTTCCACACTAGACGACTTTTATCGCACGATAAAAAGTCCTCCGATATTTTACTGTGGGAAGTTATTAAAAAAGCACACAATAGACTGGTCCCCGATAAAATATCGTTCCTCAGCGTGAAAGAGAGCAAACTATTGTGGGATTTAATAACTTCTCACGATAAAATATCGGACGACTTTTTATCGTATGCGATAAAAGTCGTTTAGATTGAAAGAGGCCTTACTCTAGAGACATTTTTAGATATTTTTAAATAGTTGCAGGGTTAATCTACCGTAATCGGACTAAATGCCAAATTTGTGACTACTGTTATTTGGAATGATTTTTACTGTGGTTTCCGAATGATTATTTTTGGTCCAATGCCATTCAATTTGATAATCGTCGTAATCTGAAAAAGAAAATCGTAATTACTATCGTAAATATTCCATATACCTTTTGTATTGTTTAAAAAGATTTACGTTTATAGAAATTACTAAAAATTAGTTAGTATAAACATTTTATAATGTATTTGTAAAAATCATTTATTTACAAAACTTTTTTAAATACCAATGTTTATTTTTGGCGGAAACTGCTTGGCACACAAGTGCTTCGAAAGTCGAGTTGAATGAATCTTCGTTCACTTTTTGTCTTTTTTTCTTCCGCACTAGTTTTGCCGAATATTGCAAATGTTACCTCTGGTGTAGTCGCTTTTTTCATTCTATTTTTTATAGTGAACTCCTGTAAAGGCTCTACCGTCTGCATATGAACACCGGTACCTGGATCCACAGAGTTGAACTTGTGATTCACCTTGAAATGAGAAAAACCCACTCTTTGGAGTTCCTCCATTTTGTGAATTCTCCAACTATCGGAATAAATGACAGAGCTTCAGTTCAGTTTCTTTGATGCATTTAGCAGACACTGTGTTGTTATTCAAAATGGCAACAAGAAATATATCCCTTGTATTGTGGCAAGTTCCTCCAAAAACGCATTGTGATGAGAGAAATACGCCTTCCCTCTTGGTGAATAGATTTTTCGCCTATTTCCACTATTTGGCATGACCCATCGTTCTCTTTTTGTCGCCCAAAGCGTTTTCGGTACAAATATCTCTAAGATAATTGTTCAAATCGACATTAGAAGTTCTTTTTCAGATCAATGGATAACAATTTCATCGACCATAAATAAATTTGTTTGCCCTTGTAAAGAAGGGACGAGAATTTTCAACCAATTGCCCTTCCTGATTCCTGTGTGACATTATCTCCTTACACTGTTTTCGATTAATAAAATCATTTTATATATATTGGAACATTTTTATTCTGAGAAAAGATAATTCCACATCTTTGAAGTTACGTTATCGAATCTGCTTTGTTTGAGTTTGCAAACAGGCATCGATGTAATGAGGAACTTCGAAAGCCAACCAAAAAGGAAATGGCCAACACAAAATAATGAGTTACGATGTTTATCAATTATTAAGTTTTGTCGCTTAGCAAGTACAAGGATATTTGTAAGATTGCGAAAATATATTAATTTTTTTTATGGCAAAGGTGTTAGCTATTTTGTTGGCACAGTTTTTACTTGAAGTTTATTTTATAAAAACAATTATTCAATTGAAAGACAGTTGAATGGATAAAATTATGGAAAACACCAATTATTATGTTACTTGTAAACATTTGCGATGTCCAGCTTGAGCCAATTTTAATGGAGAGTGATTTTTATGGCGAAAGAAAAATGACTAAGTTTAAAATAAAATCTCATTTTTAACTAATCATTTATTTTTGAAAGCGAGGTATTTTTTCACGCTTCAACATTCTGGATTAATAATTCCAAAATATAAAATTCCTGTTTGAAATTTTGAGTGTTTTTAAAATCTATTTGTGTTAGAAAGTTATTTTTACATTTTCTTATCCAAGTCCAGGAATCCTTGGTATGTATTTTTCTTACTTCAGGTTTGTAAGTAAGCCTTCCATTTTCGTTTGACGACGTGAATGCTCATGTCCCAAACATAAACAATTAGACGCCAAACCACCTTGGCTATGGACGATTAATGGTTTATTGGCATAATGGTTAGAGAGAAGTATATCTTTTCCTATTGTTACCATAAGGTTACTGTTTTTAACCATTGAAAAATTGACACCAAATTTTTAAATAACGAATATCGTAAAATGTATAGGAACTAGATGGCCGTAAATTCCATTGGCAAGCGTGTACCTATTTTAGAAAAATAGGTATTTATTATTTAGTTAGCTTTATTCAAAACGATTTTTTCACTTGTAAATGAAGAAATAAAGTGTGCTATTAAAACAATTACTATAGGCGTTGGACACTTGGAAAACCCTGGTTACAAAGATATTACCCAGATAGCAAAGGGTAAACCTTAGGACAACCTTTCCGGACCAAATGGACGTAATTACGTTCATTTGGTCAAATTAATTTGGACGTGAAAGATTGTCCGATGGAGGTCCGTCGACGTCCTGCGGACATTCTTAAAATATCCCACGTACCTCCAAGACTGACGTTATTTGGCGTATATTTGGACATTCAGATAACAGCCATAAAGTTCTTTATATATTTTTAATATTAATTAAATGAGCGTTATCATTGTTTTTAAACAATATTGCAGTTAACTTTATTATATTGTTATATTATATAAAAATAAAACTTACATACGTTATTTACAAGTAATTTATGTATTTTAGTTTGACATTTTTCACATAAAGTTCTTTTCAATTATTTGTATAGCAATTTCATTAGAGAAATTTGCTATTTTTTTCGTGAATGAATTTCTCGATTTTCCTTAAGGAGAGGAATTTTTAAATTTCGTTAATTTTTTGCTACATTGTTTTGAATTTAGATTAATACTGTTCTGAAAATTAAATTATTGCAATAAAATTGAAGTATTAACTAAAAATGTCCTTCAAATTAAAAAAAATTTATACTTCTGAATGAAAGCATTCTTTTTTAAGGTAGGATGAATTAATTGCAAGAGTTTAAAATAATGTGGCACTTTTTTTGAGCTTCTTTTCATTTTGAAGTGTGACATACCTAAGCATTAATATCCAAAATATACATTAAAAGTAATTTAACTTATAAATTCAAAAGTAATTATTTAAATTTTCCTGAATACAATTCAAAAGATGTTATATATATACATACAAAAGTCAAATAAATATCTTGGGTGTTACTATAAATTGTAGAAAAATTTCAAAGGATGTTATACAGTCAGTCACAAAAGTCTACGTACACACTCTGATTTTTGTATATTTTGCACATAACTCATAATTTCGAAAACTCAATTTTATTTTCACAATTATTTCTCATAATAACTCAGAATAAATAAATAAAATTATCAACATATTTGTTAAAACGCAATGAAAATAACAAAAGTATCAAATTATGTGGTCACTAAAGTCTGCATACAGAGACAAGAAACTCGAATTTTTGGCAATAAGCAAAAATAAAAATACCATTAATACTTGGTAGGCCCTCCCTTTGAAGCAATGACTGCACGCATTCGGTTTGGCATCGAATTCACCAGGTTCTTTGTTGTTTCAGGTGAAATTTGGAACCAAGCCTGCTGCATAGCCTTCATTAGGGTTTCGACGCTGGTAATGGGTTGTTGTCTTATTTTTCTGTCCACTTCCTCCCAAATATGTTCGATAGGGTTAAGGTCTGGAGACTGTGGAGGTAAATGCAACTGTTTGGGCGTCTTGTAGAGCAGCCATTTCTTCACAATCTTTGCTGTGTGCTTAGAATCATAGTCTTGTTGGAAGACAAAGTTGCTTCCAAGTCCCAATTTTCTGACTGATTCATGTAGGTTGCCTTACAAAATCTTCAGGTATCCAAAACGATCCATTGTACCCTCGATGAAAACCAGATTGCCAACTCCAACTGCTGCCATGGCACCCCAAACGATCACACTGCCTCCACCTTGTTTTATGGTGGTAGTCAAATTCTTGTGGTTCATTCCTGTGTTTTTTTTCCTCCAAACTTTTCCGCGGCCATCAATTCCAAAATGTTGAACTTGCTCAAGTCGGTGAACAAAACTGTTTTCCAAAACTCAAAATCCTTGTCAATATGTGCAGAAGCAAAGGCGAGTCTTTTCTTTCGGTTTACAGATGATACTAATGGTTTCCTTCTGGGAACTCTGCCATTGTAGCCGGCCGATCGAAGAATTCTACGAACATTTTCTGGGTCGTAGAATTCTTCGACCGTAGAATTCTGGGTCGTAGAATTCTTGCTTACCAGTTTCTGTTTCAATTTGATCCGCTAATTTTGGGGCACTAATTTTTGGATTTTTCTTCACTTTTCTTACTATGGCTCTTGCTTCTCGATCATTGAGCTTCCTTGGACGACCACATCGAGATTTGCTGAGCACATTTCCGCGTTTAACAAAGTTTCTGTAGATTGTTTGCACAGTCGACCGACTTTACAATTTTGGCAATTTAGGAGTAAGATTTCTTTTCACATTTCAATTTTACTACCAAATTTCGAAGTTCTAAGGATGTTTCCTTTCCCTGGCTCATTTTAAAGCAATTTGATATTGTAATATCATGGAAAATACTAACGATGAACTTACTACAAAAGTGTCACCTCAAACTTTTATAGTTTACCTTCAACAAATCTTCATATGTAAATTTTCTCTTCTCAACCAATCGTGTGTATGCAGACTTTTGTGACTCGCTAATTGTTTCATATTCATAAAATTTTCCAGTAGATGATTGTTTGAAAATTTTTTAATTGTGTAAATCAATTTTTAGTGAAAAAGGAAATATTTATTCTATTTTGCAAATTAAAATATAGCTCAGTTTTGAAATGTGCCCTTTTTTAGGGTTGTACGTAGACTTTTGTGACTGACTGTATATATAATGTTATATAAAGTTTTTTGAAGCAAAAAGTCACATAGAAGGTTTATAATCTATGTTCTGGATAACTAAGACTATTTAATGAAATGATTTTGAGATCACTTGTTTTTTGTGGATAGGAATTATGCATGTTAATGTAAAAGTACTTGATTTTTCTGTTTTCTAAGAACATGTTTCATCTAGAAACATATTTTGGTACCTTTGAAATATTAAAAATATTCAGATTTAAAAGTGCTCAGCTACAAGTACAAATTAAATGAATATGAGGGTATAAGTGGAATTAAATGAAACATTAGTAAACAGTTTTCTATTTGTTTATTTTACAATTTATACATAAGTTTTAACTACAAATTATTTTATTTATTTTCTTTTGTTTCTCTGCCCTTTCTGTAGCATGGCGCAGCCAATTTGATATGCTCTTTGCCAGTTCCGCTTTTGTTACTGGTGGCACTTGACTTTGGACTGCATCTATTATTAAAAAAGAAAAATTAATATTTTTTATAAAATAATTTAAAAAAATTTATAAGTATTTCATCAAGTTAAATTTTATTTCAAAGATGTAAATTAGTTTAAGGGAAGTATTGTCAAAAAAACTCAACATTTGTGAAGCAATAAAACAAAAAATATATTTTCTTATATTACCATTAGAATCTGAAATGATAGTTAAAATAAATAGCATGCACACCCACAGATATGCATGATAAATCTCAGCAACAAAATGGCGAATAGATTAACATTGGTATTAAGCAGATTACTTATATCATATTTTCAATACGATAGCTAAAGAAGTCATTGAACTTTTTTTCATTTTTAAGTATGGCTTCTAATATGGTCTCAGATTATGAATTTTATTTCAAATGTTGAATTATATTAATTTTTTAATAAACTGACTAGAAAATCCACCAAATATAACATCATGAAGCAATAAATTTGAAAAAGATTTTTTCTTTTTCATGCTCAGGTAACTATACTCTGTTGCTAATGAGTTTGAAATTAAATGACTCATTAAGCGACGCACAATGTCACCAACACTGGAACCTCCAAAACGATTTGCATAAATTTGCTAAAAAAGGATAATAAAATATTAGTAACATAAAATTTGAATACACAAATCTAATTACATATTACTGTAGTTTCCATGAAAAAATTAAAAGAACAAAGACAAAAATAGGTTTTTAACTAACACAGAAAAATTTCATATTTAACACAGAATTATTCATCATAGCAAATTTCTAGAATCATCAGTTGTTTGTGTTACAAATAAATATACAAGATAAGGAACAAAAAGCCTGACAATCCAGACCTGTGCATAAGATAATACAGGTTTTTATCGCAATGTAGTCATATTAAATGGGTTTTCGATGTTGCTGTAAGGTCTGAATAAAGTTACGATTTTAGAAAAAATTAAAATAAATTTAAAGATGAAAATACTATCAAAATTTAAAGATTCGTGTAAAATATGGACAGATAAGAGGAAAAAAATTCATCATCACATGCACTATCTTTACATTAGCAGTATCTGGCTCCATTAGGTTTATTTTATTCATTTACAATCAATATGTAGAAAGACATTTAATAAAAGTTCATTAATGTTGAAACCTAGCATTTTTAAATTAGAAATTTTTATTGCCTTTAGCTGAAAGATATTGATAATTTCTCCTTTGCATTAATGTGATTAAAATTTATAATATTTAATATATTAAAAACACGAAGGTGATAATGGATTATTGGCTTTAAAACCCCTTTTAATTAAAAAAAATTCTATAAACTGATATTTTTATTCAATATGTTTTTTAAAAACTCATGAAGTTACAGATTTTTTTAAAGAACCTTTTTTCTCGCAAAACTCAAATTTATAAACTAAACTTTCTACAATTTTTTTTTATAAATTATAAACACAGTTGGAATTAGAATGATGTTTATTTAAAATTATCTTTTGGCTTTTGGTGAAAAATGAAATTTAATTTTCCACTGCTGAGGACAGATGGCTTAAATTGTGGTAATACTAATTATTAAACATATCAACTACTTTTCTAAACTGTAATTTTACAAGCACTTTAAAGTAGTAACTATATTACATGCTAAACTTAAAATTTTATGAATAGCTTTTAAATTCAGATTATTTCATACATGAAACATTGCCTCCAGTAATTTTCTTTGGAGTGACAACATTAACAACAGCATCTAACTTTACTTTTGTTGAATTAATGCAGCTACTCATACTTGGAAAATCTGGATAGCAATTAATATTGTCATCGCAAGCATCACTCATATCTGAGGCATCCTTGTCTATGGGTGTAAAATAATCAGATTCATATTCTACTTTCTTGGGTTTCTTTACACCCCGCTTATATGAATCTAAATAGAAGATAAAAAAAATTATATCACTTAATTTTATATTGGAAAATCAATAAGATTAACAAAACATATAAATAAATCAAATAATCCAAATTTAAAATTTAAAAAATTTAAACAAGTTTATAAAAACTAGAATTTTAATATTGTATATTAAACTGCATATGATATACATTATATGTAGTTCAATATACTATATAAATAACTTATTTAAATTTTAAGATTCACACCCAGATTAAATAATTAAATACCTGATGATGCAAATATCCTTTTTACAGGATATGATCTCCAATTTTTATTAGGAGGTTCTTGTTGCTTAACTGCTGTTTCAATACGTTTCAGTGAAGCATATTTTGGAAGACAGCAGGTTTTACCATCATTCATTAACCATGTGGATGGTACTAATTGTAAGCCATCATCAAACTCAACAACTGAAAATATTTTGTTTGACAATTCTGAAACAAAGAAAAATTTTACAATTTATGCAGGAATTAGGAAATCAAATAGTTAAAAGTTAATTTGCTACAAAGTAATTCTGCACTTCCATATTATCCTCTCAACCATTTTAACTGAAGGCAACAAATTTTAATATTTTCTTTTATTAAAATATGAGGAAAATAAAACAGTGAACTAAAATCTTCATATGATTAAAAACTTTTTCATTCAAACATAGATATTTTAATTATAAATTTAAAACTTGTACTTCTCTTAAGAGCATTTTTTCAGGAAAAAAATTTTTGAACTGACATATTTTTATTGTTTATTAATATATATTTTGTTAAATAATTCCCAAAGGAGAAAATCATAAGCAAACGTGATGATAACTTGACTAAAGATTCTCGATATTTAAAAATTAAATTCCAATTTATTATATATATCGCTCAATTTTAACTATCACTTTATTGAAATGTATCTTCTGAAATATACAGTGAATTTGATGTATTATTAATATTAATTATTAACAAATATTGATATAGTAGTCCTAAGGAAATGATCACTAATAATAGTGCAAACCTATTTTTTATTAAAAATTACTGATCTATTTCATGAATAATGTTTAATAATAATTAATTAGTAATAATTTTTAATTTAGTAATTACATACATACAAATCAACAACAGCATTTTAATTTTAAAATTTATTTACCTTAAGAATTTAATTTCTTCTGATATTTTTGCGCAGCGCAACATATTATGAAATTTTATTTAAATCCTGAAAATTTACATTCAAAATGTTTGCTTTTTTTAGACCCAACAGTTTTATTTAATAAAATTGGAGGCATTAAATTGGATAAAATAATTACCTTGTTCTTTTAATAAGAATACGAATAAATCAATAAATATATACACAATTTTTAATTTATTATAAATTTTTAATTTAAAAAATAAAAATCACAAATTCTTAGAAATATTATAAAAGTAATATTCAAACATTTATTGCTTTTCATGTTACATTTCATCTCAATAATATAATTTTAATAAATTTATTAAATATTTATATTTACATATCAACAATAGTACTATAAATTGCAATACGATTAAATAATAGATATAATATATGTACAAATATTTTAATTTATCTAATGTAAAAGAGGAAACACAGCAAAAGTGTTTTCATAT
This sequence comes from Latrodectus hesperus, assembly GCA_037975125.1. Classification (NCBI taxonomy): domain Eukaryota; kingdom Metazoa; phylum Arthropoda; class Arachnida; order Araneae; family Theridiidae; genus Latrodectus; species Latrodectus hesperus. The sequence continues at coordinate 120,864,351 of CM075851.1, forward strand.
GGCAAAATAACTAATTTCTTAATAAAAAGGATATAGGCCATAACTGAATTGCAGAAGGGTGAGAAACTACATGTACATTTATCAAAGAAGATTTGCGCATGGAAGTTCAAACAAATCTTTTCTTTTTTTAAAAACATTTCCTATTATAAAATATTCTTCAACACAAGAGCAAATAAAATTTTTAACTAAAATAATGTCCCCATTTGTCAACAAACAACAGCTATCACTCAAAGAATTGGCAATTAAGATCCTTGAATTTTGCTTTCTTATACTTCAATTCAGAAGTGTCATGTTCAAATACAGGACCATCAGAATGGGATGATGAAAAACAAGGAAAATTATAATTTGATGCTTTAAGTACAGGATTACCAAAAGTTATCAGTTCTGAATATCTCTGATTAACTATTGCAAAGGTTTATCTGGCTTCCTGATCAAACATTTTTGACTTGCCATGTAATTTTCATATTTAAAAGCACTAAAATTATCGAGGCATCCGAAATTCAAAACATCACATAAATGTAGCAATCCATGAACATTATACGACACATATTCCTGCCCATATAATGATGCAAAGGTTTTCACAAAATGCTCTAAAAGTGATCGATAATATAAAAGTAATTCCTGCTCAAAGTGTTCTGAACACAAAATTCGGGGAGAGACATGCAGTGAAAGGAAATTTAAATACCATTTATTACACAGTAATTTCGAGAATACAATGGGTCCAGTATACAAAATTTACCTGAATTCCGTGGCTTTCCAAAGTGCTAAATCATTTAATGATCTTGGTTTTCCGGCAAATTCAGCAGGAACATATCTTACCACAGTCAAAAGGTTTTCACTTATAGAATTAACATCTCTATAAGACAATCAATTTGGTAATTCTCCTTTCACCCAAATATTCAGTAATTTGCGATATACTCCAAGGCAAACAAGATGCATGTAGTCAAGCGGAACATTGGTGACTAGTCCTAAATTAGGAATTTCACATAGAATAGAACGAAGTAAATGTTAATCCTCATCAGATCCAATATGAAATTCTTCGTCAGTTCTTCTACATGCATCTTTTTCAGGAAAGCTAACTCTTCTCTTTTTTGTAAACTCTTTTGGTTTTACATTTTGTGCAGCTATAATAACCACCATGACTTTTTATACCTAGTATAAATGCTTTTGCTGGGGCATCACAAATAATGTGTTTAACACGAAAATCTAAAACTTCACCATTTACCTGAAATCTATTTTGCGAAAGATGCTTAGCTTCCTCAACAAAATCCCTTAAATATTCATTAGCATCACTAGGTTTTTCAAGACCATGATACGTACCTATAATGAAAACGTTATTAGTCGGAATAATGCTAAAATAGCCTAAAATAGGCCAAAACACACTAGAAGAACTTTTGCTAATAGGCAAGCCATCAATGTTTACAGAAAGAGTGAAAGTTCATCACCATAAAAACCTTGCGAATATATTTGTTTCATAAACTAGTGATGTCTTCAAGATAGTTCGAGGGTCTTTGGGGAATCTTTTGAAACAATCATGCTTTTTCAATTAAGATCATAATGCATTTTGTGTGATATTTTCAACAGACCATTTTCCAAGACTGGTGAGAATGTCTTCATGCAATAAACCATCATCTATAGTATTCTCAGGGGTGTTTGATTCAGTATCAAAATCTGAACTATAATTTGATTCACATTCGGAAGACATACTTAAGGACGAGTTTTCATCAGAGGAATCATTAATAGTACAAGAATTTTCCATATTTGTACTGGTTGATGGTTCGATATGTCTTTTTGATTTGAAATCATTTATACCAGATGGTTTACAACCATTATTTCGAAGAATCACTGAAGTGTTTGATAAGGCAGCAGCACGTCTCCGAAATTGACGATCAGACAAGGAACTGATTTTTCGTTTATAAATTAAACTACTCATGATATAAATAATTAAAAAATACCTTACGCCTTACCTTGTAATAAGGATGCAAAGGTTTTAAATGTGATGTTATTCAAATGCAAAAACCTAACAACTATATTGCAATAAGCCGATTTATAAAAAATGCACGCACGTTAAATAATTCGTAGTTCGCAAACCCTTATGCCTAAATATCAGCATCAACTAAAGAGCTATTGCCACAAAAACTTTCTGAAAATTTCATAGGAATTCTAATTAAAAAATTATTTAAAGTTAATTCATAAAAATCTGCCTTTTATATGCAAATATAATATAATCTATAAATTATCTTTATACTCATAAATAAAACTTACCTCTAGAATAACCACTACATTTTCTTATTTAGATTCGTAATTCATGAAAATCCTTTTTAAATTCATGTTGTATTCTAAAGAATATACTTTTGCCAAATTCTAAAATAGAGCTTCGTTTAATTATGATGTATTTAAAGACATTTGATTTTTAAAAAGAATACAATTTTTAAGCAAATTATAACATTGGATTATTCTTCAACTTTATATATAATCAGAAACATTTGTTTGAAGACAGACCATAAAAGGATGTAAAAGTATATTCCCAGGTGGTTTAAAGACCTGGTTTGGACAATCTGTTAATAAAAGAGGTACTCAGGACGTCCTTACTAGGATGTCCCAAGCATTTCCTCAAACAACAGCCTGAGGACGTCCAAAATACATCCAGGACGTCCGAGGATCAAAAATGGATGGTTCCGGACGTCCGAAGGACGTTCTTTGGAAGTTGTTTGCTATCTGGGTAAATATTGAAATCAGGATTCATTTCATCTGGATTCCAATACATTTCTAATCAGAAACATATTTGAAGAATCGTAAATAAGTTTTCTGAAGTAGCTGAAACTTCATTTTTAAAAATGGAAAAAATAATATAAATATCATTTTTTGAAAAAATTACGGTGTTTGTAAATTTGAAAATTAGAACTGGTCCTTTGCCGTATATATTTTTTCTCCTCTCCCAACAGATATGCATGTAGAGGCCAATATTTTAAAAGGCCGGGGTAAACCATACTCTCTTTTTAAAGCAAGCAGAGATTTCTAATATGAGATCATTTGCTTCTAATCACAATGTAGTTTAAGCAGTTTTTTAGGGAATTTAAATCAGCGATAATTACGGTTTAAATTAATCACAAATGCTTTAATCAATTTTGACTAACTTCGCTTTGAAATGATAAAAAATGAACCAATATCGATATTACATGACTGAAATGCTGATTATGAGAAGGGGATATTTATTAATTATGTCATGTTAGGAGATGCGATAATAGAGAAAAATTATTGAAAAACGCCAATATGAAAAATTCTACATAGATAACCAAAAACTTCAGAATATCGCTAATGTCTCGCTTATATTGTCGATCTTCTGTCCATCAGTTATTGCAGTCAATAACTCATAATGACGTAACAGGTACCTGGAAAAGTTATTAAGTTTCTGTGAATGCATAGCTTATTGTTAAAATCTATATGCTTTTATAATGATTCATAAAACGGCATTTGGAAATATATATCACAATAGAATGGAAATTTAGAATTTTGTATGATGGTTTGCAAGCTTCCTTGAATGAAAAGAATTTGGAAAAATGTCAGTTATTACACAACAGAGCGGGAAAAAAATCAGAAAAAAAAATTATATCGTTAAAAGCTCAACATTCTGGTCGGTTGGTTGTGTTAAGACCTCCGTTACAATATAGATGTCTCTCTCACTCACTCAAGTGAGAGTTGTTGTAACAATGGAATTTGACAGACGAGCCTGCTGTTTGGTCTTCCTTTATTCCTTTTTAATGTTTTGTTATGTTTAAATTAATATTGTTATTAAGTTACAGTCCACTTAAATTCTTTAGTAAGTAAGACTGCCCTTGCAGGTTGGATGGTGTCGTGTCCAGGAAGTCAAATGGACCCCTGACAGCCAATGAAATCTTTAACCCGCTTCATTATATTGTCTGTGTAGAGATCATCAAATGTGTCGTCTCTGATGTTCTGGAGAGATGCTAGTATTGCTGGACAATTGAAAATGTGGCTTGGAGAGAGTTCTTCGACAGGACAATTTTTACATTTTGCATATGAAACATTCTATGCCCAACAATTCTATGAAATAGATATATACCGTGGTTCAGATTACTGCAGAATTAAAATTATATCAGCATGTGTGTGTGAATTGCAAATATAAAATAAGATAAGTACCTTTAGCAGCAAAACCTGCAGAATGCTTTTGTGGCGTACATAATCATGTAAAGCTAGTTCGGACTACCTATAAGTTTAGTGGACTACTTGTGATGTTTACCTGGAACAAAGCGGTGTTTTTCCCCTTGATTCCTTAGTGCCGTCGTTATAGTATTAGAAATTTGAATAATCTTCTCTTATGGAACGAATCTCGTTTTTTGCTATATTGAGCTGATTTTTATGGTTCTTCAGAAAACGTATTGAACTTTTCCCGGCAACAGACTATTTATCAAGAGGTAAAATGTCTAATGATATGGGATTTACGTAATTGGCATAATTTCGTGTCCTTGCTAACCTTGTCGCGTACTTCTTAATCATGCATGTTTCATGTAAGAATTTCAACATGATCATGATTAACCCGTTTCAGTAACTCAAAATGCCTCACATTTCAAATATTGTTGATAAATGGCTTTAATGTCTTCAATTTTAATGGATCCCGACGACCACAAAAATTTCTATGCATGAGCTTTAAAACATATCTGGGATGCTTTAAAGAGAGTTGAACATTATATTTCAGGTCTACAATGTCATGAAATTATTATCTTTCAAAATTAATGATGTGTTTTGCTTCCAAAATACATTCACATGTTAATGAAGCTTATGCCATGATGTATTATTGTTCTTTTCTATTCACAACTAGAGCCTCCGTGTCTTTAAATAGTGCCTGTTTGCATGGCACTAATGTTTATTGAGAATTTCATTCCTGTTTTACATGAATATCGAGATTAACGTTTGATATTCCTTTTACTCTGAAGAACTAAAAAAACTTATAGAGCATGTTATGTTTAATTATGCCTAGTCTTTCAAATGAAAAAAAATTACATGCATAAATTTCAGAGACGAAATATATGTAATTTTTACTAGTAATATATGGAAATTAATTTTAGATAAAATTTCATTTTAATATTAAATATTATTGCTTCTTTTTAACTTTTTTGAGTGTGATTTGTTGATAAAATTCTGTGTTAGAAAAGAATCTATTATAAATAAAAATGCATGTGTGTATATGTATATATATACATATATAGATAATGTGTGTAGTGTATGTACGTAAGTTTTTCTTTGTGGTTTGTAAAAACCTTAATTTTTTATTTTTCTTCCCAGATGAAAACCAAGTAAAATGGAAGAGTTATTGTTTAGAATTACACTTGTACCATGGGAAACATATCCTGACGATCTGAATCCCTTAATCGAAGAACAAAGGCAAAATCTCATAGCATGTGGTCTTAAAGGTATTAATTTAAGGGTTCTGAAAATAGAAAGAGAAGAAGGGGAAGTCTATTCTGAAATTGAAGAACTAGTTATCGAAGTTAAAGCCTCATACAAAAATTCCCTATTTTATTATAAGCCTTTGTGTTATAAGGATTTGATCATCAAATGGAAGTCTGTATTTTTTCCTCGTCCATCACCCTTGTTGACTTTAACTGAAAATGATAGCTTCATTCCGGTACATAATGACACTCATTCAGTTAATTACTCTAATATATCCTTCGGTGTGTTAACTTATAATGGTGAGTTTCACCAATATTCAAATTTTACTTTCCAAGGTAGCGCTTTTTTCGCCCACGATTTGCGTGAAGCGATCATTTCCTACAATGACTGGGAGATAAGTTTTTTTTACAATAACATCAGAAATATATTCGTAAATATAGATACCTTACCATGTGAGGTATACTTCGATTTGTGTAACCCTCCTTTAGTATATTTATTAGAGACTACGTTTGATAATGAAATTGATTCTCATATTATCAAACACATGACAGCTGACATCACGTTCAAAGTGGGCAATCAGCAGTGGGAAACGATGGATTCGGCAACATTTGGTAGATGTAATGTTATACGCTTGTCTATGAAAAGTGAAAGGATTACGGATGAAGTTATCAGCAAAATTCGCAGCAGATGCAGTGAAAAGCCTGTACATTATGGTTACATTGTTAATGTAAATAGAACTGTACCATCCATACCTGAATTCGAATGGAACGATTTCGGTTGCACATACATAATGACGGCCATTTTTCAGCGAAGCTTCCTAATGGCTGCTCAAGCCACGGATATCTTTGACAGCCTCCTTGAACTTATGGATATTAGCTTGAAAAATGAAGAGTGCATGGAAAGAGCATTGACAATGGTTTTAAATGCTCTGGACTCTGGAAAAATAATTAATTATTGGCTTGCTGTAAGACAATTCTATTTTTATTTCAAAAATCGAGAAGAGCTCGAGTTGAAGCAACAGCATATCGTCCCAGAGAGATGTGTTCTGGTGAGGAAGGTGACCTTAACACCTACCCGATTTATCCTATGGTCACCCGAAGTCATGCTAGGAAATCGAATTCTCCGGGAATTTGAATCAGAGTATGCACTTAGAGCTATTTTTCGAGACGACAATCACTCTCGTTTAAGTTACCAAGCTTCAGATGCCGACAATAGTGTACTTGAATATGCCGTGAGAAAACCAATGTCATCTGGAATTTCTATTGGCAACAGAAAATACGAATTTCTGGCATGGTCAAACTCGCAACTCAGAGACCACGGTGTATGGTTTTACGCTAAAGATACAAAAGGCAACACTGCTAAAACCATACGATCGTGGATGGGTGACTTTTCCGGCATTCATTCCGTGCCAAAATTCATGGCTCGGATGGGACAGTGCTTCTCCCAAACGGAGGACACTGTCTCCATTCCTTTTGATTCCATTTTCGTCCAGACAGTAGACGATATTGAAGGGGGTTGCGACCCTGTTAACAGAATGCCCTACTGCTTCTCTGACGGAATCGGCAAGATTTCTCCTGATTTAGCTGAAAAGGTAAGATCAAAAGTTTTTTTGCTGAATGCTTATTTTGCTGTTAAATTTATTTTAAATAAGGTTTCATAAGGTTAATAAAGTTGCGTGTTATGCATCCTTTTATTAATATTGCATAGATCTGTATGATAATTTATATAGATTATACCCTTATTTGTATTAAACTCTTATTCCGTTTATTCATCAATTCCCTTCCTCCTTCTCCCTCGATTGAATTGAAAATAACTATAGGGACTAAAAGGAAGCTTATATAAGGATATTGATCTCTGGCTAACTTCATATAAAGGCTATATTTCATTCCAGAACTTTGGTTCAAATTAATTTAGCTGTAATCACAATGAACTCTGAATGTTGCTTATGCCAGAATGTTGTCAATATAAATGATGTAACATTCCGCTTCATAATTCTTCACGCCTTAAGAAAGAAAGTGTGCGTCTATTTTCCTTTTTTTTTTTTATTGACCTTTTTGCGTAAGCGTTTTAACGCCGCCGTTTGAGATTGCTTTATAACGCAAATGAAAAGAATCTTGGCTTTAATAAGTTCCTAACTAAAGGAATTTGTATGAGTTTCACAGCTCATTCGATTTGTTTTTAGCTATGATATGTCCATAAAATATCATTTCATGGTTTTAAATAAAACTAAGAAAATACTAAATATGTTATTTTTTCTGAAAGCTGTCTACTTACTCATTTAATTCTGGAATCTACAGCCTGTTAGTTTTTCTGTTTAAAAAAAAAATCAATTTTCGTAATTTTAATGATTTTTTAAATTCAAGACCAAGAAATAAAATTGGCATTATAGTTTGTTTTTGTTGATAAAGGCAATTGATATCTAGAGTATATTGTTAAGACTAAAAATTTTGAGTAGGAAAATGTTTAAAGTTTTAAATTTATGAACTTCTAGGTAATATAATTTTAAGCAGCCATATATTTTCAAATTTCATATGATGAAAAATTATTAAAAAGAAAAAAATTCGAAAGCATTATTAAATAGAATTAAAAATAAAAAATGATGATAATAAAGAATAAAATAAAGAATAAAATATGATGAAAATGTAATTTTTTAAAATTTTGTATTTTAAATTGGTATTTAGTTTTATTAGTACTAAATCTAAAGAATATGAAATTTGCATGTCCACTATTAAATATTTTGTACTTGTTAGAATATCTCATATCGATTAATAATTATTAAAAACAAAAATATACATTGCCTTTTTAATAAGAATTATTAATTCCCTAAAGAATAATTTTCATCCATTATTATCGGTATCTAATGATGAGCTTTTCGTGAAAATTGAAAAAAAAAAAGCATTTTTCATTATAAGAAATTACTTCACTTGTACGGGAGCACTCACAATTGAAAGTGTATAATTTATAATAAAAATTTAGTAATAATCTAGAAGGATGCGTGTAAAGATAAAATCGCAGAATATGGTAAGGGTAAAAAATAAGGAATTGTAATATGTACTGTAAAGTATGCGAGAAAAAATTACAAATTCATACTTGAAAATTAACATTTTTATTTTTCTCACAACTGGTGGGGGAAAAAACTGCAGAAGATCCGCAAAGAATCTGTGTGATGAACTTATTTTTAAGAATTGTTAAAACCCTTTTGAATGTTGTATTTTTTATAAGACATTAATTTCGATTGTGTTTACTCGTTTATAGTTCTTATTAACTGGTGTGAAATAAAAATTTCTTAATTTCTGGCAATGAGATAAAGAAATTTCTGCTGTAAAAGTCATATTAAATAGATATTCATATTAAAAAATTTTGATTGTAACGCAAAATTGCAAAAATCTGTTTTCAGCTGTTTGTATTATTCATTTCATTTTCATTGTTTTTAAGAAGTAGAGTTTATATATATATATATATATATATTATATATATTATATATTTTACAGTAGTAGTTTGCTCTTTCTTAGTTCCATTTTAAACAGTCGCCGTTTCTATGAATCTATAATAATATAACGCTTAGATGTCGAATTGGCAACAGTGATCAGAATCTTGGAATTGGGTTCAACGATCTTTTCTTCGAGTGAAGAATTAATGAGTTTGCATCAATTCTTTTCCGGCAAAAAGTGAGCCAGTTGAAATCTAGACATCAAGAAATTTCCAGTATGAATCGTAGCACATGAAAACTTATTGTAATGATCAATATACACTGCTGGACAATTGCTAAGAACGGATAACACTATCATCCATAGCAACCACAAAATGAAAGGAAGCAAAATGGGGAAAATTAGAATAAGTGCGGGATATTGTAAGAAGTATGCGTGTGGAAATTTTTTCCATGTTTATTCATGATGTGATAGCGTTCATAAGAGCTTTAAAGGTTTTGACGCGTGTGGACAGTTGTTGTGTTTCAAGACAAAGTTTTACAGGAAAGATTTAACAGACGAACTTGAAATTTTTGGCATGTCTTACCGACATCACTTAGATGATTTTATGCTTGGCCGAATTTTTGGAAAGATCGAAGAAGGGCGAAAAATAACAGATGTTGCCAGGGAGTTTGACATCGCTCACAGCGTTGTTTCACGGATGTGGAAGTCATTTAAAACTACTGGAATGCGCAGTAGGCGGCACGGGGGAGGCCGTGTTAGGAGTACGACGCCTGCAGAAGCCAGATATATCGTCCTATCCGCAAAAAAGAACAGGCGCACCACAGCTTAGCATGTGGCAAATCAGTTTCTTGCTGCCTCAGGAAAGCAGATCTCCCGAAAAACTGTTGCCAGACGTTTGAGGGGAGGAGGACTATATGCCCGCAGACCTGTTGTGTGTGTCCCATTGACCAAACAGCACCGTACTGCCCGTTTGCAATGGTGTCGTGAGCATCGCTGTTGGGCTGAACAGGACTGAGCATGCATACTATTCTCAGATGAGAGTAGGTTCAGTCTGCCATCGGATTGTAGACGCCAATTGATCTGGCGCGAGAGTGGTACTGCTTATCGTCCAGAAAATATCCAGGAAAGGGACCGATAGCCGACATGCAGTGTCATTGTGTGGGCCGGCATCATGATCAATGGCCTCACGCTCCTACATGTGGTTGCGAATATGACTATGACGGACCAACGATACATTAATGAAGTTCTACTTCCTCATGTTCGTCTTTTTCGTGGTGCTGTCGGTGATAAATTTGTTTTTATGGACGACAACGCAACATGTCATCGAACACTCGCTGTTCATGATTGTTTAGACAGCGAGGATATTCATCGCCTCGTATGGCCATCTTGTTCTCCAGATCTAAGCCCCATTGAAAATGTGTGGGATGCTTTGGGGAGGCAAATTGCTGGTCAAAACTATCCTCCGACAAACAAGAACACCCTCATCCGTGCACTCCCAGAGGAATGGGATAAATTGCGTCAACAGCTACTGGATAATGTTGTGCAAAGTATGCTACGACGTGTGGAATGTTGCATCACACTCCATGGTGGACATCCCGTACTGATACCTTTCTACAAGGTGCCTGCTGACTTTTAGATGCATTGTTCCATTTTTCCGTATGCAGCATCAAATGAACATTTTTTTTCTTTCAGATGTTTCACAGCTTTTGTAATTTCCAGAACAATAAATATTCTTTATTCTAATGTCTGAACAATGAGGCAACTATATTTTATCCTACAAGGCCTCATGTCTCGCTTAATGTTATGCTACATTGCAATTTGTGGTCCGTCCTTAGCAATTGTCCAGCAGTGTATCTTTTTGTCATAGATGGGACAAAAAGGGAAATTCTTACGGTAAGATACAGCGTCTGTCAGCATTTGTTTGGAGTGAATGTCTTTTTCTGGCGCTAAATCCAAAAGAGAAATTAAAATTCTATCAAATCAGAATAAGACGTAAAATGTCCATTATAAAATTATCGAAACACAGGTTGGCTGCAGTAACAATGTATAAATTTGGAGCTTATTTAAAATAAAATGGAACAAAGAGAATGTATGAAAAGGGCAGTGCAAAACTCCAATAGTTCTTAAGAAAGCAATGAGATTTGGATGGGGTGTTTCCCCAGTCAAGTCTAGTAAATTTAAGTGTTGTGAAAAAAGGATTAGATGAAAGTGGTTAAAATTTGGACATTTAATTAAGATATCGTATGCAGTTAAAAATATACATCGTTAAAATTATTTTACAGCTCGAACACAGAGCTGCAGGCTCATTAAATAAAATATAACTATGCTTCAAACGAGTATGACCGATCCGTAGTAGATAAAATAACATCAGCACGCCTGGATGAGATACTAGTCCAATTCCGAATGAGAGTTTTAGTGCAGAAAAGTTTGTTACTTGCTGATTCCAAGAATTCTGCAAATTAGAGTGGGTATATACAAAGATTGAATGCTTGATGTTGGCATAAGGAATTGCATGGTTTATAGGGTCTTTACCTTCTTTAGCAGCGAAGTCTTCTTGGAACCGACATGACTAGGTACACAGCAAAACAAAATTTCAAAACCATTATGAGATATTTCATCAAGCAAAGCTAAAATTTTATTAATCACTGGGTGGAAATGTTGAGGGAAATTAACCTGCTTCACAATGCTTCATACTATCAGTGTAAATGCAGAATCTACGTCAGCGAGAGCATTTAATTTTATTAAGAGCTTTCCAAATGGGGACTACTTCAGCAGTGTAAATAAAACAGACAGAAGAAAAATAACTATACATAGTAGTGCCATAAACTTTACCACAGCCGGTCGCTCTGCTTTTGATCCATCAGTAAAAGTGGGGTAGTAGTCATGAAATTGGTTCTGATAAAGTCCATAAATTTGTTTGAAAATAGCTCCCATTATTTTCAAATTTATAAACAGTTAAGTTGTTGAAACAGCGTATTTATGAAAAAGCTCATGGAGTAATACTGTTGTAATCAGCAATCTCAACTGTAGTTAAATAAAGATTAGCCTCCTCTAAAAGAGGTTGAATCTTGGCACAAAAGGGAAGAGTGCAAAGAGGTCGAGTGTTAAAAAGTCTCTTTAACGTAGAGTTAAAACCTGCAGATTTTAGTGGGTGGCTCAGTAAAGAAAGACTTCTGAAATGATAATTAAGGGAAAGATTTAATGCACCACAGTTCTAAAGAAGTTATGTTGCAGTTAACATAAAGACTGTTGACAGGTGAGGTGCGAAACGCCTCACAACAGATACGAAGTGCAGCATCGTGAATCGGGGATAACCACTTTAGGGCAGACTTTGAGTCCGAACCAAAAGCCACACTGCCGTAATCAATACGGGACAAAATAATAGAGTGGTATATTCTGCACAATGAGGCTCGATCAGTACCCCAAGAAGCTTTTAAAAGAACTTTAGTGTGCAAAGAGATTTTTCACACTTCTTGCGCAAATTTAATATATGCCGCAAAAGAGAGAGAAAGTCTCTTATTAAAAATTGCCTTTCCTACAAAAATTGATGCAACTGCTCTTATTTGGCGACATGGAATAGTCATTTTTGTCACATCAGTCAGTAATTTGATTTACAGCCGTCTGTAGTTGTTCTATTGAATATATATCTGAACTTTGACAGGAAATCTGTAAGTCATCCACATAAAGCGTGCTTTTAACATAAGAAAGTAAAATAGATAAAACCTTGGAAATATAAACAATACTGTCACGCTAAGTACACTACCCTGAAGAACGTTTTCGATTGGAACAAATGCTCTAGACTGTCTAGACAAAATATACTCAATGCGTACTTTAAAACTTCTTTTCTGTAAGAAGTCTTGAATAATAAGTGGTAGGTTGTCACGGAGATTAAAGCCATGTAATTCCCAAAGAATTCCATAGCACATTTGCATGGCATGTGTTTGGGATTACTGTTCTAGAGGTAGAACTACGGTTTTCAGCAATCAAGATTCCTGTTTGGACATCGCTACTGTTGAACAATGGGAGAGATATGCTATGAATAGCTTTCTAGATCTGCATTCCAAGGAGTTACCTGGGATATCCTCTTTGTGGTACCGGAAGACTAATACGCGATGGGTGCCAAAATATCTTTCAACTGTTTGTCTTTTTAGACAGTGTGAAACAGTTTGTGAGTTCGATTCCTTTCTTTGGAGGGTATGCTTATGATTCGGAATCCACTTCCAACCGAACGTCCTTATCGAGTTCGTGCAAAAAATAACAAAAGAAACTTTATACTCTACCAACCACTTTGCATCACACTGTTTAATAAAAACATTTATTCTTGATTATTTTTAGTCTGAACATATTTTTGATATTAATACGTTAATAATTTTTCCAACATAATTATTTATTTGGGATAATGATACTTTTGAGTAAAACTTGCATTTATAGTACACATTTGCGGCTATATAAGATTTTTGATCAAAAATATGTTTTTGTTTTCCTCCCATTAACTACTAGATTACCATATACACCTGAAATTGTTTTCTTAATTATTAAACTGATCATTTTTTATTTTATGTACAGAAATAAAGTTAAAATGTTTTAAACTTTCAAATTAAAATTTTTATTCTTCTCATTTGAATATTTCAACTTGCTTGATAAACTCAAACTTTTAATTTTAGGAAAAATACAGCATTACTTAAGTTATCAAAAACTCTTTAAACTCTAACTATTCATATTGAAATTTTTCTCAAATTTGGGTTGCGTCTAGCTTCGGCCATAAATGCGGTAGCTTACAAGTTTCGAATCGCAAACTTCTGGTTTTAGATGTTATCTCTGACGTCATTTTCATTGTAATTAATTTAATCGTTCTAACAATTTGGTTGAAGTAATTTATGAATCTTACGCTGTAGTTATAAATTTTAAGTTAGAAAGTAATTTTTTTAGTAGTGCAATGGTTAATTTATAGGAAAATGTGCAACACCAATGTTTTTATATAGGAATTAGCATTTCAAGATAGTTCCCAAATAGCAATTCACAATGAAGACATTTGTGGATTACTAGTAGGTAATTCACACGGCTCAAAATGAAATTTCACTTTCCCACTCTGCAACATTTTTTATTGTTTTAGAACAATGTCTTAATTCAATTGATCAATTGGAATAAAATCCTTACGGGGTGTAAACAAAATACTTAGTCGATTCGGATCATTTGTGAATTAGACAGCTCGCGAAAAATGTGCGTATAGCACCAAAAATACTTTATATTGAATAATTTGTTTCATTATAACTATGTCTTATGAATGAAACTGACTTTGAATTAAATAATTAAATATTATATTTTTAATGGCGTTTAGAATAACGAATTATTTTGAATAAAGTTTCAGATTTTTCTTTTGCATTTACATCAATATTAGGTTTGTAATAGTGAATTAGATGATAGAAATATATAAAAAAGAGTTCCTAACACAACATATTGGGACCTTATCACATTGCATAAAAATAATTTCGCTGGTTGTAAAATTTCAAAATTTCCTTGGATATTTCCATTCATTTTTTCTTGCAATTTAAATTTATTTAAAATATTTTCGTAGGAATTTTTTAAAATTGTGAACAACTTGAAAGATTTAACTTCAGATATTTTATATTAATGAGACTTTTATTAGTTTTTTAATATAAAATTCGTATCACTGAAAGGCTAGATCTAACATAACGTTTCTTGCTTAAATTTTCAATTCTCGTATAACATTATTTTTTTATTGATTTAGTAAGTTTCCTCTTATTTCAAAATAATAATCTGCTTGTAAATCAATTTGCGTTGGTCTTGGAGTAATAATCGCAAAATCAAAAATTACAGATACTTATTTTTATTTATTTTTCTAAGTATCACAAAACAACACATTCAAAATCAAATATGAATTAAGAAACCAAAAGATATGAGACTGGTGTCTCAAACATTCATAAATTACATATAAAGCTGCCTTAAGAAGCCTATGGGGTGCGGATTAATTAGTTTTTAATAATGGCAGCGCACACCATATATTGGGGTTAACTAAATTTTATTGCTAATTAAAGATATTCTAAAAAGGTTGTGAATACACAAAATTTCAGAGAGAAAAATGTTTCTAAACTAGTTCGTTCACATCGTCGGGGAAAAACGTGAAATTGCCCTGTTGCTTACCATGCAGTATTGTTCGGAGAAGATTGGTGTTGCCAATGTTCAGGTAGAAAGTTTTTCTAGCTGCTGCTGCCAACTTCCGAGCAGAAGTGTTTCACCACATTACTCCCCCCTCAAATGCCTAAGGCACAAGGAGTTAGAGATATCGTGGGTTTGAAACGAACTCTTCTGCCGGATCGCGTAGTTTGCACAGGGGGTTCTTCGTTTACAACAGAGTCTTGAATCACAGGAACAGGCATCGCTTTCGGAGAGTTCGGTGGAACTTGGGTAGCAATGGGAACAGGAACTAAAAATTCAGGGGCCCCAGGCACCAAAAATGCTGGTTTTAGACGGTCGACATTGATAACGGCTTCTTTTCCTTTAATGAGGAGAGTGTAAGTTTTATTAAGCCGTTTAAGCACTCGATAAGGATCATCATATGGATGAGTCAACGGATGTTTTACTGCGTCCTGCCTCACAAACACATGAGTGCACGAATCCAAAGCTGGGTGCACGAAATACTTGGGGTTGATATGAGCTGAAGTGGGCACTGGTGCAACATTTCCCATAGACTCGCACAGCTTTTGTAAGAAGGAAGCTGGATCCAGGGAAGTAGAGACACTTGTTGCCAGAAAGAAATCTGCAGGCAGCCAAATTGTTGTACCGTAAAGCATCTCAGCACAGGTACCACCAAGGTCTTCCTTGTAGGCTGATCGAAGACCCAGCAACGTAAAGGGCAGGCTTGATGTCCACTGGACGTCATTGTGGCACATTAGCGATTGTTTTAATGATCGGTGAAACCTCTCAATCAATCCGTTACCGGCAGGGTTGTATGGAGTTGTGCGAATTCGGTGAATGCCAAGGATTTTGTTGAGATTCGTGAATAAGTTCGGCTGAAATTGACGACATTGATCAGTTGTTATGGTGGTAGGTACTCCAAATATTGCGATCCAATGAGTAACAAAAGTTCGAGCGATGGTTTCTGCGGAAATGTCCCGCATCGGAATTGCTTCCGGCCAGCGAGAGTATCTGTCCATCATTGTTAAAAGATAAGAATATCCTTCAGACGGGGGTAAAGGTCCAACAATGTCCATTATCACATGTTGAAAGCGTTGTAAGGGGATAGCAAAGGCTTGCAAAGGGCTATGGTTGTGTCTGGAAACTTTTGACTTCTGGCAATCAATGCATGCGCGAGTCCATGCAACACAGTCTTTTGAAATTGAAGGCCAGACGAAACGAGAGAGAATCAGTTATTTAGTGGCTCGTACTCCTGTGTGGGAAAGTCTATGGTGGGAGTCAGAGTTTTTTCGGAGAGGATAGGGAACAAAAGGACGGATTCGATAGTTAGTTACATCACAAAATAATTTAAGTCATGGGGACAATTCCATCTTCTGTAGTTTTAAGGAACTATCTGAAGTTGATAGTAATTGAGTGAGTTCTCCATCATTTTCCTGGATATCAGCTAATCGTGCGAAATCAGTTGCGTTATTACTATTAATATAAAAATTCTCGGTAAGGCATCAGCAACTGGGTTGTTTGATCCAGAAACGTGTTGAATGTCAGTGCTTAATTGAGCGATAAAATTTATATGCCGAATTTGTCTAGGAGATACAGAATTTGAATATTTTTTTAAACAAAAATGTAAGTGGACGATGATCAGTAAATGTAGAAAATGTTTTTCCCTCAAGGTTGTGCTGAAAATGTTTTACACCAGAATAGAGAGCCAATAATTCTCTATCATATGTGCTGTACTTGGTTTCAGCTAGCGTCAGTTTCTTGGAGTAAAAAGCTTAAGGTTGTAAGCCATTGGTACTTTGGGAGTGCAATACTGCTCCTATGGCGATATCGGAAGCATCTACCATTAATGATAGCTGCTGATCAGGGGAATGGAAACCAAGGGTGACTGAATTCATTAAATCGCTTTTGCATTTTTCAAACGCTGCAGTTGTTTTCTCTGTCCAAAGAACAGGTCATTCTTTTTAGAGTTTTTTAGAAGTGAATGCAATGGGGCTTGAGTAGCTGCGGCCATAGGCAAGAAACGACGATAAAAGTTTAGCATAGCTAAATATCTTTTAAGTTCAGACAGTGTTTTAGGCTTAGGAAAATTAGAAATTACTGCTGACTTTTCGGGAAGAGGGCTTACGCCAGTGGGTGTTATTAAGCAACCAAGAAATGAGACTGATGTTTTTCCAAGAACACATTTAGAGGGGTTCAATTTTAGTCCGTATTCGCGGAGTCTATCAAAAATGATGCGAAGGTGTTTAATATGTTCGTATTCGGTTGTCGATGCTATAAGGAGATCATCGAAGTAGGGGACACAAAAATCCAATCCATGAAGCACTTGATGTATGAATCTTTGGAAAGTTTGACCGGCGTTATGAAGTCCAAATGGCATTTTAAGGTATTCGAACAAACCAAATGGAGTGGTTACAGCAGTTTTCGGTACGTCCTCAAGATTGACGGGAATCTGATGATACGCTCTTGCCAGGTCGAGGGTAGAAAAAATATTTTTGCCGAAAAAAACCTGTGTACAATCCTGAATATGGGGTACAGGTCAACTGTCAGGAGTTGTCACAGCGTTCAAGCGACGGTAGTCGCCAATCACCGTTCGATTTGCGGACCATGTGGAGGGGACTGGCCCAAGGGCTTTTGGACGGTCGAATAATTCCCCGAGACATTAGGTATTCGAACTCTAAACGCGCTGCTTTGATTAATTCTGGGGACAAACGGCGGACTCTGGAAAATACTCTGGATTTCCCTTCGTTTCAAGTTTCAATGTGATGAAAATTTTCATAAGTTTTTTTTAAGGTCATTTGTTACTAAAGAAGGGTTTGTAAGCTCAGGATACTCAGCGAGTAGTTTTTCAAATTTGGAATCGCCGATAAGTACGAATATGTTGAAATCCAGGGAAAAATTATTGAAAGATATGCCGTTTGATGAGAGAGACGTCCGAGAGTCGATCAGACGGTTATTTTTGACATCGACAAGTAATTCAAAATGCTTAAGAAAATAAACACCTATAATTGGTTGGTTTACGTCAGCAATGAAGAATAACCCCAAAAATTTTCGGCAGAGATTTAAATCAATAATGAGGCGTTTATTTCCAAAAGTAGAAATTTTAGTGCCATTTCCTGCATATAAGGCTAAATTTTCAGAGGGTGTGGTTTTTGGAGCATATTTTTTAGGCAAAACAGATATGTCTGTTCCTGTGCAATTAGGAAATTTAATTTTGAAGACGGGTCGGCCAGAAGAATACGATTCACTTAGCGGTCGCTAGATTGGCCAGTGAGCGATCGCCGGTTTAGTTTCCCGACTGACGAAAAGAACATGGAGCTTGGCACTTTCGTGCTTGATCACCGAAATTGGCATGGTAAAAACAAAGTTCATTCGTACGTTCCTTGTAGTGACTGAAGTTAGTGCGAGGGCGGGAACTATCGCGAGATCTGCTGCGTTGAAATGATCGGCAGAAATTACGCCTAGGGCTACGGGAACTGTGTTCCAGGGCGGTGCTTAATTCGCTAACCCGTTGAGTTAACTGCGCTACTTGGAGTTCCAAGCGAGCCGTGACAGCATCATGAAAGTTAGGGGTGATAGAATTTACATACGAAGGGATAGCTAGATCGCTTATTTTGTCAGCAACTGCGGCTATTTTATTCAAATCATCCTCGCTGAAAGTGGCTAAAATAGTCTGCGTGTTATATGGCAGCCTCGTGAGCCATAACGAGCGTAAAAGCGTTTCACCCACAGTATCCCCAGCTAACGAACGCATGCGATTTAGTAAGAGGGAGGGTCTTTCGTCACCGAGTTCTACTCCCTGCAATAAGGTTTGAATTCTAGATGTTTCACTTTCGGAATGAACAGAAATTAGGCGTTTTTTTAAGGCATCGTATTTCTCGGTAGTAGGTGGTCTCTCTAAAATGTCGTGTACCGAATTTAGTATATCGGGATCTAAGCAGGAGACAACATGATTGAATTTTGTTAGATCGGACGTTATATTCGCCAGGAAAAACTGCGATTCCAACCTAATAAACCACAAGGAAGGGTTAGTTTTCCAGGAAGGTGGTATTTTTACCGAAACGTGTGCAACCTGCGAAGGTGTCTTCGGAGGAAGGATTTTGAGTAACGGAAAAACATCAGGTAAAGGCATGATCAAAATTTATCAGAAAAACAATTACAAAGTATACAAATCAATACTAGGGAATATAATATAGTTTCGCCAACCAAGTTCGAATACCAAGATATATAAATGAGAAATACAATAAACACAAAAATATTAATTATGAAATATAAAAGAAGCAATGAATATTCATATAATGCAATACATTAAATCAAATAATAAAAACCAAGCACGATGCGAAAAGATTGATAAAATTGTGAAGTAGTTAACGGAATATAGCTCATGGGGGAAAAATAGGTACTAATAATAATTTAACTGAAAAAAATTTGCGTTAAAATACATACACTTTTTCCAAGAAACTGACCCTAGTGAACAACCAAAGAGCTAATAACGCTACGTTTAAGAAAATTATAGAAAGATCCTACCTGCAGCCTAGAAGTTATGAATGATTACCAATCAGCACTGACATTTACTCATGAGATCTCATGGCGCTGGAGTTACTTCCAAATCCAAGTAAAGCTTGAGGAATAGGCATGACCACGTAGTGGTCACCAGATATGGGGTACGGATTAATTAGTTTTTAATAATGGCCGCGCACACCATGTATTGGGGTTAACTAAATTTTATTGCTACTTAAAGATATTCTAAAAAGGATTTATTGGTGATTCAGATTTATTGGTGAAACCGCGCATTAGTTATTGTACCACAGCATTGAATAGTTGAACAGCTAAAATCAATTATCAGTGGAAGCTTATAAATTTTGTATATTTTTCATAATTTTTTCATTGCTTTCATTAATGACAAAATGTAAGTTCATTTATTAACATTTCCAATCAGCTTTAAGAATTAAAATGTTTCAAAATTATAAGCATTGTTTAAATTTTAGTCAGCTTGATGTATGTAAAATCGGTTCTTTCCAAAAGATTTCTCAATGTTAAACTAGTATAATTATTCCTCACATGTGCAGAAAAGATTATTAAGTGACAAGCAAATGATTGATTCTTTGGTTAATTTGTCACTGAACAGTCATTTTTTGCTCACAAGGACTAGTTACACCAGGATATACAGTTTAAAGTGGAATTAAACCACTTTAAACATCTGTACCATAAGCAGATTTGAACCCACGAGTTGTTGAACCAAAGCAAAAGTATGGCCACTATCTCAGCCAACAAGGAAGCTAATCTACAATTAAATTTTTAAAGCAGTTAAATCGCTTATAATTGAAAAATGCATACAAAATATTTTAAATAGAACATTTATACATGCTGTAAAAAATCGACTCAGTTTCATGAATTTATATTCCGTTTAATATAAAAACGTAAAGTTTGATTATCTTGATCTTCAAAGATTCTTTAGTAAGTGGGTATATTTATGAGTCACATCCACTGTAAACTGTTTTTAGGTTTAAATTAGCTCCCATATGCAAAATTGAACAATAGAATAAATCAGGCTTAGAGTTAAAGTACATTAATTTTCAGTTTTTTATCCTAGTATTTAATCCTTTTTAAAATTAATCAAATTTCCAAGAAAAGCATGGATAATGAAATTTATTAAAACTTTTTTCTGCATTATATATATATCCAGATTTATTTTAAAAATTAAATGTGTATATGTACCAATAGCATCTTAAAATTTTTGTTTTCCCCACTAGCCATGAATTTTAAATAAATTTTCAGAAAAGCATGTCTAATGATATATATTGCTATATATTCAACTAATGCTTATGTCTGAGTAATCTCCTTTTCTAACATTATTGTTTAATTGCTAAATCTTTAGCTAAATATATATATATATATATATATGTATGTATACACACACACAGAGAGAAAGAGAGAGGTGTAGAAGAATGGAAAACAAATATTTTTACTTGAATATCATCGGTCTCAATAAGTGTCTGCCACACATAATCATCTTGTGATGTGATAAATTATAATATATTGTCCCTTTAATTGTTCATACTTATAAAGCAGTAAAAATTTGTTAGTAAAATGTAAATTTGAATGGGGCACCCAGGTCTGAAATAGAGACCTCGTAATCTGCAGTTGAATGCTCCACTTCTGAGCTGTAGCCCCACTGCTCATGTTGGTTAGATCCAAAGATCTTAAAATGACAGGCCAGTCAAAAATGCGTCTTGACATTAGTGAAAAAATAGTTGCCATTGCCTCAGAGGAGGTTGGACTTCTGCCTGTTGGTCAGTGAAAGGTATTTTATTTCCCTTGTACCACTCAAAGGATAATCCAAGGGAGGTATTCCCCTATCCATCATCTGGATACGCCCTCTCTATGTATTATAGGCTTCCCTGATGGACAGTTCATGCTGAAATCACTAATAGATTTCTTCTAGTTGTAATGTTTAGAAATTAGAATAAATATTACAGTTTAGAAAATAGAGAAAATTATTAAAATACATGGGAAAAGTGGTAGAGAAATGCAAGAAGCATGGAAAACAAATTTTTTCTTTCGAATGTCATCAGATTATTTTAAGAATCATTACATGAAAAAAAAATTTTAACAGTTAAAAGAAGTTTATGTAAGTTTCTAATTTTACCATCATGTTAATTATTTCACGCATGACATATTTAATTTTGACTTAAAAAAAGTGAAATAAAAAATTTAATTGTTTGTCAACATTTTTATATTTCAACAACAATTTTTATATTTTTTTTCTCTACCTTTTCATCACAAGTGAATATGTTGAACTATATGTGATTTCTAAAACTGCACTTTGGTTTATTATAGTGAACTAACATTTACTGTATTTGAATTTTCATTTATAGATTCTTTATTTTATTAGGTCCGTGAAGCATTGGGGCATGACAAACGGTGTTCAGCATTTCAAATTCGCTATGGTGGCTACAAAGGCATGCTTGTAGTTGATCCTAATTTGTCTGATGTTTCCATAGTTTTTAGAAAAAGTATGAGAAAATTTCACTCTCCTGGTAGCACAAATTTAGAAATAGCCAAAGTGAGTTCCCCAAGTAAGTGAACTTTATGTATTTTTTAAAATGTTTTACAAGTTGTAATTAACAGGAAAATGTTGCAGATTAGAATCTATGCTGTGATTTGCATATTAAATCTTTATTATTCTTTTTAACATGGATATTAAATAATGAAGGTTCTTTTTTATGCATGGCTTCAAACATTTGTTTTGAACATGATACTAGATTAGTAATTTTTACATTTTATTTTTTATTTTAACAATTTTGTTATTTAATAACTTTCTCAAATAATTTTGATTAATTTAGAACAGGGCTTCTTAAACTTTTGTAATTCACAACCCCATTTATGATTGCGAGTTTCTTGACGACCCCATACAAATATAAAATAAATTAATATTTTTGATGATTTATTTATTAGGTAACAATATACATATACATATAAAAATATAAGTTTAGAATTCGTTTTGAAACATACAAAAATCTAAAATTAAAAATTGCACAAAAAATTATAAAATTGTATTTAATATAATTTCGGTTTCAGGATCATTTCGGTTTGTACCTTCATTTCTATTAAGAGTATTATAATACTCTTAATAGAAATGCAGGTACAAACAATCTTTCCGAACTAGAAGATTTTATGATATATTTATCTACGATAATTGTTAATTTTATCTTTATAACAGTAATTTTACAAGTTAAAAAACATTTTCCGTTAAATTGTATTTTTATCTCTCGCGACCCCAGAATTTTGCTACGCGACCCCAAATGGGGTCGCGACCCATAGTTTAAGAAGCCCTGATTTAGAACAATTATAAAAATTTCCTTTACATTTATACTTTTATTTTGCTGTGCCTTGAGTTTGAAGCTTATATATATATATATATATATATATATATATATATATATATATATATATATATATATATATATATATATATATCTGAAGTAATGTTCCTTTATGTAGTAGTAAAATGTATAGCTACTATAATATTGAATGAATATGTTGGAGCAATTCTCATCACTTAAGGTTTTTAAATTAAAATAGATTGTTCTGGAGATGCACACTGAAAATGTTACTTCCTATTCTTTTGGTCATTGTAGCTACCAAAGGTTTGTGGTTCTAATATTCATTTCAACAATTTATAGGTTTTAGTTCTTATTCAGTTTTGCTTGCAGTGGGCAGAATATACTTTAAACTCTGTATTGATATAATTAAACTTCGTGCATGAAACATGCTAATAAAGAGAAAAACAATACCACCCATATACTTCACTCTTGTCCATTAAAATGTGTTGCAATTAATTACTTTGCAAATGAAGTTTGAAGTGGGCACTAGAAACAATGTATATATATTTTTTAACCTACATCCGTCTTTGTCATCTCTGCCATTAATTGACGAGCAGCCCAATAAAAAGATGAAAAAGTATAAAATCCTTTAGTAGCCTCAAAAGAGTTGTCAGTCATAAATTTTAAAACTTCAGGGCAGTTGGAGTGAGCAGTATTCATATCACCATGATTGCACTTTGGACAATGAGCAGAGTTCATTACACCTATTTAATGCAGATGCTTTTGCAGGTAATCATGTCCAGTTGTCACTCAGAAACAAGTGACACCAACAGCTCATTTTAAGGAGCCAGGGATTTTATTGTTCCCATCAAGTAGAATTTTCTGCTGCCTGTCAATAGCCGCATCAACATAAAGGAAAACTCTGTCATCCTTTATTTTACCAAGGATTACTCAAAGGCAAAGAGGGATTTGGCTGGATCATAAGGGAACTAGCTTTCACAGGTCTGTCTGCCTGTTCATTTCCAAAAACATCGCAGTGGCTCAGGACCCATTGAAAAGCAATGTGGTCCTTCATTTCAATGAGTTCATGCATCTTCAGTCAGCAAGATTAGACTAATGCATTATTATTCTAATTTAGATTAATTATTTGAGGAATAGTAACTTGTGAATCAACAAGAAAACAATTTTTTGAGCATGAATGCTTCTTAATTTATCAATTGCAAGAGCTATAGCACCAAGCTCACCATCAAAATTATTGCAGTATTTCTTCACAGGGCAACTTATACTAAAATCTTTTGAACACACTCCAGCACAAACATTGAACTATATGTGAAAATGTGGTGCCAATCCTCAGAAGGGTATCTGCTATGAATTGTAGCCAGAGCAGCACTTCTCTTCTCATTCTGTAGTGTGTACTGTTTTTAACTCTCCAAACAAGATCTAGATGTACCTCCAACCTATCTAGATCTACAACAGGTTTCCATTCCCCTGGAAAAAACCTGACGATCTGTGGTAGAGATATCATAAGTGTCATAGAGATCATTAATGAGTGAAAGAAATTATGTATAGTTTTTTAGTCTCTCAACCGATGGGCTGTAATTTTGTCGAAAATTTCTTAAGATTTTTTCAACAAGAATCGTTGCATTTCTATGACATCTGTCACCCAAAGGTTCCAATTTGGTCTGGAGTTCCATAGCAACTATAAGAGTTAGCTCCTCCAGTGATTAGATGCAATGTGCTGTTCTGGAAAACATCAAGTTTGTGTCGATTAGAATCTGAGACTGTACTTAAAACCTCATTTCCATATTCAACAATGGGGCGAACCTAGCTTTTATATGATTGAGTAAAGCCCCAAGTGATGCCAGACAAGCGCTTGATTAGTTTAGATTTCAAGAGTCCTCTATCAATTGCAGTATCAATTTGTTTTTTCCTAATCAATTTTGAATCTAAGTGAATACCCAAGTAAATAGTATCATTTGTTCTTATTAGGTTTGTCTTTTATTGCTTAGATCAATATCATGATGCTTGGTACTAACAGAGAACAATTGGAAAGTTGTCTTATCAGTGTTTACTACCATATTATTCCCATCAGCCCAAGAGCTTAGAACATTTAAGGCTCTTTGTAGAGCACATACCAGACTAGCTATATGAGAACCAGTAACAATCATTACCATGTCATCTGGAAACCTCAAGACATTTACAGCTAGAACAGATTTAGAGTTATTGTCTATTAGATCATCAATCATAATATTAAATAGAATAGAGCTCAGCACTGCATCCTGAGGTAAACACCCTGTTTGGTCTTCAAGTACTTTGACACATTGTGACCACATTTAACAATTATAAGGCATTGATCAAGAAAACTCTTATTCCATTTATAGAGATTACCAGTTATTCCATTTTCAATAAGTTTTTTGAGTAATTTAGCTCTCCAAACTTTATCAAAAGCATTTTTAAAGTCCATAAATACAGCAAGGGTACTTTGCTTTCTTTGAAAGCCATTTGAAAATTTCTTGTAATAGGCTGACTATATGTTCAGTCATGGATCTATATCTAAGAAAACCTGCCTGTCCCTTCAAAAGTCTTCTTTTTATCCAGCACAAAAAGTAGCCTATAGGCAATCACCTTCTCAGTAAGCTTACATGTTATATTTGTAAAAGAGTTAGAGAGCAGCAATCTCAGGCACTCTCCAAATTTTCAGCAGGTTTGTTAGGTTTGAGTATAGGAATAATCATTGCCTTCCTCCAGGCACTTGGCAAGCCGACTCTCCAAGATAAATTTATAAATAACGGTAAGGTAGATTTTGGCTGAGCTTTCAAGAGTTGGTATAATTTCAGGTAGGATTTCATCTAGGGGCCTACACTTTTATCTCTTTCAAGAGTTTTTATATACCTTTTTAACTCAGTCATACAACTAACGAGAAAGAATATGTTCAAGCATACATGTTTCATGGTCAAGCATACATTTGTCATGTGACAAAAGATCTTTAGAGAATTTGAATGGGTTTGCTCATGCTTATTAACATAGATCTGAAATTTGGTGAATCATACTGAATGACTCCATTTGACTTGATTCACCTGATTTAGCAGCTAAAACACTCCTAAATGACTGAATTTGAAATCTTATTTTGTTTGAATGTATAGTTTTAAAAAGCATGTATGATTTAAAATTATATAAAATATTTTTGCATTTGTTGCATATTTTATCCAGATTTTTGTCGAGTGGCATAATATTAAGTTGCGCATACTCTACCTATACAAAAATTTTCAAAAAATTCTTATATACTGCTGGCCATCCAAATTGCAAAACAAAGAAAGATAAGAGATATCACAAAATTTATTGTGTAGCAAACATATTGACCAAGTATCAAATGATTGAATTTATAGACTTTTGTGAAGTGTGGTTCCTGTTAAAATTCAGTTGCCAGATTAGCTGTCATTGTAAGATCATGACTGCCATACACCTCATTGTTGATTCAAAGAGACTTTGGATGTGTTATTGGAGTACAGCAGACCAAGCAACTTCCACATGTTGCTAAAGTTGATATAGTGCGTCAGCTAGGAATGTAATTTGGGTCAATCGTTGAGCAACCATGGACCACATGCTTTCTATCGGCAAAAGATCAGGAGAGTGAGCTGGCCAGAGAAGCAATATAATATGGCAATTGACAAAGAACCCTTGAACAATCTGTGCCCACATGGTGCCGCATTATCCTATTAAAATAAGATTTTAGGCAAGCCCTGAAGGTAAGGAAGTACAGCTGGCTCCAACACCTCGAAGATGTAGCTCTGGCTGTTTAAAGTACCGGCAAAGCGTACTTGGGGAGCATAAGAGTGATATCCAATACCGTCCCATACCATAATACCTGGTGCAGGAACAGTGCAGAGATGCATAAGGCACGTGTTCAACATCCTCTCTCCTTGTTGTCTCTAGACTTGAATACATCCATCGTGGTGTTGCAGTCAGAAGTGTGACTCGTCAGTAAAGACAATTTCATTCTAATCTGCTGTCTTCCTGCTTCTTTCATTGCACCATTGGCAACTGAAATGTCTGTGTTTCTGTGTCAAGGGTAGACAAAGCAATGGGCATCTTGCGAACAGACCATTCTGCTGTAAACAGCGTCAAATGAAACACACAGACACTGGATGATGTGTTACCAACTGAATGTGCTGTGCTATAGTTTGTGATGTGGCTGAGCGATCTGTCACTGTCATGCACATAAGTTACCTATCATTGAGTGAAGTGGCGTGCTGAGGTGAATGTGATCGAACATGTTGTACCTTCCTGCATCCAATGATCACATATCAGCATTGTAATTATTTGGTTTCCTTTAATACAACTGCCAATTTCTCCAAAAGATAATCCACAATCACGGTAGGCCACTATCCTTCCTCTGTTGAACTCAGATACTTGGTCAAAAATGATCGTTGTTTTCTACGAGGCATAATTGATCGCATTTTTGAAAAAACACAATTATTGAGCTTGAAATTGTCAAAATTTCCAAGTCTTAAATAGCGCTTTGAAGTGGTGTCTCAAGTGCATGTGATGTGTGTCTGTGCTGAAATTTTAATCATTTGCATTTTTCACCCCTGCTAATACATGTAAACTTCATGTTATTCACATTCTTCCTTCAGGGTGGCTAACAGTGTACATATACGAGTACATGTTCAAGTAATGCACAGAAAGATTTTTCATCATCCGGTATTGCTAGTTTGTTATTGAAAAAAAGTATATCTTTCACTTTTCTGGTTTTCTGCACCATACGCTGAATTGTATTATAAAAATTAGCACATTTTTTCACTTTTCTAATTATGTGAATTAATTTTAATGGGTATATCTTAAAATTACTGAAGTATAAGATGTATATTTAAATGCAATGTGTAAATGCAGTGTTAATAAAAATACAATTAAATGACAATTTTATAATATTTTTTCTGCCTCTGCAAATTTCAAGTTCATCACTTCCAAATTCAAGACTAGTGGCCTGTCTTGCCAAGGGTGGTGTTTCATAATCAGAAGATAATGAGTTTAATCTCAACCAAAGATCCATTATGTTCACTAAAGGTGGCAAGGGCATGTTGAATAGGTTGGGGTTTCAATGTTTTCCAATTTAAATAATACTTCTAAGTGTCAAGTATTCAGAAATCTTCTGCTTGGTCAATATTTCTAAATTAGGTTTACACCTGGCTGCTTCTACCTAACTGGTAGAGCTCAATTCAGTGCTATGTACAGGGCAGTATGATGGTACAACAATTAAATTCTGCTGGTCATTTAAAATTTTGACATTTTTATTCCTCTATGTGTATATATATAATATATATATATATATATATATATATATATATATATATATATATATATATATATATTAATAATATATATATATATAATGAACTATTAACCTTTAATTTTTTTTAAGTGATTTAAAATATGATGCTAGTTATATGTTAGAATGAATGTATGCTCTTAACATTGTGGAACCAAAATTTAGTACAAGTAATTCAAGAAAATATAAAAAAATTATTCCAATTTATTACTGAAAAGGAAAATTCTGATATATTTTTCTAAAATTGTTAAAAACTGCTTAGTAATTATATAATCTTATTTTCTAGCTTCTCTTCAACTTAATAGACCTTTTATTATGCTTTTGAATGATCTTGGTGTAAGGCATCGGACATTTTTGAAACTGCAAGAAGATATGCTACGTAATTTAACTGACATGTTGTTTGAGGAAGAACTAGCTCTAGAATTTCTTGCCAGGAATACACAATTAAACCACTTTTATTTTAAAGAATTATCTCAAGCTGGATTGTATCTGACTACTGAACCATTCTTTAAATGCATGCTACTTGCCTTTCATCGTCATTATATTGGTAAGTAAATTATGCATTTTGTTTTTGATTATTAAAAAAAATATTTGCTTTCAAAATTTCAAAAAATGCACAATTTTTATTTTATGATTTGCTTTTTAAATTTATTTTTGAAATTCAATAATTGCCTTAGGTAATATGTTACAGTTAGTGTAGTGCTTTTCAAGAGTATAAGTTAAGAGTTAAAGTTAAGAAGAGTATAAGTTAAGAAGAGTAAGTTAACTTTCAAGAGTATAAGAATTCAAGTTCCTTTAAAATGTAATAAAATAATAATTTCAATTTTTAATACATCATTTAAAAAATCAACTATTCTGTTGATTATAAATATATATATATCCTCATTTAGCAACTTTTTACTCATATTTACCTGATTTTCTTCTGGAAAGCTGGCAGGTATTTAAAGTACTAAATGTAAAATATAAATAAAAAAACGTTAAAGAAGTTTCTGTTCCCTTTATCAAAAATAAACAAGAGATGTGTGATCTGACATTTTAAAGCTATTAACAATTGAATAAAAATGTTTAAAGGAAACCTGGCTTTATGCCTTTGGCATTAAAAAAAATTATCACTGAATACTGAATGTTTTAGTAAGAAAAAAATTATCAAAAAATGGTGTCTTTAATATTTGTTCAAAATATATTAAACATTTTTATGTATTTAATGTGCTCTAATATGCAATAAAACTCTTGAGGGAATGTTTTCAAAACTATATTTGTGAAATTAATGATGTCATAATTACTAAATTTTTTTAATTAAAATTATTTGTATAATTGTATGTTTTATTGAAAATCAGAAACTTTTTTATATTTGAATCAAATAAGTTTAAATTCAGCAACTGATGTAACATAAAAATGTTTTGTTCTAAACTAGATCATTATTTTTAATTAAAGAAATGAATTCATTGATTGAAATAATTTTTGGTCAATATTTCTCAGTTACGACCTTTCAAAATGAAAATTTTGATTTGCCAGTAAGACAATGTAATTGTCTGAATATCATAAATTAAAAATGTTTTTAATGTTTGTAATATAAGATCAGCCAAGTATTTTTTTCCCAGTTATTTAATTAAAAGTAATTGAAAATTTCTTTTGGGGTTGCTGAATTAAAATTTCAAGTTGGACAAAATCAGTTCAAATTCATTATGATTTCTTTGCAATTTGTGTCATCTTAATATCACTCAATTAGTAATCCACTTGCTATGTTTATTTCCACAAAGAGACTTTGGGTACTTAATAAGACTTGTCACTTCATTAATCTAGATTTTAGAGATCTTTTTATGACGTATTGAAATTCAATGTTTTAGTGTTATACTAGTAAAAAAACTCTTTTGTTCTGAATTTGTTTTGATCTTAACATTATTCATGAGTCAAGTTCACAAGTTTTATATATTGTTGGGTGTATACATTCTTGCAAGAATGTATATAAAATAATGCTTTACACCCTTATTTAAATGATTAATAGATATGTTTTTGACTAGTTAATAATTTTTACTATCCACTTATTACAAATGTCTATAATTACAGAAAAGTTAGAATTTTGAACTCCATTGCAGTTGCTTATAACCATTTGAAATATCTGATGAAATCAAAATTTCATTGCAGAAAAATTGAAAACTAAAGCCAATATTTCTATTGATATCAACAAAGGAAGAAACATGTTGGGTGTTCTTGATGAAACTGGTTTATTAGAAGAAGGGCAAGTCTTTGTTCAATACACTAAAGATCTATCATATGGTGAAACTACTACAGATACTGCTATACTGAGTGGTAAGTAAAAAAATTGCAGGTATGTGAATATGAATGAAATACATCAAAAATTATAATATTGTTGATTTACATGCACACAGTTAACTTATTTAGAATAAGTTGCCAAAATCAAATTTTTTAGAGAAAAATATTTGAAAGGAAATAATTTATATTCTAAACGTCTGCAAATATTTATATTTTAGTAATAGAATGTACTAATTTTGCTTTAGTTATTTGTTAATGAGTTACTTTAACACTTTTTTCAATAAGACAATCCTATTTGAATGCTGAATGTATTTTACATATTATGCTATCCGCTTTACATATTTGTATCCATAAGTTTTAAATTAAATATTATTTTTATACTTTATTTTAAATGGTATTAATTTTATTTGTTTTGTCATACAAAAATCTTCTAGGAAAATAGTAAAATATATATTTTAGTATAATTAATAGCCTAATAATTCTAACCAAGTTACACAATTGAAATATGTATTATTTTTAAATAATTGGCTTTCAAATAATTAGTTTCTTAAATTATTACTTACTATTCAATTCCTCAAAAACAATTTTAATGGAAAAAAATAGCAAATTTAATTATCGATATAAAAATCATTTAATATGAAGAATGTTTTTATATATGTGAATATTATAGGAATGTTTTCATTAAAATTATATTCATTGTAATATTTGATAGGCACAGTGCTAGTCACAAAACATCCCTGCGTGCTCCCTGGAGACGTGAGAAAATTTACTGCAATAGATATACCTCAATTACATCATATAATTGACTGCATAGTTTTTCCTCAAAAAGGTTCCAGACCTCATCCAAATCAAATGGCAGGTTAGTGTTATTCAAACTATTATTAACTTTCTTGGCTGAATTGGCATTTTTTCAGAAATAGATCAACTCTTTCCTACTAAGAATAATCTAATTTCTGAAGGTCTTTTGTTAAAACATAATTAGAATATTGGATAAAAAGAGCTATCTTCTTCTAACCTTGATAAATTGTTAAGTATTATGCTTAACTGTGCTACTTCATACTTTATATAATTAAAAATTTTCTTTTCTTTATCTAGCACACCAGACTCATCTTTTTCTGTTTGTTTTTAAATTTCTCATTGATAACTGTATTTTCAATAAAAAAAAAAACGTGCCCTTCGAATTAGTTCAGTATATGAATTTATATTATATATAAATATGAATGATTTATATTATATATAAATCATTCATATATTATATAATATATGAATGATTTATATTTCTTTAAAAGCTGTGTTAATGTAGGTAATTATTTAGAAATATATTAGA
Organism: Latrodectus hesperus; assembly: GCA_037975125.1. Lineage (NCBI taxonomy): Eukaryota > Metazoa > Arthropoda > Arachnida > Araneae > Theridiidae > Latrodectus > Latrodectus hesperus. The sequence goes on from CM075851.1 coordinate 120,896,100, forward strand.
GCATTAGGAATTTCATATCACATGATACTTTGTGTACAGAAGTGAATAGTAAAGAACAGATAAATTGATCTATAATTCGTGCTGAAGTTTCAACTTACTTATTTTGCAAAATGCACAAATTGGAAAAGTCGGATGTCACTAACCATATTTATCATCAGTGTAGTTTGCTTTTCTTGAAGTGAAACAAGTCGATGCTGCATAGTAACTCTTAATTTATTAAATAACAAGGTCAGTTAATTATGTTGAAACAAATACTTATGATATGCATCCTTTTCTTATCTGAACAAAGAATAATAGAAATCCTATTATCCAAATCAATCAACACTTTAAAAAAGTTTTCTGTCATTTGCAATTTGAAATCTAAGGTATTGCCCATATAACCATTCTCCTATAACTTCTGAACATCCAGGAATTTTCAAAAGAATATTTTTGAATTTCTCAAGTGACAAATCATTCTCATCTTCTCCTTTCTATTACATTTTCTTTTCTTGTGTTTTTCTCTTTTTCCTTCCCTTTAGTCTAATTTATTTTTCTGAAATTCTGAAAGCATTTTGCATAATCTGCAATTCGGATAATTGAAAATCTACTGCATTCAGTTGCTGAAGCATTACTACTTGGTACACAACTCTAGTTTTTAAGCAATTATTGCTAACTTACAGGTGTTACCACTATAGGTGCTCAAGTTGCCACAGTTTCTAATACACAGTCACTTCTTTGTACCTTGATGCCTTTTCTATAACAAAAATTTTGACATTCCAATGTATAGAAGGCAGAAATTTACTGGATACTGTGGATTTAAAATAGTATATTACACCAAAATGGTGTAATAATCAAAATCAAATTGATGTGATTGATTTGTTTAAAGAATTCTAATGAAATCTTTAAAATATATTACCATGTATTAATTGTTTTGTAAGAGATATCATATTTTTGAAATTTTTATATTCATAGTATAAATGTTTTTGACCCGGAGTGTACTGCTTCAAAGTTAGAGACACTGCCTTGCAACTATCAGTCGGCAGTGTAATAATGTAGAATAATCTATTTGTATGTGCAAGTAATTTAGTAATTATTAATTACTATTAACAATTGTTATTTAAAAGTTTTGAATTTTTAAATATTGTGAATCAAATGATCATTATTTTGAGAGATTTTTTAGACTTATTTATTATACAGAGAAAAATCAAAGTATCCAAGTACAATTAAATATTTTACAATGCAGGATAAACAATATTTAGTAATATATATATATAATTTGAACAAAATGTTGTAAATTCACTTAAACCATAAATATTTAAAATAATCCAATGTAAGCATCAAAGTTTATATCTAGTATAGAAAAATGGATGTTTGCCATTCTGCTTAATTGCCACCAATATGTCATGTATACCTTATCATTGATTTAGAATTAAAGTCAGTAAAATCATCAAAAACATATATTGAAAAATGTAACTATTTTGTAAACATTGTTTATAAAATAGTTAGTAAAAGAACTATAAAGAATATTAAAATTTTTGAACTCTTTTCACACTTATTTATTCTTTTTAGTAAATAAAATTGTTAGTTATATTTTAGAAAGGAAAGGAAATTGTAATTGTTAAGTATTGTCAAGATAATCTATAATTTGCCTGAAAAATGCTTTATTCTTCAAATTTTATTGAAATAAAAATATTTTAAATGTGTTTTTTAGAAAAAATTTTTATTTTATTTTAAACTTGAAAATTTTTTCTCATATTATAGGATCAGATTTGGATGGAGATGAATATGCTGTTCTTTGGGATGAAGATTTAATTTTTCATGCAGATAATTATCCTCCTGGAGACTTCCCAAATATTACTTCGAGAAAGAATAAAATAAATATCACTGTAAGTTTTGATTTATTTTTAAGGTATACATTTTTATCTGCATAGTATTTCTCAAAAATTAAGAAAATTATGAATTTATCATCTGTATAATAAATATTCTCAATTGTTTTGCAAGTAGTTTAAATTTGCTTGCTAATTCTAAGAACATAAAACAAGATATTTCGTTTAGTTTTTCTATTTTATATACTAATGGACAAAGCTACTCAAATTTTGTGAACTCGGATCTTTAAAGAAAACCTATATTTAAATTATGTGTAAAATTTTGATTTGGAAAATCTTATTTGAATATATTTTACTACAGGGTTTTATTTAAAGACTTTTCTTTAGCACCACAAAGAAAGTCTCATGTAAATTACTTGAGAAGTTCATTTAATTATAAAGATACTAAATATTGAAGTCTGTGGCTCCTTGTATGCACATTTTAATTCTTTCTAAAAGGTGTACACCACCTTTACGAAAATCAATATACTTGCCTATAGTCAGCAAAAACAATATTTTTCAAAAATCAAAAATATAGCAAATATCAGTTTTTTTAAAAAAAAAAGTGGGCCGATGACATACATATTTTTTTCTACCTTAAACAGTTCGTTATATTAGATAATTTTAAAAAAAAGAACCATATGACTTGAAACAGTTTTCAAACAGTACATCATTCCATAATTAACTAATAGCAATTATCATTAGCATTAATTATGGTCTTAATTAAGTACAAACTCTAATCAAAATATTTTTGAAAAGGAACTTAGTCAATTTTTTAAATACAACATCCTGATGTAAATTTCATTCCATTTTATGCAATTGCTCTTTTCAAACGCAGCCAAAAATTTAGCAGTCCCCAGAATTTGGATTTTATTTATTTAGATTATCTTGTTTATCTTTTCAATCTTAATTTTGAGAGGATAAGAATATTTAGATACTACAAAAATTTGGAATATATAATAAGAATCTGAAGAATTAGTATGTGTGCATATATAATAGAATTATATTTTTAATTATTAACATAAGGCTTTACTAGTGTGCAGAAATTTTAAAATTTTAGACTTTGTGAAATTAGTTTTGTGAGCAAAAAACCACAATAAATCAGTGACCCAAATTAATAGATATTAATGTTTCTTGATGCTATCATAATTACTGTTTAAGTAAATATTCTTATTGAGATCAGCTGGATTAGTTTACTTTCCAATTTTTATGAACTAGTATTAGGAATGAAATTTCTACTGCTCAATTTTCTTAAATGTGTAGGCTGGTTACGGCTTAAAAACATTGACAATGTAATAATATAGCATGCAAGCTAAATAATTGTATATGCTATAGAATATAGAAAAGAAGACTGAGCTTAAATCATTAAGAAACTTGGCATTGTTAAAGCACTGGAGGTTACAGAGGACAATTTAGTCATATGTTCATTCAGGTTTCAATAGATTACTCATTTATTCATACAGATGAGTGCCTTGGTTTTGACAAATATTAAAAGCTATCCTTTCCCAGATAGATTGGCTTCTATATTACTTTATAGTTAAAATGTTATAAATTATTATAATGATCCTTATTAACATTTTGTCTTTCAAAAATATGTATAAAAAAAAGAAATGCATCTTATACCTGCAAACATGGTAGTTATTGAATTGAAGTATATAAATCAAACATTCTGAAAATATAAACTTTCTCAAATCAATAGCAAAATATAATAAATTAAAAATTCTCATATCAATAGCAAAATATAATAAATCAAACATTCTCAAAAAGTAAAGGTGCTGTAATATATTGAAAATGTTCGTCTTGGGGAGGGAGGTGCTGGGTGTTTTACAGGTTTCCATGGCTTGTTAGCTTCTGTTTGTCTATTTCAACACAGTGGTTGGGAAATTGTTTAAATTTCCCTTGTTTTGATTTGTGAATACAATCCTTTATATTTTAAAAAATCCTCTTAGAAGATAATATGCATTTTATGTTCAAAGGTCTAACATAAGAGTACTGCCCATTTATGAAGTTTCCAAATTGCTCAGTCTATGAATCTTAAATAAAAAGAAATTGGAGCAGTCTTGTTAACTTTATAGCTAATACTATCTCTTCACTGCTTTCTGTTTTTGATTCATTGTTATTTCCTTTCCTTAAATTGCTGTTCTTTTTTAATTTTATATTTATTGGGAAGTTGTTTATTAAAATTAATTCATAATCATCACTGAATCATTTCTTTCAGAACCATGCTTAGTTTAATGTGAATGTTAAAGAAATAATTAACAATTATTGAAAACCAATAAATTCTTTCCATATTCTTTCTTGTTTTTAATTTTCAACATAATGTTTTTTATTGACTTAATGATTCTGCATGATTTTATTTGCATATTTTCTAGATTTGCATATCTGTAAAATCTAATTTTTGGCTTTAAAATGTATGTGCATATAAAAGAAATATAATTGTAATAATATATATATTATAGGTATGAATAGCACAAATAGAGCTTAAAATGTCTGCTACATCCTATAAGAAGATATGTTTCACTAGAATTAGGGCTTTGCATGATTTATTTGCTTTTATTGTGAATTGCAAGTGAAATTTTTTAATGCTTTGTTTACTATAACATTGTTTTCATATAAATATATTATTCATATGCTTATGTAGCAGTGTTAAACATTTTGCTAGCTGTGTGTTAACCCTTCCAAATTTTAGGTTGTGACCTTTTAAGGCTTCTTAAAAAAATTTAAACATCAACCTATGACTTGGAAAGTTCCAGCTTTTCATTTGACATGATTTGTCAAATGAAAAATGGCAACAAAGCTAATGAGGTGATTAAAAGTGTAACAGAATTAATTTTAACCACACATATAATGTGTAAATTGTCATAAAATACAATGTCTGTCTAATCTTTTGAAATTTTAAACTCTAATGTTGTTTTTAGTTTTTATTCATAAAAATGTTTATAAAAATATAACCAAATTTGAACAATGAGTAAGCACAATTCAGTTAAAGAACATAATTTTTTAAGAAAAAAAGGAAAACAAAATTTTTTTATTTTCAAAATAAGAATAAAATGTCTGTGTGTAAAAACTATTTCAGTTGCTAATGTATATAATAATAATCACTATGAAATCAAAACAATATATTGCAAAATTTCATGAAAACAAATTGTTGGAATTGAAATCTATTGTGCAAAAACAATAAAGTATATTCACTAAATCTATTGAAGACTATACAACTACTGTAAAAGTTATATATTTTTACATTATTTAATCATAATCAAATTAAAACCATTTATTGAATGGGTCTGTATTAATGAATGCCTAATTAAGGTTTCAGAAATGTTGCATCAATTACAAACATAAAAATTTAAAAAGTCTAAATTGGAATTTTGTAGGTAACAGAGTTGATGAAATGTGCAACGATTGGAGAAATCTCCATAATTCAACAATATAACCATTTCAAAACTACTCTAATATAGGTGATGAAAGTAAAAGTATTTAAAATACAACTTAGCTATTTTTTTAGTTAGAAGACTACAATATTTATTTAAAAATAAAGGAACTTATAAAATCAGTTTTAAGTAAGGCATAACACAATGTGTACTGTACACTATGTATAAAATTGTGTATTGTAATATAAAACAATGCATAATAAGTTGTCTTTTTAATTTCAAAAATGGGATAAATTGTGAAATGACTATGTATATGCACTGTGAAATGCATAAAGCTTGCTATTGAAACTAGCAAGTAATATAATGTAATCAAAAAATTTTGCACACTGAAAACATGATATTCCAAATTTAGTTAAAAGATCATATCGCCTATAGTATTATGAATCTAACTTACTGCTTTACAGCATCATGGACCTAATAGTAATAATATAGTGTATAATCAAATAACTTAAAATATTTCTATGTTGTAACCAATAGATGTGCAATGTCATGTTTTCAAAAATAACTTATTAGCTTTTGTTTACCCAAATTAAAATTTCCAATAACTATAAGAACATTATCTTCATCAAATAAAGTTTTATTTAATTGAAAGCTTTATTATGTTATTTATTCAAAATTGTATTGGATAAAAATATTAGAATAATTAAGATAAATAATTAAATATAAAAGTTATGTGGATGAATTAGTTTTTAATTTTAAAGGAAACTTGGTAAATCTTATTACTAAATATGTTTAATACTGTAGCAAATTTTGAATGTAGAATAAGATTAAAAATATTTTCTTGCCATTGAATTAGATTTATTTATTAACAGTGTGTTAATGTCAATTTGAAATATATCAAATTGTTTGTATCGATTTAAAAGATATTTAAATACATAAATAAAAAAGCAAGCATTATTTCTTATTACAGAATCAAGATATGATAGACTTTTTTGTTCAATTCCTAGAAAATGATCAAATTGGATCCATTGCTAGTTCTCACCTTGCTCAAGCTGATCAGACATCTATATTTTCAGAAAAATGTATTAGCATTGCTAAAAAATTTGCAATTGCTGTTGATTTTGCCAAAACTGGAGTAAGCATCAGACTTCGCTCATATGAAAAACCAAAAAAGTTTCCAGATTTCATGGAATGTGTGCATAAAGAAAGTTACAAATCAACTAAAGCTTTGGGGAAAATGTATAGAGTGATTAAAGATTATGAAGCTGAAAATCAGGACGCTTGTGTCAATTATCGAAACATTCAAGTATGATATACTTTGAAATTATTTTTTGAGTGTATTGGTAAAATACTAGATAGGTTTATCATAATCAAAATTTAATTTCTTGACATTTTATAAAGATAATAAGTTTACGAAATAGAATTTTACTAAATGTCACAATGATGTTTTTTTATGCAAATATTAAGGTATTTAAACAAATTATTGGTAACCAAAGTAATAAAATATTAAAGTCTATTAATAGAACTTAATTAAGTATGTGCAAATAACAGTAAAGAAGAAATGTTGAAATTAAATTTTTATTAATTTAAATATTAATATATATATAAGGAACTAGATGCAATTTATATAAAAATATTAAAAAAATGAGATTTAAAAAAAAAGATTTTCAATGTAATTGTTAACATTTAAAATATTTTTTTAAAAAACGCATGTTTTTGTTATTAATTTTACAATTAACACTTCAAATTTATTTAAATTTTCATCAAAAATCACTTTGAACTATGGAACATTTGCTAGATTTAATAAACCTAGTAAATAAAGAAAATTATTATTGTAATTTATATTTCAGGATATCCACATAAGTAAAATAATGTTAAGTTCTGCTTTAAAAATTTTATAATTAAGAATGATTTGAAATACTTCATAAAATGTATGTATATGGGTAATATGACAAGTAAAACCTGGTAGTAGCTTTTAAATTATATTAATTTGGTAAAAATTTAAAAAAGCTGAACAATTTGTCATGTTTCATGCATATCCATTTGGACTAAACTTTGCTGTATGAAAAAAAAAGACGGGAAATATTTTTTAAATTGAGGAATTTAAAAACATTTCTAGTCTTTTACTGCAATTACATTTAATATAAAAATATAGCTAGAAATTTTTAGCTTTGTTCTGCTGATTCGTTATTTTCTTTTTGAAATCTAATATAAGATACATTTCATTTTGTTTAAAATGTTGCATGTAGTTTATATTTTACATGATATATAGAAATGTAACAACTTATAATATAGACCTTCATAAACTGATAAAATAAAAAAATAATAAAAAACTCGTGTATGTAAATAAAGTATTTACAATTATTAGTACTAGGGTAAATCAAGGGCTGTAACTATTCAAATTCACTTGATTACACTGCCATTAATTAGATTCAAAATAGACATAAAATTTCCATTGATTTTTTGAGAATGTTAATTTTCACAGCTCATTAATCTCCTGAAAAATCAAAACTTTCCTAGGTGAAAACATGAATTTTAGCTCATAATTGAGTTGTCTGGTAATGAGTTGAGTGAGTGCTAATGAGCCCACTTTAATATTATGAAACAGATGTGGAGTGAAAAATGTTTCAATGTCCATCTTCATGATTCTCATTTCTAATTCACGTTAATAACTAAATTTAAGACTTACTCTATAAATATCCATTTTTTTAAATTGTACCTTGTTGTTGCCTAGTCAGTGATTAAACAAAGACGACCAGAATGTACAAATTAATATTGTTAAATATTCTTAGAAATTTGTTTTTAAAATTTAATAATCAAGAGTATCTAAATGTGTTTCTTATTCTCCTTTCATTTTTATACACAAAATATATAATATTTTCAAAAGTAAAATATTTTAATGAGTTTTGTGAAATTTTGAGCTGGCTATTGAATAGTCAGGGTTCTGGGTTTCAATTGAAAAGTTCATTGGTTCAATTTCTGCCTCAGTCAGGGATGTTAGTGATTTCGATTTTCTTTAAACTGTAGCTCCTGATCTAACTATCTTTTTTGTAAAAAAAAAGAAAAAAATATGGCTATAAAGCAAGCAAACCAAATTCAAACTTAGTCTTCATAAATTTAATTTTTGGAAAAAATGTCTTAACACTCTGTATATCTTGTAAAAGCATTTTTGAACTTTACTTTAATTTTAATTTGTATTAACTCTTAAAATGAGAAAATTAAATATGTTTACAGTATATATATATATATATATATATATATATATATATATATATATATATATGTGTGTGTGTGTGTGTGTAATAGTTGGGTGTGATGAAAATATTGTTAAGCTTTAAAAATATTTTTGAATTTCAATTAAGATTTAATTCATAGCTTAATTTTTTTTTAATTCCTGTGATTATTAAAAAGATTGCTCCCTGTGGTATATAGCCAACATACTTAGGCCTATTTAGGATGATTTCATGGTATTGTAGTAAATCTATGAACTTTAAATATTAGGTAAGGGGAAAAAAGTGGTTATTTCTCTTTTTAAAGTAAGTAAGTATTTTTTAAGAAAATATTTATTTGGAAATATGTTGTATTATTCTATTGAATATTTTAAAGTTATTTAATCAATATTCACAAGATCAAATATATGTAAATTATGATGAAAAATTAAATTTAGTTGCAATCTATAATTGTATTGTGTATTATTTCTTTACTGTATATTAATATTCTAATGATAATTTACTAGGTGGACAAGGATTTAATTTACGATGGCTGGGAACTCCATGAAAAAAGTGCCTTAAAATCTCGTAATAAATACAACACATCATTACGCACAATTTTAAGATATTATGGAATTGAGTACGAAGCAGAAGTTTTTTCTGGTGCATTCTCAAGAATGCATAGTCGCTTCAAAGAGAGAAAAGATAACCAAGAAACTGAAAAGGTTATCTTACTTTGTGTTAAAAGTTTATTAAAAAGCACAAGAAGTGAATTCTTTCAAGAATTTCCTGAAGCTTGTAAAGTCTCTGAAGTAAATGATAATATTATGCAAAAAGCTTCAGCCTGGTACATTGTAACCTACAGTGATAAAAGTGCAAAACTATTGAGCTTTCCATGGATAGTATCTGACATTTTAGCAAACATAAAATTATCTAAAAGTGCTAAACCCATATCTACTTTTTCACCTATAATTTTCAAAATGGATGAACAGATTAATGTAATAGAAAAGGAATTACTTCCTTTTTATGAAACCAATGAAAGGGAAAAAGATGCTAATATATGGGAAATTTATAATTTTCAGTGTGATCCTCTTATAACTATGAAAGCTCTTAGAGTGTTAATAGCTTGGGCTGAAGATGAGCACATAATCACTAAATATGGAAAAACAAAATCACGTGGATTTATGTACAGAAATATGTTTATCAAACTCTTTCTTACTGTAGCAGAAGAAACCAAATACGTAATCAAAACAGATAGTAGACAAAAGAATGATATATTATATTCTTCAGCTTCTTTATGTCTAGAATTCTTTAGGTTCTGTCTGAAATTAAGATTTTACAATAAAGAAGAACTGGCTCGTATTATTCCCTTTAATGTGTACAAATATTCAACATTATCAAAACGAGCTGTTGTTGCTTATCATAGGTTTGCAATTTTGGGAAAATTCCAAAATATTTACTTAGATGAAAACCAAGAGGAAGATGTTGTAGAAATGCAACCCATTTATATTGATAATAAAATCTTTGGGGTTACACCTACCAATCCAGTATTCTTACAAAAAGCTCAAAATGTTCTCATAGCACATTCTGGAGTTAAAGAAGTAAAATTGCGTGAAATTATGCAAATTAGAAAGGTTTTAGTTAATGCAACTGGAAAAGAAAACTCTTTAAAAACACTAAAAAGTATTTTGAGAAAAAAGCCTGAATATTTAATTAAGTTTTTTAAAACAACAAAGTTGGATTGTAAATGAAATTTCTAAGTATATATAAAATTAATATATAGATTATACACATTGTGTATGCATAATTATATAATAACATATCACATTTGTGTATTTACTTATATTATTGCTTTTATATTTTAAGATTTAATTTGAATAAAATATCGTATTTTATTTATAACTGTTATCAGAATTAAGTGATTTAAGGCGACTTAAATCATAATTAAAATTAATGAACCAAGGTATTTTGTCAGAATACTTTTAAAAAGCTTTTTAAAAATCCAAAATAGATTTCCTTTTTGAAAAGGAATATTATTGCAAATATATTTTCTAATTTGAAATTTTTTTCAAAATGAGCAATACTCAAATTGAACTGTGTATTTGAAAGACTTAAGATTTTAGTTATTTTTAATAAAGGCTGGTACAATAAACGTAGCATATTACTGAGTTACAAATAATACTAAATTTTTACCTTAAAAATATATATCAATTCAGAATATTCCTGGAACAAATGAAAAGATTAAATTGCAATGGGTTATAGTTGTAATTTTCCGCTACTTGTTTTCATATTAAATTCTATTACTGTCCTCAATTTATATTCTTAAAACCAAATGTTTATGAGGATTTAAGCTAATGATTGACATCAAAATTCTAATTCTTTGGATATTGACTGAATTCAATTGTATACTAAATATTTTAACAAAAGAAAAAGGAATAAATAAAACAACTGTATACAATATATTGATTATTCAAGAAATAACTTAAACATTCATATTTACTGATTTTGAAATTGGATTTAATAACAATGCCCATATTTTTAAATTTATCTTCATACTAACTATTCATCTGCAGTAATTATTTAGGAAAAAACTTTATTAAATGTGTGATTATTAATGGAATGTTTTTAAATAATAAATAGTATATTTTTCATGCTCATTACAAAACTGTTGACATATCTCTTAAAATTGCTTTATATGAATTGCTTTATACTTTTATTAAGAGGTGTATATATTTTTATATAAAATATATGCTTTTCTTCTAATAAGTACTTATATGAGAACATATGCTTTCATATTTATTGACAGTGAATGTTATAAATTTTTAATAAAGTGTCCAAATATACGGAAAATTTATATCGATATACTGTATTATAACATAATGTATTATATGTATATGATATGATTTATTTATTACATTTTTATAAGAAATTTGCAATAGGAAAACTATAATAATTTTATCTATAGTTTTTTTAGATTAGATATACTGCAATTGTTAAATGTATACATACTTTATTTTGTGTATATGTAATTTATATATATATATATATATATATATATATGCGTGTATGTTTATATGTATGCATATTGAAATCTCTAAATGTGCAAATAATTTGTTGTACATACCGCATATGGAATTTATGTATTGTATATGTATATAGTAGATGACTGTTTTTATGATCTTCTAATTTCCAAACATTCTAGATTTTAGTCTAGTCTCTAATGACTGGCTAATGACATGGACACAATGATTATAATCCCCATTTATGGACTAAAATTTCAAAAAATCTTTTCAAATTCATGTTAATTCATCTTTTGCTTGGATTTATTTTTGTCAACCAATTTTTTATTTTGTAGTGAGAAACTTTGTTCGATATTTTTGTTAGAAAATCAAAAATCTTTCAAGCTGTGAACAATTAACTGTGCTGGTGATGTTGAAATCCATATTTTTGTAAGCAATTTATTGGGAATTTCTTTTACTTAATCTGATTCTTGCCATTGTAAACTGAAAGTACTGTTCCTTGTGTGAAAAAGTTACCATTGAGCAACAAAAAAGAAAGCAACTTCCTGTCTTACAGCCAATGCATCTATATAATCCACAGCTTCTAGTGCAAATATTTTAAGGTACTTTGCAAGGAGTAATCATTTCTTGAAATCTCCTTATGAAAAATATCATAGTCCAGATGAATGCACTTGTTAATCTATGCTTGGAATAGTTTTGCTGAAGAAACTCATTATTCAGGCTGTATTAAAGGAATTATCTTAAGAAAGTCAAAAACATTCACTTGGCGACTTTTGTGGATGAGTTAACCATCCATGAACTTTCACAAAGAAACCCATTGCTGCTCAAAATGTTCTTAAGAATTTCAGGTGTAATGGGCAAATAGGAAATATTAGATGATTTAAGGATTGAGAACATAATGAATGAGAATTATAAGAAACTTTTAGATATTAAATAAAAAATTGCTCCTGCAATCATATACAGAACAAGCAGGTGAATAGCTAAAAGATTAAGGCACTTTTCTGAGGGGGGAAAATTAGTGAAATGCTTTTCCAATATTAGAAATTTGGGAAAATGTCTTTAAAATAGGTTTTGAAACAGTAAAGAATAAGTGATTGTCTTATTTTTCATCAGTAAGATGAAACTAAGAATTGCTTTTGAATTGTGCATATATTTTCTTATATAATTCATGCTAAATATTTTTATGATTGTATTTTGTTTATAAAAAGAAGTTTGGTATAAAGTAACTGTGATTTTTTTAAGTTACTTGTTTTTCTATCTTACGAGCTTTTGATTTTAAGAACTATTTTACAAATTCCTCGAAGCGATTATCTAATGTATATATATTAAAGGAACAAATTGAAGTATATTACGGGAAAAAGCTAAAAAGTATAAATTCAAATATGAGTCAATTTTATTTATTACATATTTTATATATTTTAATTTTTTTTATTTATTTTTGCCGATTTAGGAATTAATTTTTACTTAAAATTAATTTAAGGAAAGTTAATAAGAACAGTAAGAAAAAGTAAATGTTAAAAAAAAACAATATTAATATAAAAGTGCATTGCATAAATTTATGTCTGGATTATCAACAAATAACATTTTTGGTGTATACTGTTTTAAAACTATACCAATAATTATTGGTCATTATGTATGGTATACTTTTAACTAGATCATAATAAAGCTACTGAATGTCAAATTAAGTACATTTAAATATCAGCTGTTAAATTGAATATGATGCATTTTATAACCTTTTTTAAAAAAAATCAAAGTTGTGATTGCACATACCAATTAAATTACAAAAAAAAGTAATAGTCAAGAATATTGTTCATTTGTTTTGAGATAAAATTAATAAGATTCAAAATTTTTATAATATTTACTGGAAAGCAAATTATATTTTAATAGATTTTTAGACTTATTTTAAGACATTTAGACAAACAGAAAAAATTAAAATTCCCGTTTTGAATACTCCAATTTAGAGGAGTAGAGACTGGAGAAATAAAAGAAAATTATTGAAAAATAGTCACAAAGAACTCTTCATTTTATTAGAAAATAATGGTGTCTGTTCTCTATCGATGGGATGCCTTGTGAAGTAAGGTTCTTTTAATGGACGTCTTTTATGAAATAGCAATATTGTGGAGAACAGTCTCAATTTAATTTTTTGTCTTTCTTCATTTGGAAACATTCACTTAAAACACTATGTCAGAATGTGGATGGGAAACATGTCCAAAATGAAGATAGAGTACCTCATTCATTAAATTGAAAGTTGCCATCCATTCCACACTAACAGTTCATTATCATTAATTTTTTTCTCCTATTCACACAGAATATTGTTATATAAGAAGTGCAACCAAACCAAAAGTTTTTAATGTGAGGGTAATAAATCGTTACAATAAGCAGGAAAGGGAAAATGAAAACCATAAAAACTTGGTTGACCTAAACTCAGGTGACCACCAAAGAAAACCATGTGTACAATATATATATATATATATGTGTATATATATGATATATATGATATATATGTGTATATATATATATCTCAAAATAACATTGAATTTCCCCAGTTCAAAGGACATAACTTTTTATATCATTTCCTTCATGTTTCGTTTTCACTCATAGTAGGTATATGCAAGTAAGCCTTTCATTTTAGCAATACTTTAATCTTTCCCGCAGTATTCATTTAATAAAAGAAATCGCGCGGGTGCTCTTTTTATTCTTTTACACTTATATTTATGAAAATACTGCTTATATTTATTTACATGAATAAACAAGAGATTGTTGATAGTTTCCATTATAAAATTTAAAATATATTTTTTTATTAAAAGGTTGTTGAATTTAGATTTGAAAGTGTATTTCGTCTAAAAATTATACGAAATTAGATTTTCGATAGCAAAAAGAAAAGAACAAAAAGAAATTTTTTTTGCATAATAATTCATTAGCAAATTATGTGCATAGACTTGAAAAATTGCTATTTTTGAGGCACTTTAAGTGATGTTGAAACAGATATTTTAATATCAAATTTGGAAATAGAAAGAATCTTTTTAAATTAGACTTTGTAAAAGAAGAGAACATTTTAAACTATATTTTGATATCAATATTTATGAAAATAGCATTGTTGAGCAGTAATAGATGTTCATTTTAATGAATAACTTTCTTAGAAAAAATACTAATACTTATCCTCATTTACATAATATTTTTTTAAATTTGGAATGGAATTAAAAATGCACTTATTTAAAATCTATACTTAAAATGTTGAGAAAATTTCTTAATAAGATTTCTTCATTATGTATAAAAGACGATTCCTGTGAAAAATATTTTTCTATATTCATGAATGTGTAAAAATTTTGAAAGCAACAATTAATCAATTTTATTAATGTGATAATATAGAAATAATTTATTTACTGTGCTGTGGTAAGAAATCGAGTGAAAATTTATTATCTGAAATGCTTTTTGATCACATAAATTATAACAGATGTATTTTTATGTAAGTATGAAATCTTAAATAAAATTATTAAAGCAATCTTTTTTATTTTCTTTAATAGATTTGTTAAACAACAATGCCTTAATTTTTTAATAAAAGTAACCATTTTTCTAATTACATTTTGTTAAAATATATCCATAATATTTATATACATGTAATTTATGCAATTGCGTTTAATTTATGTATTGTATATGTATAATTTTGAAAATTCAAGTCACATATATATGATCAAAATTAAGTATTTTAACAGGATAAATAATACTTTAAGTCAGGGGTTCCTAACTTTTGCCTACATAATTTTTTTAAAACAATCTTTTTACTTCATATCTACTACATATCATTCTTTTTTCTTCATAATTTCACTCATTAATATCATCAACTACACTGAAATGTTATAGAACTATCTTAAGTTTCCATCAAACCTCAAGAGGTTATTGGAATCTTGTTTAAATTAAAATTGTATGCTGATGACCATAACCTTTTGATCATCATTAAACATATTTGTAAATAATGGTCAATTCAATTCTTACATGTGTGTTCATTTTTATGATTGGTTATATTGAGCAAACATTTCATTTTTTTTAATATCTTTTTCTAGTATAAATTTATGAAAAGATTTATATTAACTATTGTCTATAACAATTATGTTCAATAATTATAAGAATACTGCATACAAAAATATTTTTTTTCAATTGGAGTGACTACAGAGGTTGTTTAAAATTTTTATTCTTATTCAAAATCATTAATTTAACTTTTTTAGGAATTAGAGGGAATTTCATTAATGATTATAAAAAAAGAATGAAAATTATATGTTAAAATGTCACTTAATAAATGTGAATTGCTCTTTTTCCGGCACATTTATTATATAATATTGAGTTTTGATTTTAATGTCTATTTTAAAAAGAGAAAAGGAATATTAGATTTTGAATATCACAAGGTGAATAGAGGTCTAACTACACTTTACTATCAATTTCTGTAAAAGAAACATTGAAAATCCAGAAAAGATTTCAAAATGATCAAAAATCAATATCTAGAAATAATTTCAGTTTTAAAATTTATCCTTTTTTTGTAAAAGGAAAAAATTTATAAACCTGATAGCTTTTATTTACAATAAAGATATAAAGCTAGGCATATATTAATTTCAAACATACCAAATAACCACTTAAGAAATTTAATTTTTATAATTAAATAATTTTCTATATTCTTTAAAGTAAAAAAAAAATTTTGAAACGCAAAATTTACATAATTAATTGTTAATTTTTATAATTATATTTTTGCACTTTAAGAACTTTTTACATAAGTATTCCAAAGTAGCTTGCATCTGTACTTCTTATAATTACTGTTTCTTAAAGTTTTTAGTTTTAAAAATCTAATTTATACAAGATCAAGATTTTTAATTCTAGCATATATATTTTAACATTTATACTTTTCTTGTGTTTTTATTTGAAAATATAACCACTTATAATAAAATATCAATAGAACTATATAAAATGTACATTTTAAAGGGTTTATAAGCATTTATTTTAATCGAGAAACAATATTTCAAATGTTATGTACAACAGTATTTTTGCTGATGAATTTAAGGTAGATAATAAAGTTCAAGGGATACAGAATTTAACAGGTTAAAAAAAATGTATAACCAAAATAGTAATTTTGTTATTTAAATGTATTTAATGAGATAACAGTTGCTATATAATATAATATCAATGATGGGTAAAAAACCTGTTAAAAACACGTCTTTTGTAAGTTTTAATAGAGATTGTGCTTTTGGTAAGTTTTTTATCCATAATTTTATATACAGCTTCTCTTCAGTTTTACTGTAAGGATTGGGTTTGTTGGAAAATGCCGCCAGGGGGATGTTGATGATGACCACCTTAGACACGGCCAGATAGTTTTAAGACAAGTCTACGGACGCTAATATTAATTTTTTTCCCTCCATTATCACTTTATTGGGCTGCTCGTCAAATAATGGCAGAGATGCTGAAGATGAGGTACCATTAAAAAAAAAAAAGATTTAATGGTCTTTTTATGAAAAATAAATCCATAAGAAATTAATATGAAAGTTTAATTATCGAATAGTATCTGTATTTAATATAAATACTTTTTCCAAAAGAAAATTGCTAAAGGTAATATATATAAAGAGATCCTTATTCATTTATTATTAAAGCTTTAAAGAGAAAAATGAATAAACTTATTAAAGTTCAAGAAGAATACACTAGCATCTCTCAATGCCAAGAGGCTACCTTTTTTAAATTGCTATTGCAATTTCGGACAAATTTTTAATTGCTTCACAATTAGCTTATATACGATTCATATTCTTAGTTTAGATGATGATTTAAATAGATTAAAATAGAATCCACGTACGCAATTCATATATATATATATATATATATATATATATATATATATATATATATATATATATATATATATATATATTATGACATAAAAGTTTCATTATATAAGTTTAGAATATAATTTTAGTAGCAGCTTTTATAAAATAATTTTGTTAAAAAAAATTTATATGGCACCGGATAAAAAATGTAGATAGTAAAATATAGTATGCTTCCAAGGCACAGGTCCGTAGATTGGGGGTTTATTATTAGGCTGATTGCCTTAGACAGGCTTCTAACCCCAGGTACCTTGGTCAAAAAAACAGATAAGGGCTCTCGTCCACTGAATTTAGTTTAAGGTAAAATAATTAAGTTATACGTCTATTTTTCATAATACATATCAAAATTTTGGCTTGAGCTTAGCTCAGCTTAAAAACACTCCCGATTCCCCTGGCTCCATTTTAGAAAATTCTGAGCAGTTTCGTGCCTTTTCAGTATTAATGCTATACTACTGATTCACAAGCTTACGTTTCATTGACATTATATGACCATTCAAAAATTTGCAATCATTCGCATTAAAAATAATCACAATATAGATTTATCTAATTTTTCCATTACACATTTTGCCTTTCGCTTCAGATTGTTTTACATCTCTGATGTTCGAACTGCATGTTGGTATTCCTTTTGAATCCTAAACGGAAAATATAGGGCAATTTAATCTAGCTCATGTAGGAACTTTTGAATCGGATTCCTAAAGAATTGATTCCCACATTTTCTAAAAGTATTTTAAATAATTTTGAAAGAGAAATCTTCAAAAGTGTATCAACATTTAATTATTGCGACATGGTACATTATTACTTTGTTATGTTATGACACTATCTTTGATTTTTTCAATTTAAAATTCCACACATGTCAGACATACAATATACTGGCCACTGTAAATGCAACAACCTGAAGGAATCATGCAAATAACATGAAGAAATTTACAACATGCATTTGTGAAAGTGAGATATGCCAATGATTAGGATTTCAGCGCAGAATCACGTTCGCTTGTGGTCCCACTTCACGGGAGATTTCAACGATTTCAAGCTCGGCAATTATGTTTTTCTTGTGGTTTTTTTTTTTTTTTCAAAAAAAAAAAAAAAAAAAGTTCAATTATGCCTCGTAGAAAAAAGCACTCATTTTTTGATCACGTATCCGAGTTCGCAGAGGAAGGAGGTTGGCTTACCGAGATTGTTGATTATCTTTCAGGAAAATGGGTAATCGTATTGAACGAAACCAAACTGTAATGTGGATATGTGATCACACTGTGGAGGTCGGAAGGTACGACGGATCGACGTGTTCGATCATATCCACCCGAATGCACCACTTCACTTGATGACAAGCAAATTGTGAGCATGGCAGTGACAGATCGCTTAGCCACATCACAAACCATAGTATAGCACATTCAGTCTGTAACGCATTATGCAATGTCTGCGTCTGTATTATTCGACGCCGTTTACAGCAGAGTGTTCTGTACGCAAGACATCCATTGTTTCGTCTACCCTTGACGCATAACCACAGAAGTCTCCGTCACCAATGGTGCGATGAAATTTACAATTAAAGTTTTACAATGCGGCCAGTGATTTTGAATGAGTTACGTGCATAGATTTTATGTGCCCATCTGAATATAATTAAAATTGATTTCATGCATCTCATAAAATTTATGAAATTGCTTTATATGTTCCACATGCTCTTAAGAAACTAAACTCCCTGGCATGACAGCTTTTGTGGGCCAAGGCCTACAGTGCCCATAACTGTTTTCATGACCGAGGGTCCTGGTGTGCGAAGAATATGTCCCGATTAGGTGGTCAGCATAACGTAATTCCCCAGTGTTTAATTCCCAAACATGCTTGGTACTCAGTTAATCGACCAACTGAAGCGATGAAAGGCTGAGCCAACCTTGCCCAGCCCGAAGATCGAACCTCGGACCTGTGTCACGGGAGCGTGAAACGCTGCCATTAAGCCACCGCGCTTCTCACATGCTCTTATCATAAAATTTCTGTAATGCCTGTAGTAATGTTTTTTTTTTTTCATTGTAAAAGAGCAACACATGGATAGATGACATTTTATTAGCTTTTTTTTTTTGACAAAGAAAAAACCAGAAAAAAATTAAATTCTTTTCAAGTAAATTTTTTCCCTATTACAAAAATAACTTAAAACTTTCAAAACTTTTCCCTAAAAATTAAATTTGCCTCTACAAAAACTCTAATAAATTTACATATAAAGTATGATACTTGTTGATTCATCAAAAACTAATTTAATGATTGTTTGAATTTTACTAAACGAGACTCGAAGCATTTTATTGTGTCCTTATAATAAACAAATTAGTTGGACCCCACACGAGCATACTTTTCTGTCACACAATGGCAAATAAAAACTTTTTTTTCATTAAAATTACTATTAATATTACATTAATATTAAATGAATAAGCAGAAGTCGATGAAATTATAAGTAGGATTAGAATTCAATGATGAAATAACTTGACCTACGAAAATGAGAAGCTTATACCCTGTAAATTTTGGTCTGCTAGAATAAAAATGGTCAATGCAGAGGGTATGATACATTCTGTAGACACAGGCAATGCCCATTTCCCTCTTTAATATTCTCTCAATATTTGCAGATTACGAGTAACAGAAAATTCATTCCGAATGCAAACATTGCTTGTTCCTTCCCCAAAGGTCACTGACATTGATTTACAGCAGTATTTACAGTTGTTCTATTTTTAAGAGACAATTCATTCGATTCCTATAATTTGTAGTTAATATGGAACGTTTTAAATCCTGTTTAAGCACAAAGCAAACTCATTCATTACAGAACTGTAAAAATGGGGCTTGCAAAATGTTTTTGCTAGATGTCATTTTCTGGCACATTGTAACATCAGTAAAACAGCTGTTGAATTTGAAAAAGTTAGTATCATCATATCCATTTTTTAGCAGGACTGGCAGCAACAATTACCTTTTAGCTGTGATTCTGCGCTTTCAACTCATAAAGGAAAATGATGGAGACCATATTGAACTTTTTATTTTTAATGGCACATTAAAAAGACAATTGTTGTCAGAATATCAAATATTAAAACTAGTACAAAGAAACAACGGTAACATACATAGATAGATAACAAAACTGAAATCAGAGTCTATAAATCATTCATCTTGTGCCGAGCTCTGCATTAACTCTCCCACAAGTGACCCAAGTTCAGAACAGGGCAATGACTCAAATGGTTAACGTCCATTTTTTTTTCGTATGTTGCACAGTTGGCAAAGAGGACTCGACAGCATTTTATACGACATAGCTGCTTAGACAATCATGATTAGTAGCGCGGCGAAATATGGCAACAGTTCTGTCCCTTGGCCAAAGTGAAATATTTGTAATTTCATCGACCCACTTCATGCTTATGTTTATCTCTTATATTCTTTCAAAGAAAAACTTCTCAAAAGATTTTTAATTAATTTTTTGAATGTATGAAAAAGAATTGGTTTATCTGCTTTTTGTAAAATTTTAATTGCTTTCTTTGCCAGGGAATTAGCGGTTTCATTTCCTCAAGATCTACAGTCCCACTGCAAAGTAACTTCTTTGTTTTTCAATTAAATTATTGAACATTTCTTAAATAAATCGTAACAACTTATTCAAGACATCCTTTCCTTTGCGACTCTATTACTTTTTCTTTTTTCAATGGTTTTTGCATAAAAAGCAATTTAAAAAGTTATTTTTCCTACCTATTATCCAGTTATTTAATATTTATATATATACTGTAAATAAAAGTGGTACCACAGAAACGAAATTTTTAAAATTATCTTGTTTCAAGTATAGCGTCAAGCATCGACATATTTTAAGATTTTTTTTCCCATTCGTATGGCAAATTATTACTTTAGGTATATTCAGAAAAAACACCAGTCATTTATTATTCTGATTAGTGTTTGAAATTTGAATTACTGTCGCATTATATACATTGACCATATACGTAACTGCACTTGCCAATTATTAATTCAAAAAACTAAAGCCTGATGGAATATAGTGATTTTGACCCAAACATTCTCCTTATATAGATTTAATTTGTTAAATTTAAATATTTCTATACAAAACACTTTAATTAAAAGTATTTAATAGTCCATAAATAAACAATTCAACGAAAATGTAAGTAATGTTAAATATTATATTTGATTTAAAGGCATATATATATCATTATTGTTTAACTGTCATATTTTCAATAAAGAAATCACAAAGCAACTGACAACTGCTCAAATAGTTAACGATGCATCTCTATCTTTAATTTTTTATTTTGCAAATGAATTTTATTTTCTCTTAGAATTCCTCGAAAGTTATTTTAAAACCACGAAAATGTGGTTTTGTGGTAACTCTTCGAATTACATATCGATCCAAAATTTTATGCATAAAAGTTCAACTAAATTTCTTTTTAACTCAAATTACAATTTTATTAATATTGTGTTTTCAAAAAAATCGTATATATTTTATGATTAATTAAAAAACATTAATTAAAACTAAAGTATTCAAATTTTAACTTGAAATCTACATCGAAAAAAATATTTTAAATTATTAATTTTATTATTTTATATGTGCCAGTAATAATTTTTTACTATCAATTATTAATAAATAACTGTATTGTTAAAAATGTGTATATTTACTGATGTACATATTTAAATGTATTTCTTGTAAAACAAGTCTACATCATGTTACCTTCTTATCAAACCATTA
Source organism: Latrodectus hesperus (assembly GCA_037975125.1). NCBI lineage: Eukaryota > Metazoa > Arthropoda > Arachnida > Araneae > Theridiidae > Latrodectus > Latrodectus hesperus. Next base: position 120,918,092 of record CM075851.1, read on the forward strand.
TTTCCTCTGATTATAATTTTTATCATTAATTAAATTTCATTGTTATTAAATATTTTATATTAATAAGAAGGTTTTGAACATATGAAATTTATTTTTGGAAAAAAATTTATTAACTTAAATACAACACAATTATCATATTATAAACAAATTATTGATTATTTTATGAAATGAAGTAATATTACTTCATTTCATCGAACTTAACCATATGGTTAAGTTGGATTCAATTTTTTCGGTTCTTTTTAATAATTAATATTTTAATAAATTTCTTGCAAAAAATGACACTTTTACTAGCTTTATTAAAATAATTGGGGGTAACTTTAACTTCTTTAGAAATAACATGAATTCATAAAATACTAGTGTTTTTTTTTGAGTACATTGAATTTTCATAAATATTTTATATTAAAAAAATTGAATTTTTGCTCTATATCGTCAGTTTTAATGAAACCAAAATTTAATACAATGTGTACAAATTTAATATATTATAGCACAATGATAATTAAATTCTTACAATTGTTTGTTAAATTTTAGAGATTTACCAACATATAACCAATGGCTATTTTTTTCTAAATAAATCAGTAACTATTCCCAATGTTAAAGAAATATTTTTTACTGTACAAATGGAGTTCTTTTCGACTTAAAAAGTCATAACAGTCGTATATAAGCAAATTTTATACCTTTCTGCTCAAGATTTTAGTTTTAGAAAACCAATATTGCTTAGGAAATATGGCTCAATCCTATTTTATTCCAGAGGTGGAGCTGGTTGATCTGGTTGAGCGTGCAGAAAATTCTGATATGGATGCTGGGGTAAGGGTGGCATGACGTTGGATGGGCGCATGGTCTGTTGATGCATCAATAAGTTTCCATACATAGAAGCTGGCATGTGGGGTGGGCGGGCAGCGAAGACAGCAGTCTGCATGGGGTTTGCCTGGTGTGCAGGCTGCTGTTGGTGCTGAGGATTGTTCACGACGTTGGTATTTACTGTCAGGTGCTGAATCTGTCCCCTAAAGCAGATTTCCGAGATGAGCCTCTGCGCTGTGAACTTCTGCATCCTGGTCATCTGGCGTAGCTGGGCTGCAACGTGTTTTCCGAAAGCATCACAGTCGTCGTTCATCTCTGAAGCCAAGTTGCAGGCCATCTCCAGAGATTCATACTCTTCCTCGTCCAGCCTGATTTTCTTCCGCGTAGATATGCCGTTCTGCTGGCACGAGGACTTCTGCAAGGAAGTTTGAATGCCCAAGTTTTGGGGAGACATCGCAGCGGTGAGCTGATCTGCTTTGGGTGAACTGGCCACGAAAGGAGCGGGATTTTCCCTCTGAAAACAAAAAATGACTGAATTCGTAAGAGATAATACTTATACGATAGGAACAATGATTTAAGAGATAAAGTAATCCATAAATTTAAATTTTTTTGTTCGAATATATAATTTTGGTGAGTTTAAAAAGTTTGTTATTTGCACTTCCAAATGAAATGATGGTACTTTAAAATCGAAGGAGGCAAAAAAATTGAGCATGCAGTGTACATTTGTTATTTATTTTAGAGTATGCAAATCAATGTGATTCATAGTCAGATGTTAACATTACAACTTTGTAAAATTCAATGGAACTCCCAGCCTGGGCGACTGAATATTTGCGTCGACTTTCAGTTCAATAATTCGTAGGTTAGCTTCCCTCCCATGCATATTTGTAACGATTCGGATTCCAACTTAAACTATAGGTCTTAAGTACTTACGTACAATAAGTAAACAACGAAACCAACCTACATCATTTTAAGATTTCGGAATATTAATATCGCGTGGAATATTGACTTATTTTTATAACCAAATTCACTTGTGAGCGTTATTTGTAATGCTAATGATGTAAGTAAAAATGAAATTAAAACTGAAAATGTCCTTATATAAAATGTAAGTAAAAATGAAAAATCTTCATTGAAAAGAAAATTTTTAATGTTGGCGTAAGCAAGACAATGGTCTTAAGATTAAATAGAAAGTGTTCTTACATACTGCAATTATGAATTTCGAATTCTATTAATTAATGAAATTTTTAAAAATTTAAATCTCCTTTCCAATTTATAAACTAACTATAAAGTAGATGTTTTGTCATTTTTTCTTTCATTTTGCTTTATATTCTGTTCTATTGTCCACGTATTCATGGATTGAATCAATGGAAAACGGCTTCTCAAACCGATGCTTTGTTCCTTACATAAGAAATCGTTTTATTAACAGAATGAACTTCGATACTTTTTTTTAGATATTCGATGGTGAATTTCACCTTATTTGTTGTCACTCGAAGAATGCGATTTGAAGACAGGTAGCGAATTCATGACAAGTCGGAATCGTCTGAATATGATGCGACGTAGATGAAACGTAATCTGACATCATGAATATTTTAAACCAATGAGAATTGTTATGAAATGATGTAGCCATGATCTCAACTTTAACGAAAGAAACAACCACTTTATGATTAAAAAATACGAACACGTAAATATAATGACTATTTTTCTTTAGCAACTTCTTTCTAAGAAATATTCAATTCATAAGAATTTTTTTATTTGGGAAATTTTTATGAGATTTTAAAAAATTATCGTGTCTATGGAAGTTTTTTTGTAAGCACATATCGAACCGTGCTTTCCCTATCCATGTTAATGGGCAATCCCTTCCATCACAATTATGTAAGATTTTGATTACCTTCTTTAATACAACAAATAAATATTAAAGTAAGATTATTAAGTGAATCTGCCGGTTATGAATATAAATTATAGTGCATTAACTTTCCCTATAACTGTAACACAATCTTAGAACAAAATTTTCAATAATCACAAATTTAAAATTTTTACACTATCTTTCTGTGAAACATTATACAATTGAAAATATTTGCATTTATTGCATTACACAGTAAAGTTTAATGAATAATAATAAATATAAAGCTAAATGTATATTTATTAAAAACACTTGTAGTAAGGAATATTTCATAATTTTTATTTATAGAGAATATTAATTCCACCCTGAATTATAACAAAAACAAAACTAATATTATCAGATATAATTAATAAATTTTAATCATGAGTAAATTAAATCAATGAAAAAAACTGGTATTAAGAATGATAATTGCATAAATATTTTAGCTCGTTCTCAATGTAAGAAAAATGAATCTCATTTTCATACTTTACACAGTAGACGCTCGGTTTTGCGAAATCTAAGGTACGCTAAAACAGTTCGTAAAATAGAAAAAATAACATATTATTAAAAGCTGATTTTTTAACAAATTACTTTTCTTTATAAATAAAATACTATTAGAAAGAATTATTTAAAATACACAATAATAAATATAATACTCATAATTAAAAACACTCATTTTATTGATTGGACTTCACCATATAATTTTCTTAAGCTCAAATCGTGTCTTTAAATTTTTGGAGCCAACCGTCAGATGCTTTGAAATTTTTTATGCTCAACTTCATAGCCATGCAGTTTAATTTTCTCTAATGACATTACTATCATCAGGAATGACCATTCTTCTCATTTTATTGACCAAGCAAGCAAAGTGTTTTCCAGTTTTAAGATTTTTTCCCTCCATTATATTTTCGAGAGGGACACTTCTGCTGGTTCTGTTTCTTTTTTAAAGGATAATTCTTTTTTCATTCGAATTTTTACAATTGTCAAGAGGCTATTTAGAATTCTACATTTTTTCGCCTTTTATCTTATTTAATATTTTTTCGTCCTTTTTTTAAAACTTTAATTGATAAACACGTTTATTTCTTCTACTACGACAAATCCTCAGCGGGGAATCGGCTCAATATCTCTCTCGACGAACGAAACTTAATACATTAAGTTATTGAATTTTCCAAATGGTTCTACAAATGAAACGAAAGTATCTTCTGAATACAAAGTACTTAAGTTTTCCTTCTTTCCGTTTATCGCGAACGAGAGAACTTTTCTTCAACTTTTAGTGCTCTAATTGCGGGGAGTACAGAAGTTGAATTCGGCACTTCAGTTCTTTCCCATCAAATGTCTGATGTCCATGTGTGTCTTCGACTAATGTTTGTACAATGTGGAGAATGCCTGCAGGTGTCGCTTCGTTGTTCAAGAATGAATCAAGATGTCAAGAGTTATATAAAAAATCAAATAAAAAATATATCATAAATATAAAAAATAAAATATCTGAAAAGAAAATCATTTGTCAGAAACAAAGTTCGCAAAAAAGAGATTTTTCAAAATTTTAGTTCGTAAATACGAGTTAAAATTATTATTGTGTCTATGGTATCAGCGTAGGGAGTAGCCACTAATTCGTAAATATGTAAGTGTTCGTCAATTAGAGGTTCTTAAATACAAGCGTCTAGTGTGTATAAAAATGGAGTAAGTTAACTAATATATTTTTTATTGAATAAAAATTTGGATATATTTTAGTTTAAGCGCGAGAATAAATTAATCTGTAGATTATATAGATGTGAATATTAATTGACGTTTAGTAAAGCGTAATTTTTTTTCTTAAAAAAAGTATTTTAAAAAAATATTTCTGAAAAATTTATGAAATCAATTTCATATAATTCAAAGAATTATAAATTTTTATAAAGAAATAGACGTTCGAATAGCGAATTACATTATTTTTTCAACTGCGGTTGACAATATTTATTGGACAGTAAATAATAAAAATTAAAAAAAATTAAAGCACAGAAATGAATGTTGTGATAACAGTTACCATTTTGAAGGACTGATCGCACCGTTTATTTAATCCCCCACACTTTCTCCTTCACTCTTAACACAGCAGACACAGTGAGTTTTCGTTTTCTCCTACATACATTTATCGAGCTGGTGGATTTTTTTGTTACTGTATATTTTGGAAGTTTTATTTCGCTTTAAATGCGCAATTTTAGTACCAGAAATTTTTAGTTTTACAATTTGTTTTTTTCTGTGAGATATTCGATTTAAAAAGTCAATACATTGTAAAATCGAGTGTAAATTTAAGAAAACGCATACCTGATAAAATTTAGCATAAAAACTGAGAAAATAGCAACTTGATTACAAATAACAGTATGAAACTTCATTTTTTGGAGTGCATTCAAACTGCATGTGTATCAAAAGAATTCAATGTTTATTCTACATTACATGAGAAGAACCATGCTACATGCAAGTAACACCAACATGCGTCGAACGCAAACTTCAAAAATAAATTAAAACAGCAAATATAATTAATTATATTTAATAAAAATCAAATTTCTAATCCCTAACGCATCATATTCAGTGTCTCTTGAACTTACTAAGTTAATAAGATTTCTTATTTCAAGCCAGTCTCAGTATGTCACAACCAGTTCCTGTGGTGGTAGTGGGACTAATTCCCATCTGATCTAGTTGAACTAGACCAGATCCATGAGATCAAAGACAGCCAAAAAGTCCAAAAACAGATTGGACTTTTCACAGCTTACTCACGAGAAAACCCCAAGCACTTCAAGATAAGTTGCGGGCAAAACGGAGCATTGTTGCACTTGGGGCATGTTGAGTATTTTCTTTCACCGTCCTCAAAGATCATACACTTCAAGTGGCCAGTCGAAAGTCGAGACAGTGTCATCTGATGTACTCTGGAGCCCTTAAATGTTGTGGTGGCTCCAGGATGTTTTTGGAAGTACCAAGGATGTGCAGGAGGGTCAGCCCAGGTTTTAGAAGTAAGTTGTTTAGTAATGGAAGAGATCTCTGATGGTGTTAGTGCCATGCGATCTTCCGGGTTCAAAGGATTACTGGCGGTAGCCTTTCCAGTACCTGTGACACATGTGCACTAAATATGAAATTGATCAGGTAGAAATAAACTTTCCGACCAGAACGTATTGTGATGGAAGAGGCACTTGGAGATTCTGGTGTAATTGTTGTAGCTTAAGGAGTTACAGTTAATCATATTGGAAAATATCACAAGGTTAAGCAGGCCTACTTAGACATTGGTTGATCATTAACATTAAAATAAAAAAATTCAACATAAAACAATTGCAGTCATATTGGTACAGTATCTATACGAAGAAACACTAGAAATTTTTTGCGATATCTTGGTGCATTAAAAAATTCAATTACGACATTGTCTTGGAGCAGATATCGACCAGAATGTCTGTATTTTATTTCTCAACATTTATATTTGCTAAAAAAAGGGGAACGGAAAAATTCTCCAGAGAATCGAAGGTAAGAAACATAAGTCAGCACTGATTTCGTTTGATCTGTTTGCCGCTCTACTAACAGTTTTCCCGGCGATGGCTTATTATAGACCAAGATTCATAATTAAAAGTAGATTCCGAACTACAAAAAACATACAAGCGCCAGATAGTGTAAAGAATCCCTGCTTCTAGTTTGAGAAATCTCAATCGGGTGAAGGAATCTAAACGTCGGAAAAGATGGGTAACTGTCTAAGTGCTTAGACATTACAAATTTTAATTTTCTTCAGTGATTATTTTTAATTATGAGTGCTGTGTTGTGAATTTGTATACAGTGTGTGTCTTAAATATAATAAATAGTTATATTAAAAATGTTTCTAGTAAAGTTGAATTCGAACTCGTGAATTATGGAACCGAAAGCCAGAGCGATAAACATCCAGCTGACAGCTTGGCTAAGTATTTTCTGAACTTAAAGATCCTAAATCTTTTATAGAAGATCGAATTCTTTTATAGAAGCTGCGTAAACTCGCAGATCGCTACCTTGAACAGAACTCTTAATGGTGAAAACTCTCGACTATTGAATTGGATTTTGGGTCACACGCAGTTGTGTGCAAGGGTAAAATCAACACCAAGAAGTTAAGCAAAGAGGAACGGAGCAAATCACTTTTGAAAGAGCATGTTTAAGTAGTCCTAATGCTGTTAAGAACTCCAAATCACGATATCCAACGCATAAAGAATAATTTGCTAGATTCATCTGTTTCATCGATAATAAGATTCACACACACACACAGCCCATATGATAACTTTATCGACACACGTAAAATAATGTTAGATATAGATTGTTATACATTGATACAAAAATGTTGCATAAGCATTTTAAATAAATTAATTAAAACTTATTAATTAAAATGTTATATTGTTTCACGGTGCAACATTTAATCGTTAAAATTTTTTTATAACCGTTCTCTTTAAAACAAAAAGGAAAGATATTTAAATTATTGTTTAAAATAAAAACTATTGGAATTTTTGCATATGTTCAGCCATGGTGACCAGTGAATCGCCATCAATCATAGGAAAGTGGATAGGTTTGAGGAGATTGGTAGAAGAAAATGGCCAAAGATACCTTGTCTCTCATATTCATCATTATGTGGAAAATCAGTGCAGAATATACAAGCAATGAATATTACAAACTTTTCATTAAAATTACTAAAATGTTAGGAGGTGGAAGTCGTGTCCTTTGGCATAAATAAGCAGTTTTTGATCGAAATCGAAGCGGAATATTTCTTGCCGCAGTTTATAAAAACTGGAAATATTTATTTTTCATTATACAGTACTCTCATTATAGATTATGATTTTTTAAGTAAATTTTTATTTGCAATATCACTTTTAATTTTTTCCATTGATTTTTTCTTTATAAGATTTTATTATAAACTCACATGATTTAAGATTATTAGATGTTCTCAAATTCAAGATGAATTAGTAATGCTTACTTAGGACTCTTGTTTTCCATTCAATAATTTATGGGTTCGATTCCCACTTCCATAGTAAATGTTCGTAGTTATTCAGAATTCACTTTAAACAAAGTCCCAATCTAATCTGCTTTTAGGTGCAAAAATAACCATAGAGAACAACCAAGCCTTCATATATTCATTTCCTACTAGTCTAATCTTTAATGGCTCTACAGGCCAAGGTGGCTCTACAGTAAATACTACTCTATCTAACGGTTCTACAGCCTATTGCATAATGTTCTGCAGGCAGCTGTATTCTAAATTCAATTTTCCAGTTGAAGACTTAAAATTTTTAAGTCGTTCAAGACATCATCAAACCACCATTTCCTTGGTCTACCTTTTGACCTATTGCACATGTGCTTCCAATGCAAGATCTTATCCATTCTGTTATCTGGTAATTACTCAATGTGCAAAAGCCTATGAACGTTTCTATGCTTTAATGAATTTTACTATATTCTTATGAATAATAAAAGCATTTAATTTATCGTTAATTTTAATTCTTCAATAATTATTATTTAGCTTGAATGGTTCTAAAAATTGTTTAAGTATTTTTCGTTCAAAAATTATTGTCACACAATTATTTATGTCTTTTATATTAATTAAAATCTTTTTGTCTCTAATTTCGAGTTTTGAGGCCATATATCTGCACTGAATAAATATTTATTTTGTACATTTTTGGTTTATTTGCCCCTTTTTTTGGGATTATTTTGAATGGATACTGATTGGAAAAATAAGTTTTCTCTCAAGATTTTGCAATTCATTTCTTTTGAAACAGTATTTAAAAAAATTGTAATTGTTCCCAAATACGAAAATTTTTAACAATTTTGAATTTAAAATTATTAACTATCAGATACTGGCTACAAATTTAGTTTTTACCGTGTACAGTTTTTAATTCATTAAGTAAAAGGGTAGCTGTGTGCCTGCTATTCCTGTTAATTTTTTTGTTGTTTAAATTAATGCTACTGTTTCTACTCAGTATTATTATGTCATCAGCAAAGGCAATAATTTGAGTTGTTTTAGTAGTAATAAGGTTTTTCAGATTCAAATAAGGTTTTTCAGATTTAATTTTCTAATAACAAACTCAAGTATTAAATTAAAAAGTAAAGGAGATAATGAATCACCCCTGTCTGACACCATCGAGAATTTCTAAAAAATCATTCTGGATTAGAGCGGTGCCTTTAGATTCCTCTGAAGTAATATGAATAAGTTTAACTAATTTTATTGATATATTTAACGCATCTGTAACTGCAATCGTTTTGGACCAGTCCACCTCATCAAATGCCTGCCACAAAAAAAGTAAACGATATTATATTCTTAAAACTTTTTGCAATGTTTTCAATTATATGAATATGGTCAAAAGTGGAGCAATTTGTTCCCAAACCCCATTAGTAATCATCTAGAATTTGTACCGCAATTGCTAAAAGCTTTTTGTAAAATAAGCAGAGTGGTCACATTTAATAATACGATTTCAATATAATTGTTACAGTTTGTCTTGTCCCTCTTTTTTATAAATAGGAACAATCATTCCCAAGTTCCATTCTGCTGGCATTGCCTCTCGTTACCAGATATTGGCTACTAATTAATGAATTCTAAGACACAGCCTACCTCCTCCATATTTTAATCAGTCTACTGTTTTTATCACTTTCTGGAACTTTATTATTTTTCACCCTTAGGCCTTTTTCACACTAGACGACTTTTATATTACGATTAAAAAATCGTCCGAAATTTTATGCGAGAAGTTATTAAAAAACCACACAATAGACTGGTCACACAATATCGTTTCCCGTTCAGTGTGAAAGAGAGCAGTCTATTGTGTGGTTTTTTAATAACTTCTCACGATAAAATATTGGACGACTTTTTATCATACGATAAAAATCGTCTAGTGTAAAAGAGGCCTTAGTATGATTTTTTTTATCTTCTTCAAACGTTGGTGTTGGAATTTCGTCATCGCTTGCATTATGGACAGCAAAACTACTCAAGCCCTGTCAGATGCAAGCAAAGTATTTTTCTAACTATAATACTTGATAGATTTTATATATATAAATAATTTCACCATCAATTCCTCCACTGTTAATAGAACAGGGGTTGGAAATCACTTAGCAGTTTTTTGATTTCTCTATGAAACTTCGATTTCATTTTTGATTTTCAATAAGTTCTCAACTCTTGTTAGTCAAGAAAGATTTTTTTCTTTTTACATAATGTATTTGCTATATTTTACGTTTACATTCACAATCCTTTCTATTAGATTTACGGTAAATTTGTAAGATTCTTCGTCTTGCAACGTGCTTTAACCATTCATTGCCTTTGAGTTTAATACTATGTATTTATTCATTTCAAATTCTAATAGATGTAAAATATTTTAGAAAAATAAAATATTTATGATTTTTAAACTAATTAATGCATATTATCTAATATAGATAGTTGTTTCATTTCATTTCGCTTTTTTTTCCTATTTATAAATTTTATTACAAAATTTTTTTAATTAAAATGCCACCCACGATCATGTCTAAATTTTGAATAAGACCTTCCAGTCCATTATTAGTGATCCTACACTACATTACATTACGTTACACTTTTTTAAAACGGCACTATTTCCTATATTTCACTATTTTGAGCTTTTATTTTTTGCGATAACATCATTTTCATTTGCTAATGTAATTAATTGGTCGTCTTATATCAGTGTAAAATATGACAATCACATATTTTAGTATGACACAAATATTATTTACATTTTGTGCATTTACAGTGTAAGGTATTCTAAAATTATTGTAATGATTAAAAAGCATATTAAACCATATTTTCTAACGGTTTTATATACTTATAAATTAAACATTGCAAAGCTTTTAATTTAACAATAAGGAGGGAAAGAGAAAAAAAATATTATGTAAGTTCTTTGATATGTTATCTCTAGTGAGATACAACGGTTCTTTGAAGATAAACTGGAGTTAAATAAGCACTCTGGATAAATAAGTTTTCATATAGATAAAAATCATTTAAATGAAAATTTTAAAATTGTTCAAGAATCCATTCTAATTTCAAGGAATACACGGGAATCTTGTTTACTTGGAGTTTCCATGGGTTAGAAGCTCAAGAAGCCGGACCACAAGTTGAAGAATAATTTAAAATTAATAGAAATCCTTTCAGGCAGAATTTCAAGACTCATTCGTCGAAACAGCTTCTTTCTGTTTCTTCTCAGCAATAGTAGTGTTTCGATAATTTTTCGTAGTTGAAGATTTTAAAAATATTTTGAATGCAGTCTATGAATACAAAGCTTACCTTAAGAGCTGTATTACAAGGCTAGAATTTGAAAGACTATGATTTTATATCAAATTATAAAGAACCTATCAAAGGAAATTAACAAGCATTTTTTAAATAATTGACCTACGATATTACTGACTATGATAGTCTAGAAAATTCGAAAAACCCTTATCAAAGAAATATGGCAGATAAAAATCGAAAGTCGGATTCCGAGCGAAAACCTCTGGATAATGAATATAGCTGTGTGTCCTAAGTTTAAAAAGTTTAATAGACCAAATTTACTCAAAGATGTGAGCATGTGACAATACTTTTGAACAAGAGTCTGATTATCGAGATATTTTTATTAGACAGGTCTTATAAAATAATGAATATATTAAGATTTGTAGACCCTTGTTAAAACTTAGAAAAATCAAGTAATAGGATAAATTTTTGTAATTTACGTATTTTTGCTGATATTCAGTTGAATAGATTAACAAAGGAGATACACAAATAAACTAAGCTCTCTACTTCAACTGTAAATATTCTTATAATAGAATTTTTAGAAAAATTTTGGATCTAAAGAACAATACTGTCATCTACAGAGTAATCCTGTTGAGAAGTTCATTAAGCTATAAAAAAATTAAATTGCAGCAAAAAGGAAATGACTACAGGAAAAAATGAAAACTTTGATTAAATAGAAGCGAAAATTCTTCACGAAAATTACAAATGTATCCATCATATTTAATAGTAGAACTTTACCTGAAGATACATATCAAAAGACTAAAGTTTTTCAAGACTTATAAAGGAATCTTAACGCAATTTTAATTTAAAACAAATATTGAATCCTATTTGCAAATGATTTTATAATTACTTATGAGTTAAAAACTGTAAAACTTTTAGTTGACAGAAAAAATTGACTGGAATAAAAAAAAATGTTTACATTTTTAATTGTGAAAACTGGTGATTGTCTTTGCTTTTTTGAAGAGACAAATAATCTGGAATTTAAATTATTAATAAAATAAATTTTTATATGCTCTTCAAGAATTCATTACGATACTGATCGTGTAATGTTAGGATGGAATTTGGTAAAATTGAAATAATCAATTTCAATTACAAGATATTTTTTACTTAGTTATTACTTTCAGATAAAAATACGAAAAACCTTCTGGTAGAAATAAGTATGACATAATAATAATACAAATTATTAACATAACATATCCTCCCTGGTGCTATACCAAATTTGTATATTGTTGATCATAATTCATAAATTGTTGAAAAGAAAAAATGTAGAACTTCTGTATTAATTAAAGCCGAATCGGTAGCCAAAAGGTAACTATGGTCTTCGGTTCATAGTTCGTGAGTTCAAATCCAACTGTGAGCTTATGTATTTGTAAGGATTTAAGCCCACTTTCAATTGTTGAAAAGAGGTCTCACTAGCTCTGCGCGCATAAAAAAAATTACTTTTATGACAAACTAAAGCATAATCCGCATTCTTTGAAGCTAAGTGTGTTTACAAATTTAACTATTAAATGGGTATCAATACCGGATGTAAGTATCATTCTAATTTGCCAGGGGTCAGACAACTATAATATTGCCAACATCGCATCCAGTACCTGCGGAATAACCTTAATTAAAAAATTTACTTAATTAAAAATAAAAAAACAATAAAATTTACTAACTTTGAAACAATTGTTGCCACTCTGCAAATCATCACAAATACATCCATCTGATTTTCAACAAAGACTTAAAATAATTTCATTAATTAATTAAGCATATATTTCTAAAATAATACAACTAACAATTTAGTCTTTGTAAAACCAGAATTAAAATAACTTCTAACATTTACGCTTGAATAAGAAAGAAGGACGTTTCGAAAATTAGAACTCTTGTTTTTCGACGGAAGAAATTTTAGTTCTTAATGAGATTATAGGTATGAAATGTTAAATAGCAAAATTCAAAAATATTTAAAACTTTTATAACACAAAGAAAACTAAAAATAGTAATAATTGATAAAAATGTCTCGAAGATTTTTAGGAAAAAAGTTAGGGATTATTAAAGAAATTTAGAGATCCTTGACTTAATGAAATATAAATTTTTTCTAAAATAGCGATCATAAACAGCTGTTTAAAAACGTATATAACGAAAGAAATTGAATTCTAATCGTAATTTGGGTGTTAAATGTATTTTGTGGTCTAATAATCAAATAAAATGATTTCATCACTGCTTCTTAGAACCAAACTAACCATCAAAACCTTAATTTGGTTGATGACGATCCATAATTTTAGTTCGAGTTTTGAATTGGTTGGCAGTCACCAGACAACTAAATGTCTGTTCACAAGAAGAGACAGGGACCAATGGCCTAAAGGGGATTCTGAATTATAGCAAATTCAAGGTCCGATGGATGGGAATAAAACCTACGAGCTGTTAAGCTGAAAACCAAAACTAAACATTCAACCAACAATTCGAAAAAATGACTTAAGAATTTCAGAAAATATTTGGTGTTACAGCTAGTTTGTTATGCTACTGAATTCATTAAACAACTTTTTTTTCAAATGTTTACTCAATTTTTATGCGGCTATATACCTTCTTTAGGAAATTTAGTCAGGTCTTTTAATGATCTAAAATTTTTTTGCAAGTGCATTGCACTTTTCCATCACACTGCAAAAAGCAAATTGTGTCATAAATTTAATAATTTTTCTTAATTGTTTACTTTTAACTATTTACTTTTTATAACATCTTTTCATTTATAATTATAAATAAGTTCGTTTCACAAAACTTATTTAGACAAGCTTATTTATAATATTTTTCGATGAACATTTTAAGATTCATTAAGTGAAAAATCAGGACTCTTTATTTTCCACTTCAGAATTCCAAAAAATCAAAATAAAATTTGATTTATCCTTATTTATGATGTTTTATAAATATAAAAAGAAAACGAATTCGAAAATTTAAAAATAAAATGCAGTAAAAATCTGAGTTTGTTAAATACTGAGTTAATATTTCCAAACTTGGTTTAAAATTATAAGAAATTTTGAACTTAGTTTTAAGAGAAAAATTAAAATTTTAAGCTTAGTTAATTTCAGTGTAAAATTAAGGCGAGTTTTTGCAGATAGTGTTAATGAAGCATTTAAAAATCCTAAAGTAAACACCGAAAAGTTAGACAGAAAATTTAAGTATATATATAATACTAGAATACAAAAGACAGCAAGCACGAGAACACAGTTTTTACAAATTTCAGTAATTGCTTAAAAAGAAAATAACTCCTTTTAAAAGTCGTTTTTCATTACTTTTTTTTATATTCTTACAAATTCAAAATTTTTACTCATAAATTTATAATTTCATAAATATGAAAAATATAACAAAATTTTAAATAATTTTCACTTTATTTTAAATTAATAGCTTCAAACTCAAAAATCTAAATAATTAAAAAGAATATATTTATAATAACATGAAATTAATGTGCAATAATAATCAAATACAAGTGAAAAATATTGCTTCTACCGCGTATGGTGCTTGTGTGTTTGTAACTTCAATATTTTAAAATAATTTACGAAATTTAATTGCCGGGTTTTTGAAATTTATCTTTTTTATAGAATGCATATGAATGAAAGGGCAATTTTCGGAAACTAGATTTCATTAACCCCACCGTTCCTATCGCTCCGACACACTCCCACTATATCTCTTGTGTCTCTTATACATCCGAACAGACGAGAACTTTTGATTTCGTTAAGTGTTTGATTTTCACAATAAGTATCACTCTAAAATAAGGATCACTGACTATTTGAAATCCAATTCGGCAGTATTTTAATAAGAAATTAAATAAAACTATTCAATCGAAAATAATTTCCTATAAGAAGCATATTGATTGCTTTTCCCTGTTAAATTAGCTATAGCATCTACCGATTCAAATAAATGCAACTCTTAATATTCCATTAGTTGTTGTGAGTATCAAAATATCAAATAAACAATTTATTAGCTCTGACAAATACTATATCAATTTTTCATATGAAAAAATGCTTTTATTTCAACATAGTATTTTTTCAATTAATATATCTTAACTTTTGGCACCTAAACGAACATTATTTATAATTTATAAAAATCTTGTCCCTTCCATATCACTTATTATTTGTAGTTTTTATAAATTAATTTTATTTAAAAATACGACTTAATTTGGTGATTAATATTTTCCCTCGTGCTACATATGGTGCACTAACTTTTCTACTTTTTAATATGAGCAAACTAATTTATAATTAAATAATGTTTGATTGAGTTCAGTAAGTTTTGAAATTAAAATAAGAGTGTTATTAAAATATACAGTGATGATATTGCTTAGAGTTTAGTAGTGGATAGATTGCGTACAAAAAAGTTTGACGATTAACTGTCGTTTTCGGACAAAATTATGGTGTCTAGAACTTTTTTTTTTATAAAATATAAACAATTTTTACATTTTACAAGAGAATGATTTCTCTTATTTTGATAACAATTGCTATAATTTATGTATCTTGAGCACAAAATGTAAAATCTCATCATCATTCATGGCGCGCCAGCCCAGGATGGGCCAAGGGCTTCTGAACAAATTTCTTCCAGCCACCTTCTACTGGCAGCCAAAACAGCTCCAATTTTTTTTCCAAGGACCTTACAGTCTTCTTCGACTGCATCCACCCATCTCAGCTTTGGTTTTCCTCTTCTTCTTACGCTACTGTGGGTTTTGCAAAAAAAATTTCCCTTAGTGTTTTATTGTCCTTCATTCTAATAACATGTCCAACCCAATTAAGACGGCTTACTTTAATGTGATGTACAACGTCTGGCTCCTTGTACATTCGATAGATTTCTGTATTGTATCTTCTGCGCCAGACACCGTTTTCCTTCGTACCTCCAAAGATACTTCTTAAAATCCTGCGTTCAAATAGGCCCAACAGCCTCTCCTGCCTTACAGTCAAAGTCCAAGTTTCCGAGGCATAGGTCAAAACGGGACGGATAAGCGTTCTATAGATCTGTAACTTAGTTTTTCGTGATAAAAATTTAGTTTTTAATATATGGTTTAGGCCAAAAAAGGCTTTGTTAGCTACAGTTAAACGCCTTCTTACCACTGGGGAACTTCTTACCACTGGAGAATGTCATTATTTTTGTTAACCATTGAGCCAAGATAGATAAATTCATCAACTGTTTCAAAAATGTAATCTAGGCTCCTTCAATTTCCTACACCACTCATTATGCAAAAATATCCACTGACACCTTTCTCAATAATCTCTTATCCTCATTTATTTATAACAGCAATGTAAAAAAACTTATTGGTTTCCCAAGAATTTTAAAGGTAACATTTCATTGTTTTTACTTTAAATCTATAGCGTTAAAATGTAAAATTTTTAATTCTACTAATACAAACAGATATGCTTTTGAAACTACAAAATTACAAGGAAGAAACGAGTTATGAACTTTATGCCTGTGTCGTCATAACTGTACAATGAAATGCGAAGAAAAATGCAGGCTGTGGGAGGATAAATTTAGTACAAAACTAGCCCCTTTAACTGAATTATTTTGACATTGTGTGATTGATGGTAAATTTTAAACTTCAAAATTTCTCTTAAAATATCATTTTTGAAAACTCTCGATGGGAGAGTATGAAAATCCTTTCCTAGAACTGAAAAATGACATTCCTAGATGAATATGATTATATTATATTAATTGTCTTCAGTCAGCATTGCTAATTAAATGAAATAATTATTTTTTCTATAAAGGAGGACAAACTCCAAGAGTAGTCTCATAAAAATTTAAACTCGCAACTTTTGAAAAATATTTCTGCAGCAGTTCTTTCCAACTTTATGCATTAAAACATGTTTTAATTTTTAAAATATTCTATTGCTTTATTAATTGATTTAATAATTTACTGATTTAATCGAGAAACCTTAAGATGGATAAGAAATATAATTTAATTATAAAAGTGGTAGAATACTCGATTATTTATGTTTGAAAGGGGAAAATAAAAAATAATCAATAATATATTAAATTCTACTTTAACTTTGCAACAACATTGAATCAATTTCGATAATGTAAATAAATAACAGTGAAACATTTCTTATTATTCAAGGAAATTCTCAAGAACATTTATGTTGAATATTCAGCTTAGTTAGTTCTAGAAAAAATTATTTTAATCTTAAAATATTTTCAAAAAATGTCTAATATATTTGAAAAGCATTTTGGATTACTTTCCGAAAAAAAGATAATTTTTCCATTATATATAAATCCATTATCGAAGATATTTGACATTTAATATAACACAACTTTTAATAATGAATTATGATTAAAAATTTTATTTCTGATGAAGAAATGCGTAAAAATATTTTTTCTTGTTTTATATTGAGTAAAACTTTCTTAAACTTGCCCTCTGTGAAAACATGAAATGCATTTATGAAAAGAAAATTTTTGAAGACATAAATCATGTGTATATGAAGACAAGCACGCGCAATAAACGAGCAACAATCGGATGCATATATTTTTTCTTTAATAAATTTTAGTTATAAATAATGTTTAATATCAATTTTTATAATAATTAATTATAAATAATGTTTAATTCCCATTTATAAAAAAATTATAAAACACTCTTAAAAAAATTTTCTCATAATTATACTAAAAAAATTGTAGTAATTTACATAATGGAATTCTCGTTAGAACTATTATTTTAAATAAATTGTAAAAATATTTTAATTCAAAATAATTATATATCCTTCTGATTTCCGAATGAAGTAAAAATCAGGTTTGTACAATATTTTTTTAAAAAAGTATACTAAATATATCTTATATATAAGTTCTAAAATATTCCAGATGATATCTTGAATAAGTTGATCAGAGGATTTTTTATAGTCATTTCACCATTCAGAAGTTCATTTGACATCATTATGACGTTATTGAATCACAAAGGACCTCATAATATTGACATCCAGAAAGAATCATTGTTATACGGTTTTTAAGAACGTTACGAATATTTAATTTCGTTTCAGTAAATTATAATATTCTCTTCAATGATTCAAATATGTAAAATAATGAAAATTTTTATAAATAAAATTGAATAAAATATTTTAAAATATAGAATATCTTTCACGCTACGATCTTATGTTAAAATTAACTCGTTTCAGATCATTTGTTAAATATAAATTATATTAAATATATAAGTATTACTCTACAGTTAATTTTTTTCATAAAACGGCGAAACTTGCCTTCGTGTGAAATATGTATAAATATTTTTAATATCGTAAAATATGATTATTTCAAATCATATATATTTTAGTTTTTATTAAATATTCACTGCCACTACAGTTAAAACTAGATTCCAAACTTACAAACATTAACACAGGAAGTAGAAGTCTGATACACACATCAATTATTCTGAAAGTATAAGCGTTTCTTAACGAGTAATGACTGCTTAAGGATTTGAATTCAGAACAGTCGAGTATATTTATTAATTCAAAAGAATAACGCTTTCATAAAATTAACAAAAGTAATTTTGTAAATATTTACTTAATTTGTAGGAATAAATCTAGGTTTTCGGAAAATATTGATTAAAAATTAATTGAAGATTTTTATAAAACTGCACTTTAATTTCATAATTACTTTGAAATCAGTAAAATGGTTTACATAAATTGGAATTTGCAAGAGTTAAGGTAAGGAATTTAATTCTTTATACGAACTTTATATTAAAAGTATGAATACTTACTACAATCTAGTTTGTTCTAGATGATTGTTTTGATGATTTTATGATTATTAAAATTGATGCTATCCTAATTATTTTCAAAAAGTTTCGTAAAAAATTTCACAATGATTTTATTTTGCAAAACTAAAGATTACTTTCAATTTTGCATACATTTCAAATTATATTCTTAACTTCGGATCATTTTTGGAATTTATTTATAATGATCAAAATTGGAATATTTGGAAAACCTCAATATCTGTATCACGGAATTATAAATTTCTTTTCTATATCGAGCATTAATTCAGAAATAAGGAATGTTCTATGTTTTATCGATTTATCTGAAACATTATTTTGTTCTATCAGTTATTCAGAAATATCCTCTGTATATACGATTTGATCGTCTAGCGTTAATTCCAACACTAAAATCTTTGTTAAAAAAATCAAGTTCAGAGCAAAAATTAACCGGAAATTTTTCAGATAATTTAAAATTTTTTAATGATATTTTAAAATAAATCACATGAAAATTTAGAGAGATTGCAGTTGAAGTTGGATGAATTTTACTTTGTCATTTTATTTATAAAATTAAATTGTCAATATATTTTAAACTTTACAATTGTTTTTTCATATAAACAAATGTTAAATTTGATCTTATTAAGAACACAAAAAGTAAAATACTCAGAAATTATTAAAATTAATTATTTAAAATCATAAATATCCACATGTTAACCATGAATGTTCTTATTTTAAACTTTATGAGCATCTTTTGTCTAAAAATTGTAAGTTTTCAATTGTGTTGCCACACGCGTACGATCCTATTTTCTTAAAAACAAGAGAAAGCAATCATGAATAAACTCAAGAGAAATTTTCGAATATTTTGGAAAATATTAAAACAATTCTTAAAATAATTAATATGCTAAGACTTTAAGCATAAAAACAATTCATTCCATCAAATAAGATTACTTTCGGTTTTCGTTTGCAACCCACAAACAAGAAAAAGCATTATTTGAAAACAAGAATGAAAGTTCTTGTGATTTTGAAATTAATTAATGAGTGATTGCAAGTTTATTTTTCAAATTTTAGATCTCAAGCACTACAGTTTGCTGATCCCAAAATTATACAAGAATTTTTTTTTTATAACTTGAATAACTTTTGATGATTTTATGATAACTTGTGTCTAACATCATAGTATAATTCTTATAAAATATTAATAACATTTATAGGTGAAATATATATATTTTATATACTCGAAAAAAATTAGATGCAAATTATTAAAAAAAAATGAGTGCTTACTTTTTCATTCGGCAATTTACTCCATGATTTTAAATCATCGTTCTTTTGACATTCCGCTTCTTCAATGGGAGATGAAGCATTCTTTGGAATATCTAAAACAGGAGAATTCATGATATTCAATTAAATCTCAAACAATTTCAGCGCATAAAGTTTCCGATTCACATTAAAGTACTAAGCTCCCATAAGCAACTTAGTAGATAGAAATACTTGTCGTAGTTTCTTTTCTGTAAAATTTGGCAACCCTGCAGAATGGCTTGCAAAATTTGCATCAAATTTTCTAAGCATTTGGCGAAATATGATTGTCTCAGAACTGGAATATTTTTTTATTTTGTACATTTTTAAATTCATTGTGATCCAATATAAATTCAGAACTGCTAAAATTTAATATTACTTGAAATATCCTGAAACAAAATAAATGGAATCATTGTGTAATAAAATTAAATAAATAGAACTTTTCGCTAGAAATTAATTATATTACAGTTATCAAAACAAAGAGCTATCGATTTAAAATTTTGTATTTAGTTTAGAATTTGTAATTCAAGATTATTCAGCACTTAAAGAAGATTCTTGAAAAACTTCTTAAATTTAGGAGAACATATAAAATTTTTTTCACATGTGCGCGCGATTTTATTAAAAAAATTTTTATTAAATTAATTTTAAGTAAAACATATTGCACGCGAAAATTTTTTAAAAAAATTCTGCATAATTTTAATTAATTCGTTTGAAATTCTGTTTCATGCTTACTTATTTCTATGAATGTCACTCTGTTTTATAACTACTGTATTGCCATGTTTGTATATAAGTCCTGAATTTTTTTAATAATTTACTCAGACCAAATTTTACTGAAATTTCACAGTAGTTCTACAGATGAAGACCATGTCAGAAAATTCTCTTAATTTCAAATCCCATGGCAGATGCAAATATGTAAATGAACTGATACTTTGAAACATATGTTGACTAGAACAGATAATTATTCTCGTTCTTATTGAATATATAATTGCTATTGCTCATACGCAGATGGTAAAAAGTTGATTGATATTTTATTTAGCGGATCATTTTCAAAGGTTCTCCGAAGTTTTTAAGTCAAACTACACTACACTTCCACAAATTTGTCACTCGCTCAACGGTCTTCTTCTTCTTCTTTTTTTTTTTTTTTTTTTTTTTTTTTTTGCACATTAGAAGAAATTAGATGAGAACTTGCAGATAACTTCCAAGGAAACCGCCAAACTCAAATGTTGACAAAAATTAAAATCTGACTTAAAAAAATAAAATAAAAATACGAAGAGAAAAAATATTTTATATGTAATCATTAAAACTGCTGCTTGAATCTATATAATAATACATTTTCGAATAAATAAGAAATTTGGCATTAATATTTTATATTTTTCATAAAAAATTTTATTTTTTAAATCTCAAATCTTTGAAGAGGAAGAGAGCTATTTTATTTACTATTATTGATTCTAAATTCGTTTATACTAATGTAAAGTGAGGAAAGTGTAGCCGCTAAGTAAATGCGTGCGCAATTGTTTAAAACAAAGCTAATAATACAACATTTTTTTTTAAATTTTATGTTCACTAAAAAATCTAAGTATATTTTCTCTTACATTTTTTTAAATTTTAAAATAGCTTGCATTTTAGCGCGTATTGAAGTTTAATTATAAAAATTTGGCATTTTCTTACAATTATTTCCTATTCAAAAACAAAAATATAGCAATCTTTGTATGTTCGCCTGCCCAGCTCATATTTAATAAATGCTTAAATTATTTTACATTTTTATTTTAGATTTCCTTTTGTGAAATGGTAAACTAGATATAATGAATTTTTCAAAATTTCTGTATACCACAAATATTCAGAAACGAAGATGGTTTGAAATCATATTTTTTATTTATACAATGAAAAGCAGAATATTATCTTTTCTGCTTTCTATATAGAAAAAATTATCTCGTTGAGCAACAAACAAATCACAGCCTAATTTATTCCTGATTCACAAGCAGAAATTCTTGAGATATAAAAAACTAACTCAGCAATTCATAATAATTTGTCAGATCGTAAATTATTTAGGAATTTTGTAGGTTTTTGGATATGTGTTCTTCCTTTTACAATTTTCCACTCAGTGGATTTGTTTTCATATGCATTTGTGAGTGCACTTTTCTGTGATAAACAACTCTAAAAATGCAAATATCTCATCATATCTATCTTAAAATTCTCAAATATGATTTTGTGATGATTTTTAATATTCTTCATTAGGATAAATAGAAAGTAATCAAAGAGAGGGGAAAATGTTTTTCAGTTTTTATCTTGTAACTCTGATTTTGATCCCAGTTTTCCAATTCTATTTTCATCTGAGTTAATTATTTTATTTTAAATTTGAGTTTTATTACGATTGAATTTTGGTCACTTTTTGTACATGAGGGACAACTTTAATGATACCTACATTTTGAAATAAATTTCGAATCATTACACACACAAATATATATGCGGGACTAGGCAATTCAATCGATATAAGTTGAAGAGAAATTTAGAGTTGAACTGAAACCCAGTTGATGATTTGTTAATTGAGCTTTGTTACTGCTTAAAAAGATAAATTATATAATCTTTTTAAGCATCATTTATGTAAGAATTTTACTGAAAAGAACCTCTGCTAATGAAATTTGTATCATTAGTTTTTTAATTGTTAAATATTTTCACTTAAGCTTCTAGAAAAATTATAAGCTAAGTAATAAAGTGTTTTGAAATAACAAGAAACATGAAAATACAAGGAAACAAGAATGTTCTTGCCATTTTTAATGACTCAAAAGAATATGGCCTACAGAAAGTGTTGCCTATATTTAGTCCTTGAAGTAATCACCATCGGTATCCATCATCTTTTGCCAGCGCGTCTGCAGTTGTTCAATCCCTTGAGGTAAAACTCGAGGGTTTTAGACGCAAAGAAGTCCGTGAGTGCTTGGCGAAAGTCTAATTTATTGGTGAAGGATTTTCCACGAAGATTATTGTCCAAGGAAAGATGTAGCAATTTGATGGTGCAAAGTCATGTGAGTAAGGAGGAAGGCACAAAGTCTCCCAATCCATTCGCTCTATGGTATTCCTGGCCACTAGCGCGATATATGCCCCCCCCCCATTATCGGCCAAGAACAGTACACCCTTGCGAATAACCAAACCTGGCTCCTTCTGTTGTAATGCCTGTTACATACGTTCCAGTTACTGTGAGTACTGGCCCGTTGGTAGCAGCTCATAGTGAACCACTTGACGATTTGTCCCTCAGACACCAGCTGCATCACAGAGGAACAATTCTCCCGACCTGAATTTGTGAAACTGCCTTGCCGCACGTCTATTCACAGCTCTATCCCCAAGCGCTTGACACATTCGGCGACTTGGTACTGCTGCTGATAAGCCCACTTTGAAGTCGTAAAGCAAACAAACCAGAACAGGCTCCTTCGACAAATCCATTTCTCTTCGCTACTTTACAAGCTACGATTGATGAATTTACGTGGTGGATTTGCTTTATATAACAACTGATGTTCCTACTCTCAACTGATCGGCGTCTCAACTACGTCATACATTATTTTGCATCTTCGTTCTCACTTCATTCAATGGCAACTCGAAAAATGCAATAACTTTCTTTGTTCCATCTACCATGTATTACTTTCTAGAAAAACTTTTCACAGATAATGAGTCATTTTCAGGTGCCACGACGAAGGAACTAGGAAAACTCTCAAGCTCCAACCCACAGACATGCATGAAAAGAGAGGTAATTCTACACGCTTCTTCTATTTTACAGCATAGCTGGAGCATAACCCAGGGTTTTCTATTTAGAAGAGAGCAGTCTTACCTTTAGATGATGAAGAGACCGTGTAGATATGTTACAATTCAATATTCAATTAGTTTCTTTTCCTATTTTCCGAGTTATTATTATATTAAAGATATATAAAAAATAATTATTGCAAAATCACACACACACACATTCGTTTATGAATATTTACACTAGAAATAAGGATTTAAAAGTTGTAAATCACTAATCTAGGTAATCAAAACTTTTACCCTTTTTTTAAAGTTTAGTTTTTAGACACTGATAATATTTCGATTCTGAATGAATATTTTTGCATTGATAGTTGCAATAACACATCTTTTTTCTTTTTTTGTAATCTTTGGATACTGATTTAAAAATATATTTAATTAAATAATCTAACAAGTAAAAAAGGTAAGCATAAAAGACAAATATTTCTAAGATTAGGAAATTAAATTTTTTTTCTAAAATCTTCAAAGATTTAAATTTGTTTTATTTTTGCTAAAATCCTCTAAAACTGAATAAAAATATTTCAAAACCATCGGCCAAACATGTAGAAATCATAAATAAAAATATTTACGTCGTATAAAATAAAGTATTACAACGTGCAAAATAAAATATCTTTCTTTACTTGCTAAACATTTTATAACTTTAAAATTATGCAAAATAAAAATATAAAACAAAACCCAAATGAAAGAATAAAATGGATAGTATAACTCACACACATATTCCATTAATATATATAGGCATAAAAAAGTCATTGAAAATTAAAAATTTTTTTAAATATTGATGATCGATAAGAAAAACTATTTACATAGTGAAATGACCAGGGCCCGACTAAGCCTAATTGATACCCCGGACAAGAACTTCTTTGGGATTCCCCTCTGCTTCAAAACAAACTTTTTACTTGATTTGGCAAACGATTATATTCGATTGGCAACGTACAATAAAATAAACTTTATATTCAATTTGGGAGCCTTCCGGGGCAACTGCCCCGTATGCCCCTACCTTAGTCAAGTTCGGGAAATGACATATTCTGAATTTTATTGCAGAAATTCTTCTAATTAACTCGTACCTCAATAAACTCGTTGGACTCAACCTACTTCATTCTATATATTATATGCTACAAAACTTCAGAGATTTTATTATCTTATTTTTGAGATTTGCTTCTTAAGATTTTTTTTTAATAATGAAGCTTTTCATATTGAAATATTTCAGAAATAACATTTTGTTTGCGGTATTGAATAGTGATATTAAAAATTAAGTCTGAATGCACGAATTGTCGAATCTTTCATCCTCGAAAAATGTTAGCACGTATGTGTTTTATAGCGGACATTATCCCAAATATTGATTATAAAAGTATTTTTTGCCTCTAAAATTAAAATATTTTCAATTTAGAGTATCAATGATGAGAAATCTATAAATGTTATAGAAAATAAATGAACTTGTTCATCAAAAAGGACAACTTCATATTTTTTAACGAATACAAGGCTTACATAAGAAATATAATGTGTCAATTTAACTTATATTATTTTAAATCAATATAAATAATTATAATTTTAAAATAATTTAAAGTTATTTTTTCATAGAATGTGATAATTAAATAAATTTTCTCATTCACATATGAAACACTATCTCATTAGCCCCTTGAGAACCATTTTATTTCCGATATTTTGTAATGTAGAAAAAAGTATACTCTGTAATTTTTTCAATCTATATTATTAATTAAAATTAATTTAGGTATACAATTTAAAGCTTATTTGTAATATTTTTCATAAGAAAGCTATTTTCAATGAAATAAATTGTTTTTTTCAATATTAAAATTATATTATTCTTATTATAATCGCTTAGCATAATTATATTATGCTGAAATATGATCATGTATCAACAATGTATAGATTTTTTTAATGAATATATTTAAAAACACTAATTTTGTTGTGGAAATCGAAAGCAGCTTGATATAACATCCGATCATCACTTCCCCCACTTCCTTTTGCGATTCAAGAAAAAGGACAGCTGGAATAGAAGATAGTTTTGTGTGTGGCGTGCGCTAGGTACAGAGAAGGTATCGCTATTGTAGCTTCAATTTTTGTTTTGGATTGCTAAGCCAAATTTTACAGGTTTATGATATTTTTGGAGACGCTAGTCTCATTATGAATATATAATTAACCAATTAACTAGGCTTCTTAAGTCAATTTATGAATAAGACATATGTTATTGGAGACGAATTTAATTATTAGTTAACTGTTAGGGCTTCTTATATATATATATATATATATATATATATATATATATATATATATATATATATATATATATATATATATATATATATATATATATAATGAATATTTGAGTTGCCAGTCTCTTATAAATATATCTATTTTCTTTTCAAGCCATATTTAATTCTGAATGTGTTTCGTTTTATGATGCTTAGAAAAATTAATTAAAATTAGCATCTATAATTCTGTTTGTTATCATTCCAACAAAAATTACTAAAATTGATTAACAAACGGATTACTATTTTGAAATAGAAGGAGGAAATTTACTCCTGTATATATATTTTATACTTGACTACATTTATATATTTTTTTTATCTTAATACAGTTTTGATATTTTATTTTAATTAAGAACTTCAGATATTAAAATTTAGTTTTCGCATTATTTTTACATAAAAGTGTGAAAGCATTTTTAGAATTTCACTATAGACAAAATATTCAATATTAATTTTTTATTAAATGGGAGTTATTGACGAATTTATAATTATTTATTGAATTGCTAATCGGATAACTTAATTGTAGAAATTATTTAATTGGAATTAATTCCTGACAAGAGTTTGTTTAATATTGTTGAATAACAGTTTAATGTGATCAGTATAACATAAGTTACTGTAACTTAAACAGGTCAATGTTGTAAGTTAAATTTAAACAACTGAGTTCAAAATAAATAAATGGGAAATTTTACTAATTTAATTTACATAATTTTTTCACCCAAAATTTTATCATAAAATAGTTTTTTTTAAATTAAAGTTTTAGAAGTTATTGAATTAAAATATTTTTAACGTCTGACTTACAATTAAAAGAGAATGTTGTCAATGACTAAGACTCATAAGATTTGAGGATTTCAAGACCTTGTATTTTGAAAAACTAACAAAGTTTAAATTCTTCATCCTTTTATATTTTTAAAAAACAATGAATAACTGTATTACATGCCTTTTATATGACAAGAATCTTATATTTATAATATCTTTTTACACATAAAAATTATACATTCCAAAACAGCATGTTTCTTATGAGCAAATGAGTGGATTTCTTCAGTGACATCTATAATCAGCCTGACTTCTAATCATAGAATATGACAAGAAATTAAATACAATCTCTTGTTCCACAATGTTCTTTTGAAGGCTGGAAAAGATACTTCTGTAGAAATACTTGATATTAGTAGACATAAAAATAACCAAATTATCGTTTCATTGTTTAAATAAATATCCAAAAATATCATTTATATATATCACAGAAAATGAATCCAGTTTATTCTGTATTCGAGATCCTTAATAATTCTTCGCCTATTTTAGCCCTGGGATTTTTCCTGAAAAAACTTTTATCATAATGCATATTGGAACACTTTACTCTCTCTTTTCCTTCTGAACGGTTTGAGAGTGCCCCTGGTGGGGATAAGGAAAGACTGTTAAGCTTTTGGATTCAAACTGTTAAGATGTGTTTTATCACCTTTTTAATTTCTTGCTTCTGTTTTGTAATTGTGTGTAATCTGACTTTGAATATTAAATTATTGTTGCACTTAAGGTTGCTTTTATTTAACCCACTACCACCGGACACAATATATGCAAAACAATAAAAAAATTATTAATTGTTTGGACAAAAATCCAAAATGACTATGTATATATATCATACAAAAGATATCCAGTCACCTTAGTATTTCAGATTTTAGCTAATTTTCTCTCTATTTTAGAGTTGCAAAAGACACTTTTGCTGAAAATTTTTATCTTAATGTATGATAATGTATTTAAAACGCTATTCCATTCCTTAGGTAAATATTCAAAATATCTTTTTTGATACATCGCCATTGTGATATTTTTTAAATAATTCTGGCGATTTTGCTCCCAAAAAATGTTTAGGATTAATATCCCGCATCAAATGCAAAATAAGTTTTTTTTTCATTTTTTTTAAATCATTAAATTTCTAGTACTCTACATATGTGAAAGAAAATTCCAAATCCCAAATGTTTCAAAAACAGAGGCATGTGTAATATTTTTCTAATATCTCTATTGTTGCTAAATATCTTTATCTTATCATCTTAATAATAAAAAATCAAATTCTAAATAAACTTATCTTGAGCAAGTTTTTAATTTCTTTATTAACACAGGACATACTTAAATAGGAAAAGACAAAGAAGAAGAAAACATATCGCTCGGCGCAGAATCTTATTCTGATGTAAGCAAATATTCATATAGTGCGCTATATCTATAGACTTTTAATTGCAACAGCATGTGAGGTTTTCTTCTTTTTCAAATTGTTATTTATGCATAACCGCTGTTTATATGAGGAAACACGTTTGACATTGAATTCCTCTGCTTTCTGTATTTTCTTATTTAATTTTTAGGTATAACTATTTTTTTTTTTCAATTTCTGAAATCGTATCGTTTTTGTTAATCGCAGTCAACGTACATTTGTTGTTCCCAATTGTTGCATATTAAAAAGGATGGATGAAAGAGTTCCCCAACTTTAATAATTAAAAGAGTTTCATTACTAAAGTGAAATTTCAAGCGTTCTACACCTTTTTCGATTTATTTTTAGCTGATCTGTTAATGAAAACTCATTTCGTGGAACCAAATATCATTTTGAACAAAGTTAAGTAAGTAGTAGCTATTAAAAAAATAGTAAATTCCATTATTTTATCAAATTGCAAAATATCCCAAAAAGCTAAACACATTTTCTACCTGAATCATTAATTATTTTATTAATAGAAATGGTTCCAAAATTACTTTCAAGCCCAACAATCGTCGGTAAAAATTTACTGTTGTAATTTTCAAGATGTCGCCAAGGGTGACTGTATGACGAATTTCCGATCGGGAAAACAGCGGGAGGAAATGGCTGAAATAGTGACAAAAATTTCATACATTGTTGGTATCTAACAATATGCTCAACTGCTGTTGTTTTTGTCGTGTGACAAGTGCAATAAGAAAAAATATAAAACAAGTCATATGGGACCAAAGGCATGGAGCACTGTCATTAAGGGATTTGCCATTGCCTAGGGAGGTTGGACTTCTGCCTGTTGGTTCGCGGAAGGTAATTACGCTCTCAACTAATTTTACAAAATTAACAATAAACGCAGATTTATAGATTTCAAACATTAATGGTAAAATAATAAAGTTGATATGTTAAATTATCCATAAATTTTTTTGATAAAATTTTATATTAATGAATTTAAATCGGTAAATATTCATGAGAAATTGATGACAAATAGGATTGCCAAAATACTAGTTTGCCGGGTTTCCAGTAAAAATGTTCGCCAAATTTGGCTCCGAAAAACATGCCAAAGGTGACCGTACAGTAAATCTGATCCCAATCGTCTAAAGCAGAGGTATAAAACTGTGCCTTGCTAGCCAAATGTGTTTCTTTGGCACTTCTACAAAACAGCGCGCCCAAGTAAGAGCAAGAAAATCTTGAAATACAGTGGCTGTCAAATTTTATATAAGCAGGAAAATAACTGGAAATATATCTGTCAGTTTTAATCCTATAAATATTTCAAGTAAATTTTGGCGTATTATTATGAATTGATTGTACATTTATTTATTACATTACATTACATATATTCAGACTTGTATGCTTGATTCTTGAGATCCGCTTGTAAGTCTTCGTCGATAATAGGACAAATAGCACAATGACAGCTGTACAACCACAGAAGATAACGAAGAAAACACCCAGGGCCACGATGGGAATCGAACCCACACTTCTACGCTCTCAAGCGATTAGCGGAGTGATGCTTTGACCACTCAGCCACGGAGTGCCCTGATTGTACATCAAATTGTGCTGCCATTGTAATTGTCATATGCCAAGTTCCAACCGATGAAATGTTTTAAATAAATGTGAAATTCAAATTTTAATTTGAATGGGAAATCAAATACCGTATAAATAAAATTTAGTTTCAAAACATTAATTTTTTCTTTGTTTGTTGGACTCTAAAATTTGAAGTTTTTATAGCGTCTGAAACAAAAAAAATTTCTCTAGCGACTGAATTAAGAAGCATCAGATGTACAGAAAATATTACAGTGGCGTAAAGTGTGAGAAGGCAAATAGATCAATAGTCACTTACGGCACAGAAGTGGTGGACGGCAAAAACGGTTGTGTGGTTTACAAATGAAATATCCCTTATTATAATTTTATTTTTATAAATTTTTAATTTTGAATAAATGTTGCCTTATGTAATTCATCTTAATTGAAAATATACAAGGAAATATTTTTAAAACAGCAAAATATGCATAATATAGTTACTATCAACCCAAATCGTTCTGTGTGTGCCCTGCATACTCAATAATCAATAATCACGACGACTAGGAGGCTAGTCTGGAATGGTGTAGTATCCGTTCTCTCTCTCTTCCTAATAGCATTTTTTTCTTAATGACCATAAGACCTAAAGTAATAAATATCTGTTTTATTTCATTTCCATTGATAAAAAATTATCCGAGACATCATCATACACTCTATAATTTACAAGCAATCTTTAATTAATAAACCTTCAACAGATGTATAAAAACGAGTGAATAAATTATTCAAAATGCTTAAATATACGTCTAAAATGATGTATAAATAAAATAATTTCGTGCAGAATGGGATAAAAAAAACGAGTAAAAAGTAGTGAGCAGAATGAGAAAAGTAACGAGATATTGAAGTATTTGTAAAACTAGGTTTATTTACATACCAATTTTCTAAAAATGTGTAATCAATATTTAATAACTTAAAAAATGCTTACGCATTCCTGGATAAAACATAATACTTTATTATTATTCATGATAATTCGCATTTTATATTATGAATATTCTATGTGGAATTCTTGTTAATTTTTAATTCAATTGAATTTTAAGTGCCATAAATGTATGAAATGGGGTTAAAATATATATATTTTGCGGACATTTCACAGGTAAAAATGCTTATATGTGTAAAAAATAAAATGCAAAATCATTTCTGAATACAAACTTCATATAAAAATCGAATCAATGTTTTCAACGACTCTCTGAAATATGCATCTTATATTACATTTGATGTAGTTAAACGTAGTTACATAGTTTGTTCTTAATTGAATATTATTATTCAAATAGCATTGGCTATTTTTGTGCTTGAATAGTTTTAAAAAGAGGTTGAATGTAAATTAAATTTTGTTTAATAGTTATCGCTAGAATATGTACTAAACCCATAAAAATATAATTTTTTGTATTATCAAGGATAACCAGTATCACTATCATAGTAAAACATATCAGTCTTTGTGACTTAAAACTCTCAATCTTGTAATCAGAGCGGCAATACAGGTATTATGTTATATAATAATGTGTTACAAATTTACAAACATTTGTATTTTTCTTAAAATATCTCAGACTAATCGGAAATACTTAGATTTTGGTAAAATTCGTACAATTTAGGAATATTCTACGTTAAAATGGCATTTCTAATGATTTGGCGACTTGGTGACTTTTTCGCGAGATTTTATGGCGATTTGGCGATAGATAGATATTTTTGGAAAAATCTATTACTAAAGCTCCAAAATCTAGAACTTACCAGCGACTTGGCGAAATTCTTGGATTTCCAAGCCAAATCAAATCTAAATACCGCCACGGTGGGAATCGAACCCACACTCCTACGCTCTCAAGCGATTAGCAGAGTGATACTTTGACCACTTAGCCACGGTGCGATCAAAAGTAGCAGACGAGAGATATTTCTCATTTCAAATAAAGCTGTTGCCAAAAACTTTTATTCTAAAGCATTTACTTTTTTAAAAAATTCTTTATTGAAATCGTTCTAAAAATGTGTTAATACCCTATGTATATGAAAGACAGGTTTTACATCATATATTTCCTTCAAAGGCATGTTTATTTACATAGAAACTTATATTTGAACCTAATTTTTTTCCTTGCAATGTTTTAAGCCCGCAATTCTTAATTATTGTGCAGCGG
Source organism: Latrodectus hesperus (assembly GCA_037975125.1). Classification (NCBI taxonomy): domain Eukaryota; kingdom Metazoa; phylum Arthropoda; class Arachnida; order Araneae; family Theridiidae; genus Latrodectus; species Latrodectus hesperus. The sequence goes on from CM075851.1 coordinate 120,949,909, forward strand.
CACTTTTGTGTGCCGCCAAATGTTAGAAATGTTTACAGTAAAAATTATTATGCTATTACGAGTTGGTGTTGTTACTTATCTCAGTTTGTCTAGCTAGGCTAGTCAACCCCCATAATACCAAAAATATCTAAAATGTCTATAAAATGTGATGGGTTTCGAAGGACATCGTCTTTTTTAAAATTTAGGCAGGTTAAGATATGTCCAGGGGAGGCTATATTGACGGAACACCAAAGACAGTGTGGAAATGTCCTTTGCCCCTGCTGAAATGTGATTCCTCTCGCGTGCCTACTCAGATCGCGGGAAAAGGCAGTTTGATTACGAGTAAAAATGATAAACACACTGTTCTTTTTTTAGTAAATATTATACTTCAAAATTAATATCGTAAACTATTTTACGCAGTGTATTATAGATAAATAAACAACTTTTAAATCTTTTCTTTGTGTGATGCCAAATTTCAAAATCGTTAAAAGTATCCCACGACAAAAAAGGGATGGAGAGAAAGAGAGAGAAAATCATTGTTTCATGCATTTATACAAACTTTTCTACTATCCATTGCATATCAAACACTCGTATCAACAGTACCCATCTGAATTTTCATTAGAATTTAGGGATTAAGTATTAATTTAAGAAACGGAGATCACAAATTCGGTTTCCTATTTGATTATATCTCATATTTGTACTTTTTCACTATATAGTCGACATTTTTATTGGCCTGCTTGTACATGCCTCTAAAAGTATATTTTTGGACTTAGCCATACGTACACTTTAAATTATAGGGCTTAATAATCCAAACAAAATGGGATTAACTCTTAGACGCGATAACATTTAGAGCCTCATTACTAATTTTCAATTATTAATTCTGTAGCAACTTGTCAAGCCCACTTTTTTCCTGTTATTCAAACGAAATTAAATCTTCAGCAGTTATATGTGTTTTTATATATTAAAAACTTTTCAGAATTTCCTTTATTTATTCTTTTATCTCATCGTATCTTTTCCTACAGGTCAAGTCATCACTTTACTCATTGAGTAGCTAATTTCAGTTTTTCAATCATTGCATCGATTATCAACATCATAAAAATTATAATTACATTAATCATTACATTATAAATAAAGATATATACATAAGTATTTTTTAAATTTGTGCAATTTTATTTAAAATTGTGTATAAATAATTATTATTTGAAATCTTTGCATTGAATACAATATTAAAATATCAGAAAAAGTAATTAAACTTAAATGCCTGGAAGTCCGCGTACCAGTAAAAGGTTCTAGTACATGAACGAACGCAGAAACTTTATCGTGATGTAATTATTTTCTTTTCTGTATTTCATAAAATTTTCACAAAGCCATAAGGAAATTATTGATAAACGAAAGGTCTTGATATGCATCAATGAGTTCAGAAATTAAGTGCCTTACATATGGCTTTAATAGTTGAAAGATAAGAATTCGTTGACATTTTGCTTTCAGAGCAATAACTGATTGAGGAAAAAGCTTATTGATTCCTGTCCACAGGATTATCGAGTTTTTATTTTCGAATTTGTAGGAGAGTTACCTAGTATCGTTATCGTGCTAAGTAAAGCTTGTTTTGAAGAAAGATTGTCTACATTTTGAAAGTAGTTGAAATTTATTCAGTTTTCAATGTTCGTGTTGAGTGTTATAAAATTTAATGTTTTGGCAACTGAGGGCAATTAGCATTAAAGAATATATTACTGAAATTGTGCTAGTAAGGCAGATTTTTGTAAAGAAAGGAGCGGGGCAAATTTATGGTTTGGTCAGTATAGCAGAAATCGTTACCCTACTATAGTAGCGTAACATCGATTGCCAAACATCTATAGATGGTTAGATTGCATATAATATGAAAAAACTTCAAATCGAAAGTGTCTAAAACCCAAATAATAACTTAACACAAAATTTTATTTTTATATTATTCATGGTGTATCAAGTAAAAACAACTATAATTGTGCATAAGATTTTTATATGTATTTATAAATGGGCTATTATACTGATTTTAGTACAACTGCACCGAGAAGAATAGCATTTATATTCGTGTTTGATTGTGTCTTGCATGATGCAGCGCATTTGTTTCACGACCAAGGCGCTTTCCCATCAGGTGATGCGCACAATTCAGCTTCGAGTTGAATGTTATACTTTTGTGTGGCAGTCAGTCAAGAAGCTTGTTGTAAAAAATGGCAAATATAAAAAATAGTGCTAGTCAGCTAGTCAACCTCTGAAGTCGCGCGTGGGTGACAAAAGCCCTGTCAATTCCTTCTCGAGACAACATGACGACTAAGAAGTAAAGAATGACGGAAGATGAAATTCTCTGTGAATTTCTAGTTAAATGAACAAAGATTTTCGTGTATATTCGAAAGTCTTCTAACCAGTTGCACTTGTCTGGAAAAATTGACTAATAACAAGAAATCAGATGTGGGAAAACACACTAAATGCATGTCATTTAGAACTAAATATCCTGTTAGTGATGCAAAATTAATTGCAACTTCTTGACAATTGCTGCAAAAAAAAACAATTTGACAACTTTAGTAAAATCAAGTTCGGTATTTAATTAAAGGTTGCATTATTCCAATAATATTAATATTATAAGTTTGGGATTAGAGTTAAGAGTTTATTAAAAGAGGGAACCATGTACAGATAGAGCGAATTCTTAAAAAAATTGCTTTATAAATGCATTTCGAGATTTTAAGAACAAAGTGTTCTGTTCTAAAACAAATAATTGCATTATCTGTTAAAACACTGAAATATAGAACAATGAAAATATTTTCGAATATAACCACAATCAGCACAAATCGAAGATTTCAATTCGGTTTCAGCTTCATCAATAGCAGTTCACCTGTCTTCTAACATAAATGACAGAGCACAAGTTTCACTATTGGATGATTTATTTCATCTACATGTCTGAAAAAGCTTTTAGCCTTAGGTTAAACACATGAAGGGGATATAACAAATACTGTATCTAATTGCATTAAAAAAACATCATATTTTACGTGATAAAACTGTTACAACTGCAATAGTCAGAACGAAAAACATGCCTTGTGTATTTCGATTTTGAAAAGGACAAAAAATTAATCGCGAGATACCATTGTATCATTCATTAAGAAACATATTGTGCTTGATTTTATAAAAGAAATTTGCAAATTTATGAAATTAGTTATTAAGATTGTCAGCTGTATTATAACTAAGGTTCTTAAAATCACCAATTTAAAGAATTTGTCGTTGAATTGGAAAGAGCGAATACTCAGATCTGTTTCATAATAGGCCATTGGTTATCGAAAGAAACTTTTTGAAAAGTTTCACGTTCTTATTAACAAAAACTAAAACATTTATCATTGAAAAATATGTTTATTATTTAAAACTAGCGAAGTGATTCGTTTATTCAAAAATTTTGTTTCTTGTAGATCAGAGGTGTCAAACTCAATTTTGCAGAAGGCCATATATTAAATTTAGAATGTGTAGGCGGGCCAGATTCAAATAAAAGAATTTACTGAATTATTGTAAAATTTTTATTTATTTAATTATATAGTATATATAATATACAGTTGTTAAAAATGATATCAGAGTTGTAAAAGAGCGTAATTATTTTGAGCTCGAGGATCCAGATACCTGACTTTTCTTGTTTTTGACAAGCTCATTGATGTCAGGTATCATATTCGTTGTAGTTATTTTAAGAAATTATTGGAGATGTTCATTCGTAAGTCGTGTGCGATGTTTGTTTTTATTTATTTTCATCATGGAAAACATCTGCTCAGAAAAATAGGTGCTACTAAACATGCACAGAATGGGTGCTGCATGCTTTTTTAAATTCCGGGTATTTATCTAAACTCTTGAAATATTGTGTGTAAAATGTAAGAGAGTTTATCTCTTTAAAAGTTTCTTCCAAAATACTGTCCAATTGAAAATCTATCAACTCCATTTGCAAATGAACTGGTGACTGTGAAGCCTCAAAATTGGATGGATTGTTGAAAATTGGGAATTCCATTTCAATCAATTTGTCAATTTTATCGGACAGCCAAGCCAACTTAAAATTCCTCCGAAACCCAGCCAATAAAAATCCAACAGTTTGCGTAATCCAACAACAATTGTTGAATTCTGTGATCAAACTTTGCAGAAATTGAGAATATAAATCCAATTTTTTTTGTTTCACTGTGCCAAATGATTTTAAATGAGTGAAATGATCCAAAGTTTGATTTTTTACTTGATTTTCCCACAGCCTCAACTTTGCTTCAAAGATTTGAATACATGAATACATTTGAGTGACAATCAGATTTTTACCCTGTAACTTTACATTCAGATCAGTCAAGTGTTTATTCATATCGAATTTGGAATTTTTTGTTGCCAATTTTGGTTTTCCGCGTCCTTTACGTCATTTTTGTGTCATATATACGGATTTTCATGTGGCAACAGCGTTAGAATTGCTTGGCGACAAAAATGTCCCAAAGTTCGCCAACAAGGGCTATATCCTATTAATTCCGACATGTTAAGTAAAGTGCATTTACTAAGTTTGATAAGTTAACTGTAAAATTAATAAATTCATATTAATGATCTCACTCGTAAAGTTGAAATGATTTTTATAAAACTAGTCAGTATTCAGAAATTATTCAGTACATTATCTCTAAGTGAAATACAGAAGTGAATTAATTTTCGCCTCTCCTCGTACCTTAATTATTTTTGTAATTTAATGCTTATCATTATTTTTAGTGATCGATTGAATATATTAACCAGAATGATATTTGAACTGATTATTTTATAGTAACATTTTTATAGTCAATATTTATTAATTTAACATTGATATTTCAAAATATAATGTAAATTTTAACTATTTGGGCGTATAATTATTTTCTGTTTCAATTTCATCACAATCCTTAACTTCTGTTACTGTATTTTTTCTGTTGTCGTTGCAAATTTTTCTCTATTTGTTAAACATTTTTCTGTTGTTGTACATTTATTTTTGTTTTATAAATTTAAACCTTCTATATTTTCTTTCCTAGTTAAATAAATTTATATGACTTCGCGTAGATTGATGGAGACTTCAATTAGAAGAAAGATTTCTAATATTGAAGTACCTGCGGAAATTCTTCAAAACGGGGAAAAAATTAGATTCTGAATTAACTTATATCAAATAATAATAAAGTTAATAAATAAAGCATTAAGTGCTTCAGATTTAAGAAGAGAAACTATCAATATTTTACCCTTATCCACAAAAACGTTTTTATTTGTAAACCGTCCTGAATTTACCAAAAAAAAAAAATATTAATATTCTCACATCCTTGATAAACTTTCTTTTTTTTATGAATTTTGTATTGTATGTTTTGATAGAATATGAAAAAACAGTACAAATTTTGTGATTCGATACTTGTATCTTAAAGCTTAATTTTTTCATTGCAAATAAAATATCTAATTGATTTTTTTTTTGGAGATATGTACTTGCGATATTTCATATTATTCATAAAACAGGTGTCGAAATCATTTAATTCTCTTATCTCATATAAAGCTTTTACGATTTTATGGAGCGCATTATGATCAAACAATATGAGCATTTAAGGAATTTAATGCTCTCATGTGTATTTGTTTATGACACAGATGCCTTATAATCCAGCATGCCAAATTCTGAATTTAGTAATTTTTTAGCGGATTTTCTTATGTATTTGGAAAACTGGTTTTTATTACGTCATAGAGATGGATACCTATAAGAATTATTCACAATATTCTATTTTGGTAACCCTAGTATCTATGTCATCGCGCATGTCACAATACTTCATCTTGGAAACATTTCTTCATCGCCAAAAAAAATTCAGAATTTGGTATGCTGGATTATACGACATTTGTGCCGTTATTATTTGGAATTTTTTGTCAAAACATAGATATATTAAAAATAATTAAATAATATAAAAATGAGCTCCTTAACTTATATAGTTATAACATTCTTTTCGATATTTATTAATCTATAATTAATGCTTATTAAGTTACAGTCATAAAAAGTGCAATTAGATAAATCTTTCTTTTAAGAATAAAAGGTGCATTATTTCACTCTTTCTACAAACATTTCAAAAAATGATTTTCTTTTTTGTGTGTATAGTATTTTTCCTTTCCATTATATAATAATAAAATTCAGAATGATAAAATATCTATGTAGAACAGAGGTATCAAACTCAATTTTGTAGTGGGCCATGTATTAAATTTAGAATGTATAGGCGGGCCAGATTCAAATAAAAAATGTACTGAATTATTATAACATTTTATTTATTTAATTATATAGTGAATAATACACGGTTGTTAAAAATCATATATAAGTTATAATAGAGAATAAAAATTTTCAGCTCGAGGACCCAGATACCTGACTTCTCTTATTTTTGACAAGCTCATTGATGTCAGGAATCATATTCGTTGTAGCTATTTTAAGAATTGATTGGAAATGTTCATTCCCTCGTAAGTCTCATGCGATGTTTGTTCTTATTTATTTTCAAGAAGGAAAACATCTGCTCACATAAATAGGTGCTACCAAACATGAACAGAACGCGTGCTGCATGCTTTTTTAATTCCGTGTATTTATCCTAACTCTTGAAATATTGTGTATAAAATGTAGGATCTCTTATCTCTTTAAATTTTTCTTTCAAAGTACTGTCTGATTGAATATCTATCAACTCCATTTGCAAATGAACTGGTGCCTGTGAAGCTTCAAAATTGAATAGTTTGTTGAAAACTGGGAATTCAATTTCATTCATTTTGTAGAAGTCTTCAAAACGATTGTTAAATTCCGTAATCAAATTTTGCGGATTATGAAAATATTAATCCAATTTGTTTTGGTTCACAGTGGCAAATGTTTTTAAATGAGGAAAGTGATGCAAAGTTTGATTTTTTACCTGATTTTCCCATAGCCTCAATTTTGTTTCAAAGGCTTGAATACATAAATACATTTGAGTGACAATCAGATTTTTACCCTGTAACTTTACATTCAGATCAGTCAAATGTTTATTCATATCTACCAAAAAGGCACAATCAATCCAACAGTCATTGTTATAATCAATTGGGTTGCTTTTTACTAACATGAAAGCTTGAATAGAGTCACGTTATGGAAAAATTTTTTCTAGCACTATTCCTCGACTGAGCCAAAGAACTTCGGTGAAATAAGGGACATTTGAAAACTTTTCTTCCAAATCTTGTAAAAACTGTCTGAACTATCAGTGATTTAATCCTCTTCTCCTTATAAAATGTATTATTTTAATTATTGGTTGCATGACATGGTCTATTTTTAAATCTTGGGATGTCAATGATTCCTGATGTATTATACAGTGAAATCCCTCAAGATTCCTTGATGTTTTCTATTTTAATTTAGTTACAACTTCGAATGCTTGCCAGTCATGGCTGAAAGTCGAGTTCATATTCTGTTATCAAATGCTCAATTGCAGAGTAAATATCATTTGCTGTTGTAGTACCTGTCAATGGAAGGCACTTTAATAGTTATTCAGTTATTTCAAAGTTACTGTTAATACCTCGTATAAAAACATTAAGTTGAGTTGTATCAAGAGTATCAAAGCTCTCGTCAACTGCCAGGGAAAAATTTGTTAATTCCTTAATATTCTCCTTCAGTTGAAGAACCAAATTTTGAGATAAATCGTTTATTCTTGAAGCAACAGTGTTTCTTGACAGCGAAATATTTTGAATTATTGACTTTTGAAATGTGGAAATGAAACATCGGTAACTTTCAACGTACAGTCTTTAATAAAATCACCATCAGTGAAAGGTTTTGATCTCTCCGCGATTTCTAATGCAATAATAAAACTTGATTTCAGGAACATCTTGGCTCTCAGTATTAGCTTTAGTAAACATTGATTTTTGAGCTTGAAGTTTAGATTTTAAAGAAGACACTGTGTCCATTCTTTATTTTTCAGTGTAGCAATCAAATTTTGATTTATGATTCGTATCATAGTGTCTCGTCAAGTTAAACTCGTTACACACAGCAACTGTTTGATTGCAAAACAAACACAGTGGCTCACCTTTCCATTCTATGAAAAAATATGCAATTTCTTTTTAGACTGAAAAACT